>RWJN01000002.1:0-300721 GCA_004332605.1 Steccherinum ochraceum | reverse complement strand
TCCTTAGGCTGCGCTCGCCACCCTCCGTCCCACGGATACATATTATGGCTTGCCCTTTGGCGCGGGCAGAGCAGAGAAGCAGGCTGAGAAGAGGGGAAGTTGTACGTCGATGTCGGCGGCTGTGGTGAGAGAGAAGAGCTGGACACCGTGCATGGCGGCCTCGAGGCTGTTGAGCTCGACGTCGGCGGCTGTGGTCTGTGGGTGCCAGTTGGCGCTGGGTGATCGGATTACATAACAAGTCGCCGGACTGAACGCTCGGAGTCGTCGCGTTCAGCGCGTTGTTGTTGTTCAACCCGACCTCGACGTCCCATCCTATCTCTGGTCGCGACGTCCTGTTGCTATCTTTTTCTTCTTGACGTAGCAACAACACGTGGACGCGATGTCTCTCGCCGATGCTCTTTTCGACCCCCAGCTGGCAGCGGCTCCGAAAGAAGAAGACAGCAATGATATTGACATGGTGCCCACTGAGCTCGCCGAGGCAGAAGATTCAGAGTCAGGAGAGGCCCAGGATGAGGACATGCAAGACCTCTTTGGAGAAGATGCTGCGCCTGGTGATGACGGAGCAGTCGACGAGTGAGCCAACTTCTCTCTGTGACGGACAGTCCTAACGCCCCATCTCTTTCTTCAGTCCGACCACCCCGGCTTCTTCAGAAAACATAGATGGCATCACATCTCCAGAGCGCACGCACCGTGATGCCATGGAGTATCCTGAAGAAGACGAGCCGGAAGACATAGTTGAGCAAGTTCTGGAGGCTAGTGCCGCTATACCCAACATACCCACCCCGAAGAGCTCGGATGGCAATGTAAGTTCCGTATCTCTCTCGTACCGTCCCCGCATCCTCCTCCAGATCCCCCCTGACTATCACTTTGATGGTCTCTCGCCGAAATCGCACGCTGATATGCACTTTGGCCATCCGGTAGCATTGGGTTATTCGGATGCCCAACTTCGTCAAGCTCGATTCCAAGCCGTTTCACCCCGATACGTACGTAGGCCCGGAACACGACGACGAGGATGCCCCGACCGAATCTTTACGTGAAAAGAGCATGTCTATCAAGCTGAAAGTCGAAAATACCGTGAGGTGGCGCTGGGTGAAGGACGCAAACGGGCAAGACGTAAGTTCGCTCACGACTTTGTGTTCACATTGTTTCGGTCCACATACGCTGTCAATTCATCACTTGTTTCTCCTTCCTCACGCTAATACTCGCGCCATGTGTACCCGCATACAGCAAAGACAATCGAATAGTCGGATCATCAGGTGGTCCGACGGTACACTAAGTCTCAAGCTTGGCAAAGAACTTTTTGACATTACGCAAACCGTCGATACATCTGGAGCCATGCCGCGACAGTCTTTCGGGGGTCCATCTCAATCCCAATCTCAGGGCACCCTTACACCTTCCCAGTCAACGCAAACTGTCGCGAACGGCAAAATTGCGCCACAAGGTCTCACTTATCTCGTTGCGCAACACAAGCGGGCCGAGATTCTCCAGTGCGAAACGGTCGTGACGGGCTACATGTCACTCCGTCCCACAGGAATGCAATCGGAGACGCACCGCATGCTCGTGCGTGCTGTTGGCCAGAAACACAGCAAGGTGGCGAGGCTGCGTATGGCTCCGGACCCGACTATGGACCCTGAACGTGAGAAGATGGAGTTGCTCAAGCAGGCTGCGAAAAAGCCACGGAAGTCGAGAGGAGAGGACGACGGGCTCGGCGGGATGGGCGGATCGGGCAGGAAGAGACGCGGGTACGCGAGGAAGCGCAGTGGCGAGGACATGTGGTCGGACGACGACGACGATCTGGATGGGTATGGCGGGAATGGGAACGGTGGCTCGGAAGACGAGTATGGGATGGATAGTGGGAATAGAGCTGGCAAGAAGCAGAAGGATGAGAACGCACGCAAGGGCCCAGGTGAATATCAAACGGATGACTTTGTCGTTTCAGATTCAGACGAAGATGGAGGCCATGACGACGAGGGAGGAAGCAGGAAGAAGCGACGTCGCAGGCACGCCGATGAGAACGAGGCTGAGGATGAGGATGACTTGGATAAACTGGAGGCCAAGATCGATCAACAGGAGGCAGAAGAACGTAAACGCAAGCAACGGGAGGCTGCCAGCTCTTCCGGTGGGGCTAGTAAGGGCGGTGCCGGTGGAGACGAGGATACAGACGATGGCGCGGACGCAATGGAGGTTGAGAGCGAAGAGGAAGAGGAATATGGAGTCCGAAAAGCTGGAGCTGCTCCAGGCAGTCGGAAGAAGCGAGCCATTGAGGTGGAAGATGAGGACGAGGACGAGTAATTCGGTCCGGATCTGCGTGCGTATATGCTGTGCAATAACGCCTCTCGTTATTCTATCTGCTACGTTGTACCACTACACTGCTTGCAATTTAGGATCCACTTCATTTCATCTCAGATTCGCGGCCGCTCTCCTAATTGTCCATCCATATCCCATTCGCGGACCGGTTGAATCTCATTGACCATTGCCTGGTTTTCGGGATTCTGGTCGAGGAGGTTACGCAAGGCGAATAACGCGTGTTCTCGCAGATCTAAGTGGCATGTCAGTCAGGGAGGACGAAAGAGAGTTCCCAGTTTCACAGCTTTGACAGCTTGCCACATGGCCGAGAGCCAAAGTGACGACTGCTAGCAGCAGGACCATATGCTCGGTAGACTAAGACAAGCCGCGGCACAGTTTAGTCTTGACAGACAATTAAGTCCGAAGGTGCAGGGATGCGCAGCTCATGGTAGCTACGGATCCGCCAGATGGCGCCGTTACAGGAGAGGGAGATATGATGAAACACGCACATGGGTTGCGGTCGTCGACGACGCACAAATTCAGGACGACGGGGATTCCGCCGCATCCACGTATTCGGTCTTGTACTTGTCGTGATTGGTAGGTAAGAACCCCGAGAAGTCGAACCAAGTCGCGCTTCAGGTACGAGAAACCCTTAGGATCGGCAGATAGCATCTTCGTCGCCGAGGAGCCTGCAACGTGCCCGTCCGCCCTTTCGTCATTCACACTCGGCGGTGGAGCGCTTGAACCTTGCGCGGTCTGTCCAGGGTCGCCGCCGCCGCCGACCGCGTAGACGGGAGGAGGAGCAGGTTTTCCAAAAGTGATGCGAGGCAGGAAGAGGTCGAACAATTGTAAAGTTTCTGGTGACGGGCACAAAGTGTAAGCCACGTGTAGAATGAAAATCAATGCCACCTTCTTGTTGATATCATGAAACAAAGATGAAAGAAGATCAAATACATCCGTGTACTCACCTATGAGAGTCTCGATGAACCCACCGCCACTCGGAGAGAGTGCGATGCTCACATATTCTTTCAAAGACTTTGACCCATCTGTCGTGCGCAATACATCTTCTCTTCTTTCCACCGGCGCTGATGCGCCATGAATTGTTTTGCCGTCATCCTCGGCCTGGAGGGTGAGAGAAATAAGGCACTGTGTTGTCAAAATCAACGCTTCGCAGATTTTGGGCAGGATCAAGTCAACTTCTTGAAGGGAAGACGAGGAAGATCCGTCAGCATGCGAGTCGTGTGCTATACCGCTTTGAGTCGCGCCAACGTTGGGGCCTTTTCCCAAGGGATGAGTGGCAACAAATTCTCCTGCCGAAGGGATCCTATTGGCGTCCACCCCGATGGCCCGACGAATCGATTGCTGCGCATTGGAGGATAGAGTAAAGAAGCACGACACCAGCATATCACAGAGCGCGTGTGAGAGACCGGCGGCTTGTTTAGAACGTCGTGTGGAATGCAGATATGAGTCAAGCAGCTTGAGCAGGGTAGTTTGATGCGGTGTAACAACTTCATCGGCACTGTGATTGCAGGGTGAGCATCGTGGTCGTCCAATTCAAACGTATGTTGAGCGCGCTGAAATGAGGAGCAAGAAGGGCGGTTGGAGACAAGACTTACACGGATATTTTTTGATACAGTTCAGGTACCAAGCCTGCTTCGATGAGGCGGCTAACAATAGCATACCTACAGAATATTGCTCAGCCTCGAACGGGAACTCCAAAGAGAGCTCTCAGGGAGAAGGCGCATACCCAATTTCGAAGGCCCGACCACCGTCACTGGACTGTTCTTTCTCGAAAAGAGCGGCCAGTTGGTCAAGTAGGGAGATACATATCCGGGGCCCGACTGTACTACGCACAAGAAGTTCTCTGCAGAACGGAGCGGGCGAGGTGAGTAACACCAGGGTGTAAGTGGGGGACGGCCAAAGACAAGTAAGCCGACTGGTCAAGGTGGAATCGAAGATCAGAAACGTACAGATGCTCCCGACTTGAGTGTACGCTGTTTAGAACGAATACCATCGTTGCTAGAACCGTGGACTCGTCGGCCACCCCCAACAAGCGTCTAGTAGGATTGCTATTAGCCACCAAAGACATCGGAGGATGGTGAGCCCCATACATGAGCACCGAATCTTCTACGGTCGATTCCATGTACTTGGTCCACACCCGCTTTGTCAGTCGGACATTGCCCGTCACAAGGTTGGAGAGAGTCTGGATGAGCATTCGTGTGACAGGCAGAGCTGAAGAAGGCAGTGTAAGCAGTTTGGTACCAAATGACGGTTTACGGCTGAAAATACAGTTTGTGTCTTCTAAAACGTAGAATGATGTGTAATGACGCAGCAGAGTCCGTATGACCGGCTCGTTTTCTCTGTGGGGTGGCGGGATCCACCGAGGCCGTCAGCGTCGGAACAAACGAGGACGGAGGACTTTGCTGACAAGGCCTTCTCCTGGTTCTCTGGTATTGCCGCAGATAGGTTACGCGTGAACCTTGCAGCGCTTAGGCACAACGGACGAAGTGCTAGCACGCGTTCCTCGTCCGAAGCGTTGTGGGCAGACCCCAATGCATCCCACAAGCGGGACAAGGGCGGCCAGACTGAGGGATCGGCATTGCCTACAGACACTCTGGCACAGCAAGTGTGAGCTAGGAATAGGAGCGAAGAAAAGTCAACCACAGACCGTAATTCCGGGTCCCTGGCGAGCTTCTTGGCAAGGTCATCGAGCTGGTCAATCAGAGGCTGAGTGTGGCTGTTGAGGTCGAACGCATCGCAGACGTCAGCGGTGGAGGGTGCTTGTGGAAAGGAAAAAGGACGACCTTAGCACTTGATCATCCGGCACCGCGATGTCTTTTGAGACCAGATTGAGCAAATCTATCAGAGGCAGAGCGAGGCTGTTGTTGTTGGACGTCGAAGAGACAGCATCAAGTCGAATGCTAGAAGACATATGAGTGATGCAGAGAACAAGCTATACCATTCGCAGGACAACGACGAGAGGCCAACGAAAGAACAAGGGAGCGAAACAAATGTCAGACGAACAGTTGCGAACTTGCTCGTCGTCCTAAGCGACGTCGAAGCACCCAGATCCATCGATCGACGCTGGCGGTGCCGCCCGGGCACAGCGTCGCGGAAACCCCACGCGCTCTCCGCGGCCCTGGGAACCGCCAATGGCCTCCTCTTCAACGTCGACCACGCTGGCAACAACGAGCACGACCGTCGCGTCGAAAGCGCGTTCACCGGACAGCAACGATGCACTCAACGTTTCCCTCGAACCCCATCTCATAGAGCTACTCGTACCGCTATCCCCCGTCCTTCCCTCACATTTACGAGACCAGCTCACACCGGTTCTCCATGGGTCAAACGTAGATCTCGCCGCGTCGTCCAAGACGACTCGGGTCATCCGCTACTCGCTGCTGCGCGCAGTATCTGCGTGGACGAGGTCTGAGGAAGGACGCATAGCCTTGCAGGGCCAGTCTCCACCCCTTCAACCAAACGCGTACACCATGGTCTCTCTGCTCGCAGGTACTCAGACCTCTCCGGAGCGTACATTCCCGAAACACGAGAAGGCTGTGGATCCAGAAGAAGAAGCTCACAGGGATAGGAGTGACAGGCGGGCTATTACTGCCTTGCTCAATGCCCTTCTGAGTATACTCGGGTCTGGAGTAGCTGTGTTTTGGGCGGCCGACAGATTACATTGGAGGGACGAATGGGTGAGTCAATTTCGCCATCGCTCCATTCCGACTATACGTGGCGTTGTATGCTGTAGAAACTCACTATGGAACATGTAGAGGGTATTACTGGCTCTCCTGGTCGCGGTAGTGGTGGCCATAGCTGAGGGCGTCTTGTACCTCATCTGGGACTCGCGGCGTTCGAAAGCCAAGTCGTCTCGTTGTCCACACAAGTTCGCCACACCCCGGCGCATTCAAAAATCCGTTGATACGGACTCGACGAATTCAATGCCACCATCCACAGATACGATTAGCCCGACGGCCGGGTCATCATCTCAGGGCCACGAAGAGGGCACGTCCATCGCAGATTCGGCCGCGACCTCGTCCACAACCACCCTGCCACCCGCAGATGCAAATTTGCAGCTGCATGCTACCACAGACGGACTTCGGGAACGGGGGACCCGTCAGCGATGACGACGCGTAAGCGTGCTAGCTGTATAGGGTTCGTCGAGAACCCAATCCGGTCCCAAGCTGGGATCTACGGTTCCCCACAGATAGCGTCAGAAGCCACTTTCCTCGTAGCACGTTGCGATCTCTGATTCGAATCTTATTAGGTTTAGATCCAGAGATAGTGCTCCAGATATCACGCTGTGCTGTATACGCTGGTTCGCTTTGACCCTACGGCTTGTCAACATGGCGTCCTTGGCGTCCTATGTACAGGTTCACATACACCTGTCCGAAGATATTCGAGCAAGTCGTTATTCGTTATTCTACGCTCATGTCGACGCAGAGACACCTTTGCACAACTCATATCGTGCGCAGTGCAGCGTCTCTACATTCTCAATGAGATCTCACTGTCTTCTTTTGTCGGGCCGCACCCTCAATCGTGAGATTCTTCTACGAAGACAGCTCGAGAAATTACTCGTTCATCGGTTCGCAGCACTGTCTGACTGTCCCTCGTGTTCTGACGCGTTTTTAGTGCCCTCATAGCCGCGAAACGCAAGTCCGCAGTACCTAGCATGTGCAATCCCCTTGGGTCGAGTAACACATTGGATGTCGTCCGCTTTTCGTATCTCAAGGTCTGCTTCATTCCACGAGCCATCTGCCGTAAGCGTCAGCAACTCATTGCACCTGCACTGCCTTGCTTCGGACCTTTGTCTCCCTTCCTTCCGTACGTGCACTCCGATGGGAACCTTGGCTAGTGGTACCCTAGGCTCTGGGATCTTCCTACCAAATGGATGTCCAAGTCTCAGATGTCGCTCGTTCTCCTGGATACGCACGACGTATGCGCGGCAGTGGGCCAGCTGACCACATTGTCCTTGGGTGCTCTAAGTGAACTTTGTATAATTACGTCTTACAGCTGTACAGTACAGACTCTGGTCCGACCGAGACACGGTCAATCCTATGCCACCACTGTCGCTATCTCCCAACCTGGTGGCCTTCAACTGCTCTGCCGCTACCGATACACTCCCAACGTCCTGAAGAATGCAGTGAGATACCATCCTGTCAGACCCCACGCCTCCAGTCTGCCCTCCTGTCCTCCGCCCACTTCGTCCCGCTTCAAAGGGTCTTCTCTATTGTTGAACTCTATACTCGTACCCGGCGCGCGACTGCTGCTCACCACGTCCACCTGGTCGCTGTCTTTCGCGGACGCAATAATGTCAGAAACGTCAATGGACCAGTAGGGCTCGGACCCTCGAAAGTGGTATAGGTGTAGTCGGGGTGGCGATACAGCCGCTAATAGAGGCAGGTGGAATGCATGTGCGACTTCCCGCTGTGAGAGTACGAGGTTCGCCAGGGATAGCGACGGCAAGGGCTCATGGCTGGATTCATGCTCTTCGCCAACCTTGCCTGCATGCGCCGCTGTGGTAAGCCCTGCAGCACCTGTCACACGGCTTTGCAGTGGTTGGGAGTGAATAAATCCCTAACGAGTTATATTCAGCGTATGAGCGTTGTGGCAGCGTAGAGCTTCTTCTCCAGAATAGAGAAATGAAAGTTGAGACTGCACTCACGACATAGGGCCACACTCTCATCCCGCCGAGCGATAGCTCGGGCGGACCGAGCCTGCCTAAGATCTCCACCTGGTCGGGATGTATGCCAACCTCTTCGTGCGTTTCGCGAAGTGCGGCTTCTAATGAGGATGCATCGGTCTGTAAAGCGGTGAAAGTCAATATGGTCATTTCAGGATGTAGAGACCGATAAAGATACCGACGTTGTCAACACGCCCTCCCGGGAAGCTGGGAGACAGCAATTAGACGGGATATCGGAGATGCTGTTTGGATAATCTCCCACCTCACCTCTCCGGAATGTGTCCTCAGCTTCCCTCTGACTTCCAGCAATATCCCTGGCTTGTTGTTGACATTACATAGAGGTACCAGGACGGCAGCGTGGGTCTCCGAAGGGTCGTATTGGTATTCTGAGTTGTGTTCCGCGCGAGAATACGCCGCATTCAAGGTACTTCGGATGGTCAAGAGTGTGGAGGGTGTAAATGGACTTGTCAGAGAGACTACGCTAGCAGCAGATCGTGCCGACGTTACGCCCGACGAGGACATGAACGCGCGGAACATGAGAGTAGGGAGCAACGTGGATTCAGAGACTCGCGCTGACATCGCGGATGAGGCGCACCTCCTTCTTGCTCTCCACCTCCATCATCATCAACCCGACTGCCCACATTCCACCTACAATATCATCAATTTCCCTCCATTTTGCTGGCGTGATCTCCGTGCGGACCATGTCAGCTTGCTGAGGGCACTCGACGAAGGAAAGAAATGCGCGGAGGCTACCACATACGCATCTCTGTGACAAAGCCACCCGAAGCCGATCTCGCCTCTCCATCTTCATCGTTCACAAACCCCAAGTCAGCTCTTCGGCCGGCTCAGTACATACCCTCATCGCTCTTTGAGGCGCTACCCTCTCACCCTCAGAAGTCTGCGGGACGAAGAAATACCTTTCACCATTCTCGTTCCTTCAGTGTAGGCAGTTCCGCAAGGAGTGAAGGATCGTCGCAAGATTACCGTTACGGCCCTATCAGAGTGGATTGGGTCGACTTCGCGATGGATGAGGGGAGAATAAGCAGCCCGACTCTGAACAGGAGGATGAGTTTCGGTAAAGAAAAAGCGTCGAAAGGTCCGCATTATTTCCCACTTGTGCTCGTGTGCTTCTGCATCCCATTCTCTCCTCCGTTCAATCTCTCCCGTTTTCAAACGTGACGCTGACTCTTTGCAATGTACACAGGACCCGCGGCTGCTTCATTCCTCCAAATCCGCGAGAAATCCGGATCCACCAACCTCCCAGAGGGCGTGGTACACATCTACCGTACCCCCTCAGATTCCCAGCCGCAGTCTCCGCAGCCCTCCGCTTCAGCGCAAACGACGTCTATCTCAGTTCCTCCTATTTCTGGTGGTGCGGAAAATGCAGATGACGACGATCCCAGTGGCGGAGTTCTGCTTGCGGTCCTTGCAGTACCGCCGTGGATGACTCCGTCAGATTTCCTTGCGTTTGTGGCTCCTGCTGCTGAAGGGATGGCGCATCTTAGGATGATTCGGTGAGCTGATCTTTTCATTGTTTGGAACTGAACGCTGAATTGTATGTATGCGAAGTGATTCCGTACCGAACCGGTCAATGGTCGTCATCGCTTTCAGAGATCAAGCTGAGGCTTCTGAATTCGCCGAAGTTTACAATGGAAAGCAATTCAACTCCATGGAGGTATGATTTCCTGTTTGTCTGCGATGATGTCGTTGACATATGCTCAAACTTTGCAGCCCGAAATATGCCATGTCGTGCGGGTCTTGTCAGTGGAAGTCGACAAGCAGGACACCGTTGGCCAAACCATATCACAACTCGGCCTGCCATATGGTACCTACGAGCTACCAACATGTCCAGTTTGTTTGGAACGTATGGATGCGGCAGTAACGGGGCTAGTCACAGTTCCGTGCTCGCATACATTCCATTGTGCATGTCTGAGTAAATGGGGTGACAGTCGGTGAGTGAAATCGTGCTCTTCATTTTGTCATGGTATTTACGATGTACCTTCCAGATGTCCTGTGTGTCGATACTCTCAAACGTTGGCCTCCTCCCATCCAACCTCGGCAAACACATCTCGGTCGACAGTCCCTATCCCCTTCTCCTCCACATCCCCTTCTGCTTGTGTCGACTGCTCTCCGGATTCTCCATCATCATCCAATCTCTGGATCTGCCTAATCTGCGGTAACATCGGCTGCGGTCGGTACCGTCGTGCCCACGCGCAAGCGCATTACGAACGAACGACCCATCTCTACGCCCTCGAGCTCGAAACGCAGCGTGTCTGGGACTACGCGGGAGACGGCTACGTCCATCGTTTGATCCAAAACAAGGCCGACGGCAAGCTCGTGGAACTTCCTTCTGCTGCTTCGTCCATGACAATGGCTGGGAGTGCTCGTGGAGGCGACGGCGGTGGTCCTTCCGCAGCAGATGCACTCAGCGCAGAGAAGATCGAAGCGATTGGTATCGAGTATTCGTACCTGCTGACATCGCAACTTGATTCCCAGCGGACGTTCTACGAAGAGCAGACTGCCGAATACAAGATTCAGATCGCGCAGTTGACGGAGCTGGTGCAGTCGCTTTCGAACGACGCGGAGAGCAATAAACAGACTGCATTGAAAGAGGAGGAAGCACGACTGGCGGATATGGAGAAGGCGCGAATTAGGGCCGAGAAGAGGGCCGAAAAAGCGGGAGAGTTGGCGAGGGCACTGGACAAGGAACTCAAGGGAGAGCGTGCGGTCAGCGAAGGGCTGATGAAGAACCTCAGCGTTCTCAAGAATAAGGCGCAGCAGGTCGAGCAAGAGAAGGAAGAGCTGAAGACTCGCGTCAGCGAGCTTGAGGACCAAGTCCGCGACATCATGTTCTCGTTGGAGGCGAGGAGCAAGATTGAAGATGGTGAAGGCGACGCTGCTGAAGCTGCTGGGGGTGATATTGGAATCGTCCAGTCCCCGTCCAATACCAACAGGAGGCGGAAAGGGAAGAAATGATCCAAGAGGTCCTTCCACACTGTAAAAAGGTCCACGATTTACCATTCGCAGTCGAAGTGTTTCGGTAAGTTTACTCTACGTTCTCAGCTATGAGGTATCTTACTTATCATCTCCATTGAGGCACCTCAGACCTATCGCCATTCATCGGCGTCCAAACGCAACAGCGTCCGCAAGCTGCAGGCTCCATTCACATGGTCATCCGTTGTCCATCGGACATACCATCGGCCACGACTCGTCCCTTGCCAGCCTGGCTCACCACCATGCAGATCGGCATACCTTCACAGGGACGTCTTGCTTTTCAGTCGACTGTGTTTTCCCATGAATGACAGCGTGATGGGTTGCAATTCAACGCTCACGGGGTGGGATACGGCTTCGCTGTGTGTACAGTACGCGCCGACGACGTCTTCTGACAATGATGTCCGCCGCTATAGTCGAATGATGCAATGCATAAATGAAATCCCATCTTTCTTGTGCACATATGATCCTGAACATGGCCAATGCCTTCTCTGAGGTAGAGACGGTGCTGCAAGTACCCAACTGGCGTAATACGAGCAGAGCACCGACCGACCGATCATGCCTTTTTCGTGAACGGAGAAGGAATCAGAGTGACTTGACTCCAAACCGACGTGGCAAAGTGAGATGTAGGCGCATCTTCCGCTGCTTCTTGCCTTCCTTCGCAGTGAGAAGGAGAGCACGGGGCCTATTGATTCTTGCGCCTGTCAAAGAGCAACGTGTATAAATTTAGATAGCTGTCTGGTCCATGAGGAAAGTGGACCCGGGGAAGCAATGAAGAGGCATTGGACACCAACTCGATACGCGTCTCGAGACCTGGAGTAATGCTTACCTTCGTCATGCGTTGAGTAAGTCGATAGTGGTCTCATCCAGAGGTAGTAGTGCGTGTTCGAAAGCGAGGCAAGAGGATGATCTACCCATGAGCGGCCCCGGAACTGTGAGAGAACGGCAGAAGACAGTACTCAGTTCTGAACTCTGTTTATGACGTCCTTGATTTGGATCAGGAACCGGGTCTGCAGAAGCTTTGAAAGACATCTGAAAAGTCCTCGAGTTCACAAGAAAGATTCTGGAAGAGTTGCACGAGCCTACCGCTGACCGAAGTTCTTCCTCTTGCCGTTGTCGCTCGCGAACATGGATACGAAGATCACACCACACTGGAAGAGAGAATTGAAGGTATCGAGAAGACGACCTAAGGCCCTGGTATTAATCATACATCCAGCGTGAAAGAAAAAACAGCGGTACTCGTACTACTAACGTGGACCAATACAGCGCGTGCGTTGCCAACCGTGTTCTGAAAGGCGCGAAGGTAAGGTGAAGCTACTCAGACGGAATAATGACGAGGAAAACAACAAGAGCCTCCTCTGCGGTGCGTGGCGTTCGTGGCAGGTATCATAAAACAATGACGTGATGGACCAGAGAACAACAAACACACAGACAACAGGGAAGGGGTGGATGAGAAGAAACGGCATTAAAGACATTAACCTCGTCAGAAGTGGCAGCAAGACGAACGCGCGCGAGTAAGGGCCAGCGCGACCAGTACGCGGAGGGATTTTGTGCAGGCGATTACACCTTCTCTTCGGACGCACGGTCGTCGGTGTGCTTGGCAACATCGGCGATGTGGACGTCCTGAGCGAGAAGCTCCTCGCGGTACTTGGAGGAGCCGAGAACGGAGGAGTTGAGGTAGAGCAAGTCGACCTGCTCGAGGGAAAGTCCCTTAGTCTGAAAGGATGGAATAATCAGCAGATATTCACGAAAGGTATCTGCAATAACGTACCTCGGGAATGCAGAAGAAAGCGAAGACCGTGCAGCAGAAACAGGTGGATCCCCAAAGGAAGAAGACCTTGACACCGAGGTTGGCGTTACCGGGGCCGGGGTTAACAAGGTAAGGGGTGGCGAAGGAGAGGGCGAAGTTCCACAGCCAGTTGGAGGCGACTGAGAGTGACATGGCCTTGGCACGGATGGCGAGGGGGAAGATCTCACCGATGACGACCCAAGCAATGGGACCCCAGGTGGAGGCGAAACCGGCGATGTACAAGCAGATGAGGGCAATGAGTGCCTTGTGGCCGGCGGTGTTGTCGACGGAAATGGTGACACCGACGATGCCGACGAGGAACTCGCAGAAGCACATCCATGCGGCACCCCAGATGAGGAGGTTACGGCGGCCGTAGTGCTCGACACCGTACATGCCGGGAATGGTCATGAACACGTTCACGATACCGGTGGCAACGGAAGCGAGGAAAGGGTTGTTGATACCGGCAGACTGGAAGAAGCTGGTACCGTCTGCACGTACGAAATGAGAAACTATCGTGAAGCCGAAAAGCAACCAAGGCACGTACAGTAGAAGATGAAGTTGACACCGGTCAACTGCTGCCATGCCTGGAGGCCGATACCGGTGAGGGTACGGAAGAGGATCTTGTTGGGAGTCCTCTTGAAGCAGTCGAGGTAGCCAGTCTCGCCGAGCTCCTGCTCCTCCTTGAGGGCAGCCTTGATGTCCTCGAGCTCGAGCTGAACCTCAGGATCACTGACGTCAGAGTTAGTGAGGCGAGCCAGCGACTTCGCCGCTTTATCCTCACGGCCAGCCTTGATCCAGAAACGAGGAGACTAAAGATGACCGATCAGATATATAGCACTCGTGGTATACTCCAAGTCCACATACCTCGGGAAGGAAGAGCATACCGACCGCCAGAATGAATGCCCAAATGAGTTGAACGGCAGTGGGGATACGCCATGCGGAGTGGTCTTGGCGATGCTGGGTAGCGTTGTTGATCACATTCGCGAGCAGAATACCGATGGTAATAGCCCATTGGTAGCCAGTGACGACGGCACCACGAATCCACTTGGGCGAACACTCGGAGAGGTACATGGGGATGAGGGTGGAGACGAGACCGACGCCAAAACCGGCGATAACACGGCCAACGACGAAAAGGGCGAAAGTGTGGCAACCGGTTTGCATCGCGACACCAAAGCAGAAGATCACAATGGCGACGAAGACACCGCGTTGACGACCGACCCAGTCAGCGACGGGAGCACCAGTGAGCGAACCTGGGAGGAGGAGAAGTCACGTGAGTAGAAGGTTCAGATAAGGTTTGAACAAGCCGATCACAGCGTGGGCAATGCGGCGAGTTCAGCGTAGAGAAAGACAACACGATGCTCACCACAGAAGGTACCGGCAGAGAGGATGGAAGTGACGAGGGACTGCCTGGACGAAGAGATGGCGAGACCGTAGGGGTGGTCAGTGGACACGGGGACCTGGTGACCAAAGAGAGCGAGCCAGTCCTGCATGGCCGTGACACCGGAGATGGTACCAGTATCGTAACCGTAGAGGATACCAGCGAACGCGGCGAACGACACCATGAGGATCGCGGAAAGCTTGGACTTGGGAGCGTTAGCACCAACGCCCCCTCCTGCAGCCATGGGACCACCAGCCATTGTGTTGAGCGTGCTTCGGGGAAGGGACGAGACGCAACAAGGAGGTGGGGTAAGCGATGTGGGGAAAGACCGCAAGGAGTGAGGAGGTGGGGGCGGGGCAGGGTCTTTATAGGAAAACTGATGTTGGGTTGCGTTTGGCAGGCATATTGCAGCTCGCGTCCGGGGAAGCAGGAAGAACTGGCCCACCCTGGAATGGGATCAGGATACGCGAGGATTCCCAGGAAGAATGGTGGTGCCCGGGATCCGGAAAAGTTAAACGAAGATGAAAATATTGACCCATCTGGTCGAGCTGTCAGAGATCTGGATGCACCATACGAGCCCATCCGCCCACTCGAGATCCCTGCACAGGCATCCCCGGCAGTGTCCACGCGGGCCCATCGCGAGGGTGAATCTGCCCCGCTCGCCAGGCACGCCGCCAGTCGTCCAGCGTTTTTTTTCGCGGTCTTCCAACCCTTGTCGTCGCCGGAACATGCATGTCGTCGGGGACCAGAGCTGTAGGTCCGGCGGTGGCTGGACGAGCGACGCCGCTCCTGGGCTGATGTGCCCTCTGGTGCCCCCGAAGTGCCTCAGAAACGGCCCCTCCAACGGACGAAGGGCCTGCGAATTTGCGATCTTCTGTGTCCGAGACTCTGAGCGAGAGAATCCAGAGGTCTGTGTCCGCATCTCCCATCATTTCTCGCCCAAAATTTCCAACGTCGATTCTGATCGCCATACGAAGCTTTCCCACGCTGCGCCAACTGCTTTAAGGTTGGTATCCTGCCTTTCCGGGTCCGCGCTCATCTATGCTCTTCACGCTGCGTTCTTTACAAGTTGCCATAACTTGTCTCTGTTGCATAACAATGAGGAACATCCTCAGAATAGCTCTCCATTTCATTCAGGATCCGGTCTTGATCACAACAACTGAGCACAGCACAGGACCATTGACGTACGGTACCAGGATGCACCGCACGGTCCACGTCGTCAATTTCATCTTCATCGCGTCTAATTTTGCGCTTGCTGTTAGACCGGTAGACGGCCCCGACATCCTCCAGTACCTCGGTCAGTACTACATCTACCGCGATCCAGCTCATTCCTCTCGCCACACAGGTCTTCGTGTTGACAGGCTATGACGGAAGTCGACGCTCATGGAGCTTCGTCTCATTCCTCTGACTCGTCGCACCTCGCCGCCGCCGCTGTCGTGCACAGCTGTATTTTTCAACATTTGAAGGTGTGGGTCCTCACGAATGTGGCGATCTGCACCCGCTTCATCCGTCTTTCCTCCTCCGGTTATTGGCACCGAAAGCCCTCCCCGATCACCCCAACAAGGTCCAATTTGCCATCTGCCCTGCTGGTTGGACGAACCTGGCGACCCCTCTTTGGACCAGCACGCTGGTGGCTTGCACCTGCTTGTGTCACCTGGACGGAGTATCAAGCCTCCAATACATCTAGCGTCCTTTCGTTGCGCCTTCAAGTTGCGTGACCTTCCGTCCAAAACACCCTGCCTCCTTTCAAACGAGCTCTCGCCTCTCGTGCACCGAGGTAAGCTTTCTGCTCGCCTACATCTTTTTCCTTTTTCTATTTCATACACTCAAAAACTTGCATCGATCAGGCTTGGCTCGGTAAATAAACTCGACGGTGGCGGTTAAACTTTCCATGTGATTCATCATTCGCTTCCCGAGGGCCAGAAGATCTAATTAGATCCACGTTGCGAAGGAGAACGCTCGAATTGTTCGACGGTTACTCTCCAGATGCCTAGACCGCCTCCCCATACTATAGTAGTCAACGCGTTACCCCCGCATCTGGGGGAGGCGGTGAGGAGGCGTCGAGGATCAGCGTATAGTCAACTTCTCGTTGGTGACGAATCTGACGACACGCCTTGCTCATAGGCAAGATGATGAAGAGAGCAAGTCTGCAGCAACGGTGGCGCGCGTTGCTCAGAGTGTACCGCATAAACGTTTCCAGTATTTGCACGTCCGGCTACTTCAATTGCCCTCGAGCACCGCCGTCCAGACTCCCGGTTCATGTTGAGAACTTCTCGCTTCCGAATCAACTTCCAGGAACAAATGAGGGACCAGCAAAGCTAACTCTCCTGGTTTCGGGTCCCGCGAACGGTAAGCAGATGCTCACATGGTGCATGCGCATCCCTGCGCATCCTCGAAGTCAATATTGATCAGGGCTTTCTGTATCCCTGGTCTTCTAGAATTCCACGTCTTGTTTTTGACTCTATTTGATTTCTCTCGTTCTCGCTGGTTCAGGCCTGTTCAGGCTGGCTCAGGCTGGCTCTCGAGTCTCGCCGACAGCTGTTGAGTCTTTTTCTGTCTTTTTACAGAGGCAAGTGATCACGTACCGCCACAATGGATGCGGTTGACTGTTCGTCGTTGACCTCGTCGATCAACCAGGGCGGATTTCGATCACCTCAACAACACACATGCTGGCATGGTACGCGTCCAACGTCCGAATGGCCGCGTCCTGCCTCTAGGCAACCAGCCTCGCGTTCCCCTCGCCATCTACATGTGGGCCAACGACCAACGTACGTTGCCCCGGAGCAAGTGTTACCCTACAATAACCTGAACGTCACGTAAACGAGGACCAGTCAATGAGATGATCTCTGATGCACCCTTGTGTCTTGACCGGCACATTCGGAAACGATCTAGTCCACTGTCCGAGGTGGTGTCGAACCGTCTTGCTTCAGCCCATTTGACGAGAAGACAGCGAACCCACAGCAGCCAAAGATTCTGCCATAGAAGGATGTGCAAGAGGAACCATCAAAGAGTACGATGTACGACTGCGTCATCAGCGAATAATCCTCTTTTCCTGGTTCGATGTTGCCTCGAAGAAAAGCTATGACGGATGGCAGGGCCGAACATACGGTTTTCGTGTGTGTTCGTTCAAGGTACGATGGAAATCATGATGGACTCTGTTTCGGAGGTTTCGGTTGCATCAGCGACTAGATCCAGAACGAGTTCGGGACAGGTTAGGACAGGTTCCGACTCAGAACAGCTCGGAACTTGGGGTGGGGATCAAGCTTCTCGCGACTTTGTTGCATAGCTGCTCTCTGCTGCTCCCCGCTGCAGCAGCGAATGCAATGGACCCAAGAGCCTCCAAGAGCCTATGTCCGCAACGGATGTCGTGGCGTAAATTTTGGCACTCTGGTGACCGAAATTGCTTTTCACTGCTTCAATCACTTCTGCTGTGATCATGAGCGGAGGTGAACATATGCAAAAGCTCGCGGGAGCAAAAACGCAACGCGTCCCCTGGTTGTCAACACCCGAAAAATCAACAACAGCAGGGCCCCGGAGGACGAACCCTCAATTTGCGTTGCAGCAAAACGCACAAGGTGCGCGCCGTCGCTTCTGTCAAAGAAAGAAAAAACAAGCGTCGGGGATACCAAATTGAGCCACGCACCCTCCGATCTGGCGAACTGCGACCCGATCAGGCAAGGTGTCATGTAAACGCGTGTTCGCAACCCCTTCCCGCGAGACCCACAATGCTCAGGCACGCATTTGTAGCAATTTTTACGTTCGATCTCCCCAGGCTTCTTCCACCCCCGCTTGTGTGTGGCGTGGAGGTTTCAGGTGTGCCCACGGGGAGGAGGAGGTGGCAGTGTGGAGGCGGAATAAACTACAGAAGGATGGTAACTGCGCTATCACATTGCGGTGATGCGTGCGCTCGCTCGAACGAGATTGTAAGGTGCGACGTGCAGGTGCAATGCAGGTGTGCTTGGCGACGCGGATTCATTGTGAGCCGTATGCAATGTGCATATGCAACAGCGGCGTCGTTGGCCAATGGTCGCCACCGGATTGAAGGCGAGCACGAAGACGCGAAAGCCCAGTCCATTTCGATCCTGAGCTCACGCACCTCCACCATCTTGTCCATCATTGCCTGGAGGTAATAGTACACCGTTATTGCATTTTACACATCGAGTTAGAGGCAGCTACTGATACACCGGATGATACATACATAACCAAGGTTCCCATACAGAATCTTACCAGGCAATCGATACAACCATCCATCCATTCGCGTCCATTCTTGTCCGTCTGTTCTGCGCAGCTTCTCCTTCATCAAACAAAAACCGCATCTCCTTCTCACGCAAGGAATGCGTTGAGAATCGTCCTGACACCCCACGCGCCAGGGTCAGCCACCCGCTCGGTCTTGAGCCTGTCACCTTCGACGTAGGCGCTGCGACCTGCCTTTGCCTCGAGGTCCCTCGTGTGCAATGCAGCGTCGGCAGCTGCCTTCACGGCGCTGGCGAAGTTCTTCTGGCCGGAGAGCGTCGTGACGAAGGCGTCGAGAGGGTCGACGAGGGTACGTGAGGGTGGGCGGGCACGGGTGTAGGTATAGAGTTTAGCGAGCGCGGAGGAGAGGGAGGAGCTCCAGAGCGATGCGGAGACTTCTGTGGCGCGATTAGGGTTGGTGAGTTGGAGACCTTGTGCAAGGGCGGAGAAGAAGATGCTGCGCGAGATAAGGTGTGAGGGATGGGGTTTAGAGATCATCAAACAGTAAACTCACGAGTACAGAGCGCCGCTGGTCCCTCCCATCTGTTCTTCGGCGACACGAGAAATGGCAATCATGGAGCCAACAACATCATCGCCGGAAATTCTGCCAGCCTCGACTTCACGAAGCACAGCTGTTGAACCGGTGTCAGTGATTGGTAGTGGGGCTTCTATCATAGTCGGCAACTTACATTGCGCGCCGTCCTTCAAAGTCAGTCCGCAGTCACCATCTCCAGCGATGTTGTCCATCCTGGTAATCTCCGGCTCCTCTTTGATCAACGCAGCACACGCACGCTTGACGGCTTCGATGAACGCCTTCGGGTCCTCCGCCTTGAGCTTGGTGGTATGACCGGCAGCCGCTTGAGTACGGGCAGCAGTCTGCTTCTGAGTGGGTTGACCGGGGGTAGAGCGCGAAGTCCACTTCCAGCCTGGAGCATCAGGTACGTCGTCCAGCAGCTTGAGGATATCGGAAGCCGAGGGAGCACCACCATGACCATCGGGAAGCAAAAGAACGCTCAGCGAGAAACCGGGCATATTCAAACTCGTCTAAAACAGCTGTGTGAGCCAAAGCTCTCGCGGGCGTGGCTGCTTAGAAACTCGTACCATGAACGTCCCGGCGATGACCCGCTCAACTGTGGCGCCTCGCTCCTGGAGACCCTTGGTGGCTTCGCGCACCAGACCGCCAACCTCGAGCTCACTAACACCGCCAAGGTTGTTGACGAGGAGAACGACCTTGTCGCCCTTGCCCTTGAAAGGAATGAAAGACCTCTCGGAATCGCTTGTGGACATGACATTCTCCAACAGCTGCTTGATAAGCTCGTTCAGAGGCGGTACAGGCGACAAACGACGGTTGCCCGGCTCGTTGTGAATACCCATTCCGATTTCGATCTCGGAACCGGAGAGGTGGGACTCCCCTGCAGCCGTGCCAGGAACCTGACGGGATGTAAGCTGGGATATCCGGAGACAATAGCTGCCTAGAACGCACATGGCAATGCTCGAGACCGACACCAATCGTGCCAACGTTCTGAGAGACCCACTCAGCAACGTTGTAGACTTCGTCCAGACTGCCTCCTCTCTCGGCCAGAGCACCGGCAATTTTGTAAACCAGAACGGTTCCAGCAAGACCTCTGATACGACAGTGAGTATGATGTCACGGCGTTCAATGATCGCAGTCCACATACCTGCGACCGACAATTTTCCCTTGAGACTTGCTCACAGCTACATCATCGCCAACAATCAAGAACTTGGCCCGATCGGCCTTATCTGGGTGTTGCGCTGCATACTGTTCCTTCGCGAGACCGAAGTTCAGCACATCACCGGTGTAGTTCCTAGAAAGGTGTTCAGAATCAAGGAAGAGAGAAGTCACTCCGATGGGCTTACTTCACGATGATGATAACGCTGTGAATGGATTGGCATCGATAAATTAACCTCCGGGAAGTATAGGAATGCCATACGTACCCTTTGTCGTTCTCCACGAGGTCGATGCCACGCTTGACTTGAGCGGGATTAGGGGATGCGAAAATGTTTCCGCAAACCGCAGCTTCAAACATACACATGAGTCGCGAAAGGCTGGAAGCTGTTGAAGTGATTCCGTACCGGAAAGCATTCCCTTGCCTGTGAATGACGGGATGCGTTAGTCCTACTCCCTGGCGTGATCAGACTCGTACGACTGACCTACGAAGCCGGCGTGAGCGGGTTCATGTCCGGAGCCTCCACCACAGATGAGGGCAACTTTGGAACGGTCTCTGGACGAAAGGTAAACCACTGTAGACCATACGGGCTGTCAGTCAGACGCGAGCATGGAGACGTGAAGTAAGAATCGTCACCTTTGTCCTGGGTATCGAGAGAAAGTTGGGGATTTTGGGTGCAGAGCCCCTGTAAGGAGTCGAGCACCAAAGATTCCGGGGTGTTCAGAAAATGCTTGGCTACATGAAATATACGCCTGTTCAGCAACTTCGATGATGAAACGAATGCGGGGGTACTGACATTGCACCGACATGATTTGTTTGTCGAGGGATATGGGGAGATGAGGGAATGCTCCTGAGCTTGGAGGATGGCCATACTGTTCGATGTTGCGAAGTTATATAGTGGCCCGCAGGACTAGTTCTATAGTTAGCCGAATGAGCCGGTCATGGGGCTGAGGAGGACGAGATCATTTGAGCGAGGCAAGAGGGGTCGCGGAGTGCCTCGATCCGTGGCGTCCGCTAAGTCCAGACTGTAGCTGGTTGTAGTCTAGCATAGAAGCACCTTAGAGTGCGCTTTGTATTCGGAAGTATTAGCGGATAACAACGAAATACAAAGCAAGTAACAAAGCGAAGTGATGGCAGATTGAACGCAGGATTATCGATGCTTTTGATTGAACGCGATCGACCACGCGTCGTGCCAGTGGCCAGAGACACCCAAGCCTCCTCCTCCATCCCATCTTTTCCTCTCGACATCGACGAATGCTATGCTCACTCCTCCTTCCCCATCACGCTCACCTTCATTGACTCCGAACGACCCCTCCTCCCGCAAAAGACTACGCTCCGATTCCATGGACTCACAACCCTCGTCCTCGTCCAAGCGTTCCATCTCCGTCGACCCGAGCCAGGAATCCCAGCCCTCGTACGACCTCGCCTCTCTCTCCGTGTCCGATGCCACACTGGCTGCTGACATCGACGCCTACATGGCCGACCAAGGAGAGGCCTCTATACCCGCTACCCTCGACGTGCCCACACAGTCAGCACAAGACAATGACATCGCCACTTCCGGCTTGTCTGGTGAGCAGAAGCTCGAGCTCATAGACAGCCACTGCAAGGTGCCGATGGTTCCCGGTACCACCTGGTATCTTGTTTCCCGGCGTTGGTACAAGAGGTGGCGCAAGGCGTGCACTGGAGAGGTGGACAAAGAGGGTGGAGTGACGGAAGCAGAGCTTGGACCTGTCGACAACTCTGTTCTGGTCGACGCTGCAGGCATCCTTGTCAGCCCTCCGGTAGAGCGCGTTGATGTAGAATACATTCCTGCACAAGCCTGGTCGTATTTCGAGGACTGGTAAGTTACTCCATTCCTACACCGATGCGCCTTACGAAGCGAGCTTCTTCCAGGTACGGTAAAGCTCAATGGCCTTTGCCTCGCCGCGTCATCACTCGCGGTATCATGAACGAACCTGGCCTGGAAGTTATGCCTCCGCGATTCAAGGTCCACATTGTCACCCAGGCTAGCACCAATCGCGATCTTGCACCTGTTAACGTGGTCTTGTCCACGAAGGATACAGTCAGTACCCTCATCGATAGTCTGGTCGATGCGTTGCAGCAATACGGCAGCCGTCACCCAACACGTATCTGGAAGCTGCATACCGACACGGAAGGGGCCGATCAGTGGTCTCTTGATGTGCCCGTAGCAGACGTCAAAGACAAGGTCGACTTCTTCAACGAGAATCCTCGGAAGACGCTCGAGGATGCTTTATTGGAATCTGGCGATGTCTTCATCGTCGAATATCTGGCTGGGTCGGGTCCAATTATGCCAAATCCTGATCGCGATTCTCAAGCCGAAGTCAGCGGGGCATCTACCCCTCAATCCACGGCATCCGCGACACCAGCGTCGGGTCGTTTGTTTGGACCCTCGAACTTCTTCGACCAGATGCAAACTCAATCCCGACAACCCTCAACCAGTACAGATCTAGTCAAGGCGGACAACAGTGTGCTCAGACCTGCAGCACTGATCAAGTCAAACTTCGTACCGCGAGCGAGATCTGTGAAGCATGAGCCCGGTACGCTAGGTCTTTCAAACATGTAAGTTCTCATCTACTCTCATTGAGCCTGTGGTCTGAGTTGTTTTCAAGGGGAAACACGTGTTTCATGAACTCGGCCATCCAATGCCTCGCTCATACACAGGAGCTGATGGATTACTTCCTGTGTACGTTCGCTCCATCTTCACATGTTGCGGGGCACTCAATTTTCCGTAGTGGGCGTGTTTGAGGAAGAGCTCAACCCAGAAAACCCGCTTGGTATGCAGGGCGCCATTGCGCAGGCGTTCGGCTCACTGTCTAGCAAGATCTGGGACGGGAGCGGCACGTCATATTCTCCTCGCGACTTCAAAGCAGTCCTGCAGAGATTCGCACCTCAGTTCGGAGGGTATCAGCAGCATGACTCTCAGGAGCTGGTAGCGTTCCTTCTGGACGGTCTTCACGAAGATCTCAATCGCGTCAAGAAGAAGCCGTATGTTGAGAAGCCTGACTGGGAGGGCGGAGGGGACAAGGAGCTCGTGGCGTTGGCTCGCGAGTCCTGGGAGGGCTATATGAAGCGGAACGACAGTGTCATTGTCGATCTGTTCCAGGGCCAGTACCAGAGTACTCTGGTATGCCCCGAGTGCGAGAAGGTATGTAGACGCATTCAGGTCGTGATTCGTATCCTGATTAGTGTTGTCTTAGGTCTCCATCACGTTTGATCCATTCATGTATCTCACGCTGCCTCTTCCTATAAAGAAGACGTGGACGCACGATGTTTACTACGTTCCTTGGGATGCAGACAAACCCCACGTTAAGGTAACGTACCACGCTTAATGGGAAGCCTTCTGTTATTTCTCACACCTTGAATTGACTAGGTTTCTGTTGAACTTAACCGCGACGCGTCGTTCAAGGAAGTAAGACAAACATTGGGTCGATGGATGGATGCCAATCCCGAACACGTAAGCCCTTCGTTGTTAGTCACGACGTTGAAGTACTTACTGAATTTCTTCGACTAGCTCCTTACTCTCGAGATCTTCAGCAATCGGTTCTACAAGGACTTGAACGATCATGTCACTTGGGGCGAGATGACGGATAACGACGTTTTTGTCTGCTACGAGCTCCCCGGACCGTCGCTGCAAAGTCGCTCCCACAAGAGACAAGAAGACGACCCCTATGTCATTCCTGTCTTCTTGAGCGACGCCATTCGCCCTGCAAGGACCTTTGGCAACAACTCATTCTTCGGCTATCCTTTCATCATATGGCTAGATCAGAAGGACGCCTGCGATGAAGAGGCCATGTACAACCTCATCCTGTCTCGATTGGAGCGATGGACTGGTAACGCTAGGGAGCTGTCACGATGGGAAGCGGGATCGCCCACCGATTCATTAGAGGAGGTCCCTATCCCGCTATCTAGCGACGCGCCGGCGGATTCGACGGTAGAGATCAACGAGAACGGCGATGTAATCCCTGTCGAGGACTCCTATCCAGAGGAAGGCGACATCGTAGACCAGAAGGACACCGTCATTCGCGAATCTCAAGACGAGGTCCTCGACGAGGAGCCGGTCGAATTGAAGTTCGGTTCGCCCCGAAAGCTTGGCTTCAAGAAAGACATCTTCCAGCTACACATCTACACGCACGAGAAACCTTACGGAGAGAACTTCAGTCTTGGTTTGAAGTCAGGCGTTTCGTGGGAGACTCGCCGCGAGGAGGCTAAAGACCAGGATCCACCGGTTCTCGTCCGGCCAAACGATGTCTTCGTTTGCGAGTTTGACAGCCACATGAAGGAGTTCTACTTTCTCGAGCACAAGCAATGGGACAAGTGGGACGAGTTCGAGCATCCTGAACTCAAAGCCAACCGTGAGGCGGCGAGGTCAGCGAAGAAGAGGAGCATCTCACTGCAGGATTGTTTGGACGAGTTCACGAAGGAGGAGCAGCTCGGAGAGGACGACCTTTGGTATTGCCCTCGTTGCAAGAAGCATCAGCAGGCGACGAAGCGATTCGACCTATGGAAAGTACCCGATGTCCTGGTCGTTCATCTCAAACGCTTCAGCAGCAGCCGGACACTTCGCGACAAGATCGACGCCTTCGTTGACTTCCCGGTGGAAGGCCTCGACCTTACTCCGATGGTTGGTGAACGTCGCGTGGCCACACGATTAGCGGAGGAAGGCGTCGACATCCAGAGTCTCGGGCTCGAAGACACCGATGAGCCCTTGATGTATGATCTGTACGCTGTGGACGAGCATCTGGGTGGCCTCGGTGGTGGGCATTATCGGGCGTTCGCGCACAACCATGTAACGGACAAGTGGTATCATTTCGATGACTCTCACGTGTCGCCGAGCTCTGCTAATTACGCAGTGGTAAGTCCTTCATTTTCTTGTAGACAAGTTTGTTCTCATTGACCTCACCACCATCGCAGAACTCGAACGCCTATCTTCTCTTCTACAAACGCCGTACCACCCGACCTCTGGGCGGTAAGAGCCACGAGAAGATTGAGGCTGCACGTCAACACCCAAAGGCGACGACCTCGGACGCTGCGATGGAGGACACGCAACTACCTACCCCTCCCTCAGAACCAATGCGACCCCTTATCTCACTGCCTCGTTCACACCACGATGACGCCGATGTCGGATGGTCAACACCACCAGATACACGATCATCCTCCGCCTCTCGAGGATCATCATCACCACCACCTCTAGACGATGTAGACCCTCCCAGCTTCGATGACTCCGCCCTAGATCCCTTGATCCTTGCCACGCACCGCTTCGACATGCCCGACCCCTTGCCTTCCCCGTCACTGCCTTCACCATCGTCATCCAACGAAGCCGAGATGGATTCAGATGGACCGGACGACAGGGCGTCGAATTCGAACCCGAACTCACCTCCTTCCCAACGTGCAGGCCTATGGTCGGTGCGCCCTGGACCACACCCGAGACGTGTGCCCGACCTTGATGACGAAATGGACTAAGATACGATGCCAGACCACGACTGTAGAAAGGACCTGTTCACCGATGACCACACCTAATAAGCTAGCGTAGAGTTGCTGTATTTCTCATGTAACAAAAACCTATTACTGTATATTTGCACACGGAATGATTTACTTGTCGATACGATAAACGTTGACGTGGGGGAGAGCTTGGCGGGAGCAATGCAGCGTGTTCAGCGCCTCTATACCACGTACACCTTGTTCCTGCACTATGCATTGGGCTCCTTCATGACCTCCATATCATGAGCAGAATACCACCCGCTTTACTATATCTCACAGTATTCAATCCGACACTACGCCCAACAAACACCACCGTCGCTCCCGAAGACGAGGAGGATGCAGAGGAACAGGCACATGTACTATTCTATACCGCCCGGGAGCGAGCTGTGTCCCGGGACAAGATATTGAGGCAGGTTGGGCTGGCGAAAGCGTTGATCAATTTCGCTGGGTGAGTGCAATCACCTTCCATGCCATTCTGCTCATTGACACCGTTGTAATCGTAGGATGTTTGACCCGCTTGCGGTGTGCGACAATGTGCATTCACAATCCCGGCGGATGGTCATGCTCTCTCCTGAGCCGGATTTTTGGATACATGCAGTGAGTATTCTGAATCTAGGAATTGTGTTTTGATTCGAAAGAGTGGTCGTTGATTCCCTAGGTGCTGTCAGTGCGTCGAGCTTGCGAAGACACCGAAGCAGGTTACGCCCAAGCGTAAAGACCCGAAGTCGAAAGGGAAGGAGCCAGCCCCCAAACCTGATATCACCTACGACTACCACGATGGGTCTGTGGGGGATCTGTCTCTGAGAAGCCACCTTTTGAAAGGATACGAGTTGTTCAAAGTGAGCATTCAGCGCAGACGTTCGGTGGAATGTCTCCTCACGCGACGACCTGCAGCTCCTTCATGGATCTTTCTCATCCATCCTCTTGTCCCTGGGACAGCAGGCTCTGGAACTACAATTGGAGAGATTCTTCACGGTCTGGGGATGGAAATGGGACATGGAGGAAGATACATTCTCATCGCATCTCGGTACGTGTTCAATTGTTACTTGCGGCCGTCAAAGCGTGTCATTGAGGGAGCATTCAGGAATCCCTCTACATCCGTTACATCGCTCATTGACACCCATGCTTGACGAATTCGTGTCACGCTTGCCGTACAACGCGACCTCCTTCATGATCAACAATTCGCTCTTGATTCCCTCTACTGCTCTAGCGAGTTCCAGCTATGCAGCTGTCCTCCCAGGCCATATTGCAACGCGCATACCGCCGCCGCCGCCACCCCTCATGCACTCGGAAGCCAGCTCTTCAGCCGCCACCGTTGTTCCTCTCGAGGAAACGGAGGTTACCTTGCCCCATTCTTCAGAGCCAGGCACGAAATCACCGGCAAAGTCGTCTGAACCTGACTCGAACAAGACATTCATGCCTGGTATGAACATTGACATGAAACACCTAAAGTGGAGCTGGCCGGGCTACCTTACCTTCGGAAAGTCGAAATCTTCTAGTCCTTCCATACCTACGACACCGGTTGCTACAGACGTCGTATCACCGCAGCCTCAGGCAATCACGAAGCCTTCACTGTCTACGGAGATTAAGGCGGATGAGGACATCAAAGATACCCCTCAGCTCGTTGCGCCAGCTGTGGATGTGGATACCGAGTCTCTGCAAGATGCCATATCTTCCGAGCACCCACACTCGACTCGCACAACACCGCCATCTCTTCCAAGTATCGAGCCTTCACCTGCTTCGATACCCTTACCTCTTGATGACGATCTCGCTTTTCCGGCATCTGAAGAGCAGCAGGACCGGGAGTCGAATAAGAGTTCACCTGATCAAACTCCTGCGTCTCCCCAAGAAGAACAAACTGTGGATGATCCTCAGGACAATGAGCCTAGCTCGGAGCAGCAGCAGATTGAGACGCTACCCGTTGAAGCGGCGGACAGTGGTCCGCATATACCAACCACTCCACCACTGCTTTATCTCCCGACCACTGTTCATCTCGCGACCGAAGACGCACCTACTATGACTCGTAAGATGAAAGTATGGCATGTAACGGTATGTCCCCTTTATCTCGTGATAGTAGTGCTGATGCTGACCATCGCATTTAGCGAAATGCTACTACTTTTGCACTAGTAGTTGACTTAGAGCATAGTCAAGATGAACTGCCCATGCTATCGCATATTGCCACACTGTTTGATGACGTTGAACTCACTGTTGAATCCGAGGAAAGCAAGACCCTGGAGGCCTCTATACCCACACTCTCGAAGATTTTAGAGCCAAAAGACAAGCACATCATATCCACAGGACACTACACCCTATCGCCTCCGCAAAACGGCTTCACGTCGCGTTCTGAACATTTCTTCAACGGCCAGCAGATTCTCCGCGGGTACGTCGCAGCTTTGGTTGTTGTACGAATCCTGTGACTTACGCGTTCCCTAGCGATCTTGACGCGCAGGAAGTGTTCTCCCGCGGCCAGAATCCCCAGCACTGGTATATATCGAAGAAGGGTCTGGGTAGCAACGAAGCAGGGGAGGCT
The DNA here is from genome assembly GCA_004332605.1 of Steccherinum ochraceum. NCBI lineage: Eukaryota > Fungi > Basidiomycota > Agaricomycetes > Polyporales > Steccherinaceae > Steccherinum > Steccherinum ochraceum. The sequence goes on along the minus strand of RWJN01000002.1, from coordinate 272,644 downwards.
GTAGAGGGAGAGGCGTACATGGAAATCGCTCGCAAGGAGAGTACACTGACGGATGCTGGCAACGCTCTTGCAGGAGTCATACGAAGATTCGCAGAGACATAGAGATGTACAATACGAACATTTACGGTGTAGTGTAATTGGATATCCAAGCTGTACGATTACCAGGGGCCGCTTCACATTCTACACAAAACAGTCTCGTATACGCTCTCAAAAGAATATCGATAGTATTGTATTGGTCGCGTCACGAACGACCAGGACCGATGGCGTGTCGCGGCGCCCGTGCTCGCGACGCCACAGCAGTGCCCATCACTACTAACCAGCTCCCAACTACAAAACTACAAGTCTACGGTGTAGATTACGTAATCAAAGCGAACCGGCATAGTAACGTACTCTACTCTACGAAGGAAACATAAAAGAGAGAAAAAGAAATATAGAGTTGCCAAAGCAACCCAAGGTCTCCGCCATATGACCTGGTTTCCACGATGCCTCCACCAACGGGGTGCCGACAAGCCCCGCCAGTAGAGTCACCGTGCCATCCACCAGGCCGTCGGCATCGTCGACCATCGCACAGCGAGGCGGAGTGAACGAGTCTCAGTCAACGATGCGGCAAATCGCCGACCTCGACCCGCCCACCACCGCGATCACCATACGTCCAATACCTCCGCCAACCACCCACCAACACCTCCTCTGCCACCATCACCACCACCACAGCGCGGAGCTGCGCCATCGAATGAAAGAAGACGAAACAACAGAAGACGAAAAGAAGTGCTTGAAGATCGACCTGTGTGAAGAAAAAGAAGGGTGATTGTCAGTCCATATCATCCGTCGGTCTCCTGGGTTGTCCTCGGTTCTCGGTCTTGAATCTTCGGCCACACACACGCACGTCGAACCTAGAATCAAAATGAGGAAGAAAAAATAGTCAGCGCGCAAACGACCCAAAGGCCGCCAAAAACAAGTCCGTCCGTAGTCCGTAGTCGATAGCCCATCCGAAACCCAAAGTCCAAATCCAAAGCCTAGTCCGAAACACAACTCCCCTGCGGCTACCCTGGCCTTAGCAAACCACAGCAGCCCCCGAAGCGGAACACACAAGCGGCCAACCTCGCATGCCCCGCCTCAGAAGCCACCCGATGCGTCGTCGGCCCCCCATCCGCTACAAAAGCACGCCCGAGAGCAGAAGACAAACACGAAACTACAGTAGAGAGGAAAGCTGGTGAGATAGAGTCAGCTTTCGAAGCGACCAGATATCAAAGACAGCGACTCACAAAAGAAAGAAAGAGAAGCCAAGTGCAAGAGCGGGTGTGCTTGAGGATAACCTGTCGAGAAGAAGGAAGTCAGCAGCGCGATGTCCAAAACAAGGGGAGAACAGAAGAGTTGAAAAGAACGAAACCCAGCCATCCGCAGACATCTCGACCAGCAACGTCATCCTCCGTTCTCCGCGGTCCCGGTCCCGGTCCTCGTGCTTGAGTCTTCAGCCACACACACACACATGTCGAACCTAGCTATAATCAAAATGAGGAAAAGGAAACGTAGTCAGCGCGCAACAGCCCGAAGGCCGCCAAAACAAGTCCGTCCGAGTCCGTAGTCCGTAGTCCAACCGAAGTTCACAGTCTAGTCCGAAACATAACTCCCCTGCGGCTACCCTGGCCTCAGCAACCAAGACAGCAACCAAGACAGAACACACGAGCGGCCAACCCCGCATGCCCCGCCCCAGAAGCCACCAAATGCGTCGTCGGCCCCCCATCCGCTACATTATACGCCCACAACAAGCCCATGCGATGGGGAAAATCATAACGGAGCAAACTCACTCGAGCTCTCAGAGCCCGCGGTAGCGAATCTCGTCGAACAAAGCCGCCATAGACCGGGGGATGAGGAGCGTGTCGAGCAGGTGGAATTCAAAGTCGAGGGTGGGTTTGGGCTTGGTGTAGATTGAAGAGGGGCGCTTGGGAAAGAAGCGGTGTCGAATGTCGGAGCGCACCTGAGCCTCTTCCAGAGAGACCACAGGGCAAGGGAAGAAGTTGGGGAGAGGGGAAGAGTTGGTGAGGGCATTGTGAGGTAGGTGGGGATCGAGTGGGGCGTTTTGTGGGGGTTGACCGTGCGGTTGGGCTGGCCTTTTATGCCTGACGAGCTGGTGGCTGGCTTCTTCGTCCTCCGACGTTCATCGGCGCTGCAGATAGTCTGAGACATAATATGATAACTGCCAAGATAATCCTTGCTCTTCATCCGCGATCATGAAACCTTTGAGGCTGGCAAGACAAGTAGCTCGAAGCGCGTTCTTCACGCGTTGTGCTAGCTCTTGCGTTGAGTTTTGAACCGGGTGTAGTTCTTGGCAACATAGCCTCTTCAATTCACATGTCAAATAAGCGTAAAAAATAGAACCAACGTCGTGCTACATACCTTGCATCCGCGATCGTAACGCCACTGAGGCTGGCAAGACGAGCAACTAAAAGCGCGTTGTTCACGCGTCGAGCTTGCCCTCGCGTTGTATTTTGAACTGACTGCACTTCTTGGCAGCATAGCCTGCACAATTCACATGTCAACGACGCGCAAAAATAGAACGAACGTAGGCTACGTACTTCCCAGTGGCGTAGGAAGGACCCAGCGACGCGTTCACCTGGTAGGGCCTAAGAGAAACATTTGGTTACAGACTACACTCTCAACGCGACTTCTGCAATCGCACCTTGGCCCAGCGATTTTCCTTCGCTCAGAGCATAGCTTCGGCAGTTGCACATGCCAGATAAGTCGGAGGCTGGACTTGATCGTAGCGTACACCGTCAGGTGGTATGCCAAGTCAGTAGACTTTTAAACTGGTATGTGTGGCATGGACGTTTTCGGTGGATGTGACTGTCGCAGCACATGTTCTATTCGTATGTCAACCTCTTCGATACCCTTGAATTCGCATTCACGTCGATGTACCTTCAAATCCTTCTCCCTGAAGCACAATATTCAACTGCGCCACAAGTAACCTCTAGTACACTGTATACGAAGACTCACAGGATGGCATCCGACTCCGATCCGTGACAACAAACGGTTGATCCTCTCTGAGTGTACACATGTGTTAGCAAAAGCAGTCGATCTGCGTCGCTGCGTAGGTGAGATAAAGATGCAGTTATTGTGCATTGAACCAAGCGGCCATTGAATGGGATAGTCATTGTTTAAGCGAGCGATGTGGTACCGTGGTATCGTAGCCCAAAGCGGGCGTTACACGATGGCTTTGTCAGCACACCAACTGCTAGTTAGCACCACCCAGACGGCAAGTCCTCCTTCCACTCAACTCCCATCTGCCTCGCTCCTCCCCTCCCTGGAAACCACAAAACATCCTCAAGAAACGAAGACCCCCGACACATGGATCCCTCCTCCTCAGCGGCGGCTCTCAAGCTCGAGATTGCTCGCCTCACAGGTACGTTCGGAACGATATACACCCCAACAAGGCTCCGCATTGACATCCCTGCAATACAGGCGCAATCAACCGTCGCAAAGCCGAAGACCCCAAGCCCCCTCGCGCGCAATCGTACCCAGCAACCTCTCGCCCTCGTCATAACGTCTATGTCAACCCAAGCTACAAACCCCCGTCCTCAAGCAAACCAGTCGTCCCGCCATCTTCAACAACATTTCGACCGCAGATCCTACCCACAGTTCCACCTAGCACGGCCACTCGTGATGTCGTTATTGGGGGCGTTGCGTTCCAAACATCAGGGCGTTCATTAGTACGCAAGGATCGTAAGTTCAACCCACAACGATGAATGTATGTCATGTGTTGACCCGCCCCTCATTTCGTATGTTAGTGCCCAAGCCCGCCCGTTCAACAGCCCCGAAGCCCCTCGTCGCCAGAGGTCCGACTTATCCAAGACAGAAGCCCGCCAACCGTATCTACAAGCCCAAATCCTCCCGTGGTCGCCCAACCAACCGCAATATGACGCTGACCAATACTAGGAGACCCTACCAGTACGTCTCCGCTCACCAGATCTCCAACAAGAGCTTATTTCCGCTGTCACTCTTACGCAGGCCCCGCGCAAAGCAACGCAAGTATGTGGATAGGCCGTGTCCACGGTTCACTACGACCGGTGCGTCTCCTCAGGCCGTCGCCAGAGTCAACGAACACAAGAGAATGGCTCCTTACGGCGTCTACGATCTCCACTCACTCATTTGCATTTTCATCTCTTTTGTTTTACAGGTAGCTGCAACCGTGGTCTCACCTGTCCATACCAACACGATCCGTCCAAGATCGCCATCTGCTGGCCGTTCCTCCAAGGCTCTTGTCCCAACACAGCAGAGACATGCAACCTCTCACATGACCCGACCCCGAACCGCACGCCGCTCTGCGTGCACTTCGCCAACAACGGTCGCTGCACCCGCCAGAACTGCCCCTTCCCACACGTCCGCGTCGGCCAGCGTCAAGGCGTGTGTCGCGACTTCGCCGTCCTGGGCTACTGTGACAAGGGTCTGGACTGCGACAAGCAGCATGTGAGGGAGTGTCCTGACTTCGCGGAGAACGGCGCGTGTACCACCGTAGGATGCAAGTTGCCGCACGTCATCAGGGCCAATCGCAACCGCGCTGCTCAGGGCGTCGCTTCCACCGCTGCAGCTGCTGGACCTAAGACCTCTGGACCCACTGACATTTCGACTCCTGGTGATCATGGGGCTGACGTTTCCAGCGTTCCTCAGGTAACCGCTGAAGATGCACAGCTCGGTGACGAGTATATCTCCCTCACATTCAACGAGAGCGAAAGCGAAGATGATGATGATGAGGAAGAAGAAGAAGGGGACGAAGAAGGGGATGACGATAACGATGAGGAAGATGGGGAAGACGTTCCCCCCGACAGCGATAAGATGGAGTCTGCGGATTAGTTTGTCTAGATTCCCCACATGTATGCTACCCTTCACGCAATGCACAATGATCGTTTTGTATCTCCATGATCTCATTGTACGTTCGAATATCTCAATATAAACATATCTTGACCTCCATTCGACTGGACCGCGACGAAATATTGAACAATCATGCGATCTTCACCAAGGCTCGCGACACTCGTCGATGATAGTGATACATAGCATAACGGTCATGCTTGGTTTTCGAGCCTCATGTGTTGCGAGTCATGGTCATGGGTGGGAAGATACATGCGTACGAGACGGAATATAGCGGGTAGTAGAAAGCACATAGTGGGAGAGAGTACACCGAGACCACCCTATGCCTCGGTGATCTCACGCAATCTGCGGACAGTGCTGCATGGTCAAAGCCGACGTCAGTAACGTGCAAGGTGGGAGAGATGAGATTCAAAAGATGCGTACCTGCGGACAGTGGCAGCAGCCGTTGTTGAGACGGTCCATGCGCCACCGGCGACGACCTTTTTGCATGACTTGCAGTGCCAGATACCGACCGCCTGACGCTTCACGGAGTCCTATACACATTCGAGATCGCAATTAGCCTCCTGCGTAACAGCAGTCTTCAAGGATGGAGTGAAGACGAACCTTGCCGCAGAAGGTGCAAGTGTATCGTGCGTGTTGGGTGATTTCCATCTGTACGAGCAGACAGGTCAGATACTTGTACTGAGATGCACAAGACTGCTCAAAGAACGCACCTTTTTCACTTGCTTACGGAGGGAAGCACCATAACGCTACAACCAAAACTCAAATCAGCTTTCCAACATCCAAAGGAACCCCGTCCACCCATCGTTTCCGCCGTTTCCACCACTGCAACAAGAACAACTACTCACGACACCGTACTTTCCGGTAACGCCAACTTTGCGGGTGCGCTTGGTCTGTTCATAGCAACAGCAAAACCAAAGTCAGTATGCCAACTCTCAAGACATAATTCCAGCGTAAATACGCACCATCTTGAAGGATTGAGTGTGGGAGGGGGGATGTCGAGGGCGGCGTCGGCGAGGCTTGCTAGGGTTTCCTGTAGCGCGACGGCGCCATCGACCGATTTGGGCATGAACTGTATAGCTGAAAGCCACCGTTCAGCTGAGGTAAGCTGGTTTAACGGCGATTGCCGAAACACCGAATTTGGAAGTTGCAGCTACAGTCCTCATCTAGGCGCCCATTGACTTCAACGTTCGTGAAGCGATTTCGTGGTCGCGGTTCTCATCCTCGAACAGTCTCGCAAAAACGTACGACGTGTTCGAAACATCTCAAATGTACGAAACAAGAGCTATCAACAATGGCACTCTTTGCATGCTGTGGCTGAGAAGGTTCCTCAATGATCGGGGTCAATCGTAACCGTAGCTCACTTTGAATCCATCGTACAATCCATTGAAAGTCATTCTGGTATCAGTACATACATCCGACGAACGAGGTACTCCTACAAACTGTCCCAGTCCGTGCTCTGATGAGAAACTCAAACAACGTTCCGCTGATTCTCAAATTCCTATCGAAAGAATACCGTTACTGATGAGCGGATTTACGGAAAGAACGTGACGGAGACGCGGCATACCTTCTGCTTCTCCTTCAGCCTTCCCGTCCATGCCAAGTACGCCGCACCACTGTCCGCAAACACCTGGTAGTCGGTCACCTTGCCGTCCTGGTCAAAGTCAAGGAAGTACGCGAACTGCTCGTCCCAAGACTGGCCATCGCCGACGCCCTCCGTCCACACGAACTTGGCTTTCCCTTTACAGCTAACCTTCCTCGCCTCGGTGTCGACGATCCACTCTCCGAAGCTCATATCTTCGTATCTCAGGTACTTCTGCAGAAGCTTGAAGTAGGCTTCGACGGAAGAGGGACCGCCTCGCAGGCCGGAGAAGGGCCGACCTAAAAAGGGAGCGAGGAGCGGGAGGCCGTGTTCCCGAGCTGAAACCGCGTGGGTCGAGGAGAAGTGCGCGAGGATGTCGTCGACGGGTGCTTGGGAGGCAAAGGCATTGCATAAAGCGGTGGCGGAAGCGAGGAGTTGGGCACGGGAGAGGGACATTTGCCAATTGTGACTCAAAGGACGGGTCAACGGTCAAGCCAGATGGGATGGTGGGTGGATTGCCGGGATGGAGATGAGGGCTATATGAAAGTAAGATGAGATGGGATATGCGATATGAGAGTCGAGTCTTAGCAGCAGATAGCATATCATATGTCCAGAAACAAAAGAGGCAGTGGAGTCACAAGACGAAGAGAGGCAGCCAGGCAACACAGATGGCGATACAGACAGCAGTGGCGGGAGATGGCTGTCGAGACGATCGTAGGGGAGACATGGTCGCAGATCACGATGGCTACGCACGGTGTTGTTGCAGAATTGCAGATCGAGTTGCCCAGGAGGTGTTTGGTAGAAAAGACGAGGAGAAGGAGGACGACACGTGTGAGGGACAGAGCAAGGACCGGACGATCCGGGAGACATAATTGAGAGTGATTTACGTAAGCGCCCAGTTAAGCTTCGCCTGAGAGTGATCGGCTCCCTCTGCTCAGCACCACGCCCCCTGCTGGTCGCCGGTGGGCCATCTTCCTTCTTCTGCTCACCGCCTCCTTCTTACGTTCCTCCTTTCCTTGCCTCATCCTTATTCCCTCGCTTTTCTTTTTATAAACCCTGCTCACCCACCCGTCTCTCCCTCGCCGTCTTTTCTCTTTTCTTTCTCTTTCCTTCTCTCTCGTCCGTCTCCTCATCCTCATTCGGCCCTCAAAACATCATGGAATATCCATCAGGAGCGTATGAGCCAAAGCGAGAGAGCGTCAGCTCAGAGGGTCCTTACGTTGGGTACGTCACAAGATGCGGAATTCATGGCACTCATCGCTCACTTCTTTGTCCTCCCTGTCAGTGGTCTCGAGGCTGTATTTGAGTCAACCACTCGACGAGCCCAGCAGTACGAGGTCCACATGAAGGACCTCGAGGGAAAGCTTGCTGAGGACCTCAGCAACTCCCGCGCCATCGAGAACTACCTCCGCGAGGTTATCCAAGGGCTAGAGGTACGCCACTCCTGTCCATCGTTATCTCGAGCACCCCGCTCATCCCCGTCCATGGCCGTTGCTGCGCGCAGCACACTCAACAGCGCTCACATATCGCACTCTCCTCCACGGTCCCACAAATCACACATAGTCTTCGTAATGACCTCAGCGCGCTGGAGAAGCTCGGCGATCGTCTTCCCGAAGTCGGCCGACAGATTCGCGACATTCGGCACGTCTACGACAGCGGTCGCGTCAAGGCTACCGACCTCATGAGCTCACTCGAGTGGCTCAACACGCCAGTCCCCCTTCGCCTACGCACCATCATCTTCACCTCCCAAGCACCTGTCAGTGCCCGAGTCAAAGCGCTCATTGTGCGTCTTATTCTCCTTTGCATGTGAATGTTGCCTGTGGAGCTGTTGCTAATACGTCCTCAAACTTCAACAGCGTTTCCTCTTCGCGCTCGTCTTCCTCGCATGCGCGTGGATCGCGTGGATAGCCCTACGTGGGGCCGTACGTGCCCACCGTCAACGACTAGTGTGGGGCGAAGGCCTCATGAGCTGACCTATCAGCCGCCACTCCTCTCACCGCCTTTTCGTCACTCTTCCTTTGTCAAATCTCCGTCCTCTTCTGCTTTCCTTGGGTTCTTCCATCATGAAGATAGTTCCTGCTCCCTTCTGCGGATTTGTGTATAGCCATATCTCATCCTTCCACCGCCTTCGCTGCTTCTGCTCCTCCGGCATCTTTCCAGTCAGTCAGAATGCTTCCTTCGCTCCCTCCAGTTCTCCAGTTCCCCAGCCTGGTTCCGCACACGGACTCTCCCTCGCACGACGTCCCTTCCTCACCAGGCTTCCTCACGACCTCCGTGTAACATTATTGTTGTATATTATCCGACCAACCAACCGCATAGATTCCCCCGCATCGCATTCGCGTCTACCGTACATACCACACCACAGCATAATCACTTTCGACTTCGAAGCTTCTCCCCCTCCCCCCCTTTTGTCTTGCGCTGTTCTGTCTTCGTCTGCTGGCTTTGTTGTTGGTGCAGATGGGGAGAGGGTAGACGTTAGACCTGTACGTAGTCCAATTATAGTGGTTTCTGCTGTCGATGGCTTGGTATGTTTTGTGGCATTGACAGCTCTGGCTGTGTTTCTTGGAATTCGGTTGGTCTTTGCAGGCAGGATGACCGGAGACGGCGGCCCTGTTGCCGGTCCGGTGAAGCCGCCAAGAGCTACCGCCGGTGACCGCAGCGATTCCGAGTGCCACTTGTTGACTTGTTCTTTGCGCCCTCCATCATCGTCACCGCACTGGCAGGACTTTCGAGTGATCAGTTAGGATACTCCTGTCTCTTTGCTCGCCTTCGTTTGAAAGCGAAGCAAAAAGAGACTTGTTCACTCGCATTTGGAACGACGCAAATCCTCTGCGAGAGACTTTTAATTGCGAGCCTACTACACTCGGACGGCGAGCCCGTTGGACGGTGTGAGATGTTCCTCTCAGTTCGAAGCTTCGAACCTCTACAGAGACATAGTCTTAGGTGCGCGATTCCTACTCGTGTATACCTTTGAACACATCTGACTGCTGAATCGTGTAGTAGGATCGTAAGCAAAAGCACGACATCCTTCGCCGCTGAGAGCCGTCGCCCGACCCACGTTGAGGTCACAGTTTGCGACCGGAGAGGTCTTGGCTCATACAACTATACTGTGAACGTGATGAGGCTACGCCCTGAGACTGGATACAGGGCTTGGCAAAGCCCAAGATTGCGCATCATCCACGGAAGTGATCGTCCAAGTATGGTCTGTAACCAAATGTTTTCTCTTGAGTAAACGCGTCACTGGGTCGATCCTACGCGACTGGGAGGTACGTAGCCAACATTGATTCTATTTTTACGCGTCGTTGACATGTGAATTGCACAGGCTATGCTGCCAAGAAGTGTAGTCAGTTCGAAACCCAATGTGAGAGCAAGTACATTGCGTGAAGAACGGGAACTGAGCTGCTTGTCTTGCCAGCCTCACGATCGCGGATGCAAGGTATGCAGTACGTCGTTCCTATTTTTACGCGTCGTTGACATGTGAATTGCGCAGGCTATGCTGCCAAGAAGTGCAGTCAGTTCGAAACCCAATGCGAATGCAGGCACGGCGAGAGAAAAACACGAATTGAACTGCTGGTTTTGCCAGCCTCTGTGGTTTCAAGATCGCGGATGGTGAACAAGGATGTTCTTGGCAGCTCGAGGATTGCGTCTCAGACTGCACTTCAGCTCCGACGAACGTTGGGGGACGGAGAAGCCAGCCTCCACCTCTTGAAGGATAAAAGGCCAGCCCAACTGCACAGTCAACCCCCCAACAAACGCCTCACCCCGCCGCCATCCCATCCCACAATGCCCTTCACCATCTCCGCTCCCGCTCCTCTCCTCCCCAAGTGCCCTGTGGTCTCTCTGGCAGAGGCTCAGGTGCGCTCCGACATCCGCTACCGCTCCCTCCGCCAACCCTCCCAACCTCTCACCCCTCCAACTTCCTACATCATCAAACCAAAACCGATCCTCGACTTCGACTCCCACAAGCTCGAGACGACTCTCATCCCTCGCTCCATGGCGCTCCAGTTCGACGAAATCCGCTTCCGGGGGCTCTGAGAGCTCGGGTTAGTTCCTCCCTTATTTCGCGTGTGTTGTAGCGGATGGAGGGTCGAGGAAGCGTTCAGTGATTTCGGGGCGGGCATGCGCAGTTGGCCGCGTGTGTGTTCGTTCTGGGGCTGCTGGTCGCTGAGGCCAGGGTAGCCGCAGGGGGTGTGCCGTGTGCTATGTGCTGTATGTTTGGTTTCGGACTGGTGGCGGCCCTTCGGGGCTGTCGTTTGCGCGCTGACTAGCATTTTCTTCCTTATTTTGATTCTAGCTAGGTTCGACATGTGTGTGTGTGTGGCTGAAGACTCAAGCACGAGGACCGGGACCGGGATCGCGGAGAATGGAGGATGGCGTTGCTGGTCGAGATGTCTGCGGCTGGCTGGGTTTCGTTCTTTTCCACTTTTCTGTTCTCCCCTCGGTTTGGACATCGCGCTGCTGACTTCCTTCTGCTCGACAGGTTATCCTCAAGCACACTGGCTCCCTCACCTGGCTTCTCTCTGATTCTTGTGAGCCGCTTGCTTTCATCTTTGGTTGCTTCGAAAGCTGATTATATACCACCAGCTTTCCTCTCTACTGTAGTTTTGTGTCTGTATTCTATCGCCGAGGTGCTTTTGTAGCGGATGGGGGGCCGATGACGCATCGGGTGGCTCCTGGGGCGGCGCATGCGAGGTTGGCCGCTCGTGTGTCTCGTCTTGGGGGTTGCTCTGGTTTGCTGAGGCCAGGGTAGCCGCAGGGGAGTTATGTTTTGGACTGGGCTTTGGATTCGGACTTCGGATTTTGGATTGGGCTACGGACTACGGACTGGGACGGACTTGTTTTGGCGGCCTTCGGGTCGTTTGCGCGCTGACCAGTTATGCTCCCCATTGTGATTCTAGGTTCGACGCGTGTGTGTGGCCGAAGATTCAAGACCGAAGACACAGGACCTAGGAGACCGATGGATGATAGGACTGACAATCACCCTTCTTGTTCTTCACAGGTCGATCTTCAAGCACTTCTTCTCATCCTCTTCCGTCTTTGTTGCGCTGCGGTGGTGGTTAGGTGGTTAGGTGGTTGGTGGAGGTGTTGGACGTATGGTGATGGAGGTGGTGGGCGGGTCGAGGTCGGCGATTTGCCGCACCGTTGACTGAGACTCGCTCATTCCGCATCGCTGTGCGATGGTCGACGATGCCAACGGCCTGGGGGATGGCACGGTGTTTCTGCTGGCGGGGCTTGTCGGCACCCCGTTGGTGGAGGCATCGTGGAAGCCAGGTCATATGGCGGAGACCTTGGGTTGCTTTGGCAACTCGATATTTCGTTCTCTGTCCCCTTCGTAGAGGAGAGTACGTTGCTATGTCGGTCCGTTTTGATTACGTAAGCAGTAGCAAGCTAGTATTCTGAGAGATAGTATATACGTCCGTATGTGATTTTCAAAAGCTATCTGCTACGGAAGTGAAGACTCGGAAGCGCTGGTCAGTGGGCGGCAGTTCCGTCGCGTCACCGTCTGAGTCGGTTGCCAGCTTGCCATCCACTCTGAATCTCACTTCAGCACACAACTTTTTTTCCATTTCCTCGTCATATTTTCTAGGTCTATGCTTTAGACCCGCGTCAAGCTACTCATGAAGTCCTCACCTCCCAAGTTCGCAATAGGTCGCGTGACGCGTCCTCAAGTACCACGAGTACCAAGCTTGCGTTTCGTACAAGGCCTCCACACATCGTCCTCTGCGTCCAATCTGCAAGATGCGACCGCTTCAAGCTCGTCAACAGTAAATACCGATGAGATTGCGCACTTCTCTAAACTTTCGTCGCAGTGGTGGGATGAGCGAGGGGAGTTTGGAATGCTGCACAAGATGAACCCCGTAAGGATGCAGTTTGTCAGGGAGAAGCTGGTGCGTAGCTCGTGATCATCAAACGGATGATTCAACTTATCCTACTCTCGTGTGCGTTTTGTAGGCCGAAATACGTCGCGAAGACGCAGACGAAGATTTTGAAGACGTGAGCATTCTCCGAGGGATGGACGTCTTGGATGTTGGATGCGGAGGCGGGCTGCTGAGCGAGGTGCGTTGCCTCAATGGACCACTACGAGCACTGTACCGCTGATACTGTAGTATACACCAGAGCCTCGCTCGTATGGGCGCGACGATACTCGGCATCGACGCGTCTGCCTCGAATATTGCCATTGCATCACTGCACGCGTCCGCAGACCCGGGGATAGACGTGGTCTCGTCAGCCCTTTCATCACTCTCGTCATCACCGCCGAGCCTCAAAGGCAAAGGCAAATTGACGTATGAGAACACCTCAGTTGAAGAGCTATTGGCGCAGCGCGGTCCTGCGTCGTTTGACGTTGTGTGCTGCATGGAGGTGCTGGAACACGTCGATAACCCCAGGGCATTCTTAGACAGCTGCGCTCAGCTTGTGAAGGTAGGCCACTTTGCATAGGATAGCTGTTTTGAAACTAACGTGTGTGTATAGCCTGGCGGTCATCTCTTCCTGTCAACTATCGCCCGGAATCCTTTTTCCTATTTTCTCACTATATTCACTGCGGAGCAGCTACTCCGCTTCGTCGAGCCCGGAACGCACACATACAAGAAATTCGTAAATCCCTCCGAGATAATATCATATTTCCAAGGGCTCCGCACCACGGGGTCTTCAGTCCCGTGGATCGGTCGTACGGCGAATGGCGTCCCGGCCAGAATAGAGGCAGAAACAAGAGGAATCATCTACGTGCCTTGGAACGGGGAATGGCGACTGTCGAGTAGAGGCGAAGCATGGAGCGAATGGTGCAATTACTTGTTCTGGGTGAGGAGGCCAAAGGAGTAGAGGTGCATTTGTGTCTATTTCTTTGAAGGTGCTTGACTTGCGTCATCTTCTGCGCAATACAGTATGTGAGTGCGCATCTCATTGCCATCGTGTGATAAGCTTCTCATACGGCTCATACCTACTGGGAGCGGTGCCTGATCTAGAGTCTGAACGTAGTATGATTGTGAGTGGGCTCGGGAGCCCTTGAGAACGTCCCTCTGACATATGTGTGGGATGTATCGGGCATCGCAGATCACTGTGCACAAACCCATGCAATCGTTGATCTTGTGCCTTTCGCCATTGCGAGTCTATCAGACGTTATGACGGCGTCACCTTTATCAGTGCTAGACAGGAACAGGCAGTTTACCCCAGGTTACCCCGCATCTTGGGCATATGCAGCAGGTACGTGTTAGATTCAATATTCAGAGTATGCTCTGGCTTTTCTATGCTCAATACTTGCGCCGTCAGCCACACCGATACCTTTCCTCTCATTTACCCCTCACTACCCGGCATTCTCCAAGCAAATTTGCATGTCGATGCAACTACACAGGTCATTCGACAGTACGCCACGCAGATGGCAGTACTCGGGATAGTTGCGATGGCTCCGACGAATGGCTTCCTTTGCCACGAAACCGTATGGAAAGCACATTCGACACCGCACCGTACGGACACTCGCGCTATATACCGGTCTCGCAGTATCTGGCGCAGCACAGGCACAGAGGCTGCACATGGTGCGAAGATGGTGCGTGAGCTGCGGTGCGGACTTCGTGACCGCCTCCGTCACAGACAGCATCGTGGGCGCTCCGAGTCTGCGAAACCGGGCCGCCCGACTCTCGGAACCGTAGCGTCGCACTTCCGAAGCACGCAAATTCGACGCAGACGAAGGTGGTCTTGGCTCAGGCTGCTTACTTTTCGAATTGCCAGAATCATATGAAAAGACGTATGTCAAGGAGGTGAGTTTAGGAGCCGTCATTTGCTGCCATGCAGTAGCATCTTCAGCCAAATCTCTCAGCGGAATGGTCCGTTCACGCCGCTGCAGAACGCCTTCGGGCATTTCCCCCATCCCACCGCGATACTGCATCATGCATGATCGCGCGCAGGGACGAGATACGCTGCGCACTCTGACGTTTGAATAGGCCCATCAGTGTCAGCGTGAGCGTTGACATGGTCTATCGCGGTTCACGAGACCAACTGTTCGACGAGAGGATGCTGGTCTCGGCCGTAACCTCCGCCGGATATAGGTCAAATCGTGACGGCATTGGTACTAGCTCAACTAGACGAAGTGATAATGCGCCGCAAAAGGCACATTGCCCTAGTATCTTGAACACAGATACGTATTCAACTTGGTCATGGGGCTCAGTGCATCGCGATCCAGGCAATGTCAACTGCAGTTTACTATGGCGAGGCGGCTTGCATGTAAGTCGCCTGCTTATGTTAGGTTTGAATTGCTACTGTAATGTTCTCCAGAACACGATTGACTCCGAGAAACATTCCACTTCTAAATGAGTCGTCAGAAGCTGCGTCTTCAGTTCTACGCTGATCTTTGAGAACAACGAGGTTTACTTGCGTCTCGCCCAAGACTCGGCGTCTCTGCAAACACGTGGCGATGGGTCTCGCCAGTGCTCGTCGCTGGCCGCTGCCCGACTCGTCCTCCTCATTGCTCATATTCTCCATTCCGCCAACACTCCCACCATGTGCTCCACACGTTCTCCTTTGAAACGGGGCAGTACAGGAGGCTGCTCGCCATCCGTTCTCAAGAGCGGCTGCAGTGATCGTACGCCATCAAGATATAAACCTGGACCACGGATTCCGGAAAGATGGATCATCAGCCCGTGGCAGGTACTCGAAGATACTCGAGCTCTCGATGGCACGTTTTTTTTCCAATCATGCTTGCTTTTGGTATTGAGCGTGGCGTCCACAGACAAAACATAGTCCTCGCTCCGGTCTCCGTTGTCCCAGCGGCCCAGCCTTTATAGTCGTGTGCGGGGACCCCTGACCTGCGCGCCTGTCGGCATGGGCCCCTTGTGTCGCCATTCGGGTTCCGGGATGGAGTATTTTTCTGGTGTCCGAACCGTGGACATCTTGGGTTTTTACTCCCGGTCTTTGCTCACAGCTGCCAAGGGCAATCGGGGTGGCAGGACGATTGAGATTGCGGCCTCTCTCCGAGTCCTCTGCGCTCCGTCGAAGCTGGCCCCGCCGCGGCTTGACTCTATGAGGCTGATGCTGCAGCATCGGAACCTCTGGCCTCGCCGGAGCCTTAAGGGCGCCTAGATCAATTTTCCCGTACAAGGGCACTAATCCCCGTCTTTCCGAGCGGCCTGGTCGTTTTTCATCCTTTTTCTCCCTTTTTCTGTCTCCGCGAACCCCAGAAAAGGGCTAGCGCGCAGGTTCTCAAACGCTGCTTTGCCTCAAGCCGACGTCATGCCTTATAATAAACTCACCCCGGCCTCGCCACTCGGTGCAGCCCTCCCCAGATTCTTTCAGAGAGTGTCCCTGTCCGTCGCTGTTTTTGCTTCGTCCACGCCTTCCCCCCTTCCTCTCTTAACGGCCAACTGTCCGGTTTTCCTCCTCTCCCGTCTACTAGGAGACTTCCTTGAAGAAAGCCCGTCAGTTTCTAGAGTCTGCCAATCATGAACTTCCTCTTCCAGATCCTCGCAGCTATCGCTCTCCTCGTCGTCGTTGCTGAAGCCTCCCCTACGTATGTCGGAGTGAAGAGGATGACCAACGCCGACAGGATGAAGCGAGGTCTTGGTCCCGCACCCCCAGTGTTCAAGCGGGTGGTTCCTGGTCGCCGTTCCAACCTCCCTACTCGTGCATTCGTTGCCAAGCGAGGATCCCCCTCTCCCTCAGCTGTTCCCCCAGCCCCTACGAAGTGCGTCTCGTTACCACCTCTTTCATTAGCTTCTCCTTACGCGATGGTCTTCGTAGGCACATTGGACGTATTGAGGTCAGGAACACGACTGGTTTCACTTACGGCTTTGTGCAGAACACTGTCTCTGGACCGTGAGTAGCCTTTCCCTCTTCGAACTGCGCTCGCTGACGGCGGGATCATACAGGAGCGGTGTGACCCTCAACTCCACCATCGATCCCCTCGCAGTCTCCTTCAGCACCAGCCAAGGCAGCAGCGGTCCGTTCGATATCACTGCGACCGTACGTACTTTATTGGCCATCATATCCCCTTATAACTTACATGAGGCGTTCTACAGAATGCGACCTTCTCCGCTCCTCTCACGCTCGGTGGTGTCGGCAACGCTTCTCTAGCGGCCGACTCAGCCAGGTGAGTCGTGAATCTATAGCAGGCTCGGATCCAATGCTGATGTATCCATCTAGCGCTGTTGTCTTCAACTCGACCGCAGCAAGTACGTTGATCTCATCTGGAGCTCTGCGAATGGAGCTGACAAATCTCTTCTATAGCTTCACCCAGTGCCGCCTTCGTCAGCGGAGCCACAGGAGAATCTGCCATTTGGACTCTGGATGGACGCACAGCCCAGATCAGTGGTACGTTCATCGCAATCTCCTGTGATCGATAAACGTTGACGCCAACGTCTTTGTGCAGCCAACTGGATCAACGCAGATAAGTCGAAGCCCACTACGTTCATCGGTCTCGACACTGTCAACAATGTGATCCTCCTGACGGGAAACATCACTCTGTATAACCAAGCAGCCTCGAGTCCCCTAACTGAAGTGGTCCGTGCTACTCTTCATTCTGATTCATGAGCTAGGGTACTGAAACGTCCGACTTTTCCAGAAATTTTTCTTGGCTAGCCCGCCCTTCCAGTAAATGACCGAGTAAAAGGAGATCATCTTTTGCGAGGTTCCCTCTTCCGCATCCCGATCTACCCAACTCCCTCCGATCGTAATGAAATTTACGAGTAACGGACTCGTTTGGACTTTTCTGCTGTAGATACTTACTTACCCTTTTACTAGTAGCTTCTTCTATTGCGTTACAGCGAGAGAAGGAACACGGACCTTTCTTTGGGGCTGTTGTTGTTTTTTGTTAGCCACCTTTTCATGACCGCTTGGACTTTACCTTCCCGTTCCCCCTTCCCCTCACGACCCTCTCCTCTCCCGTTTCCCCCTTCCGCGAAACATCACGAAATCTCTCAAGTGCCATGAACTTTTATGACTAACGTCGTATCAAGGACCTTTCTTCTGTACCACAGTCGTGTTCTATTACCTTCACTTGTAATCACTGCCTTTTGTTTTTACTTTAATGGCAAACCCCTTGGACACTTCCTACGTAGACCATTCACCTCCTTCCCACACCCCTCGGGATGTGCGTGTGTGCGTTATCTACGACTCTACATTCTTCATTCCGTTCCGCTCTGGACCATCCTAGGTTTCCCTCGTTACCGATCGTCTCAGTTGCCGCCTCCTATAAAACAGCATCCCATTTTGCTTCAATCGATCACAGCACGTTGATTGCTCCGTCGTTGCGCAATCCGACAGTCTGAGAAGATACGGAGTTGTGCTTGGCATTGCCATACTTCCGAGGCTGATCGTCAGCAGCTTGACCAAGCACTTGAAGCAGCCAAATGCTCGAACCTAGGGACTCAGCGGGATTCGGAGTCATTGAGACCTCTGCGATGCTACGGTGTCAATGACGACTCTAGCTATCGAGTCGCCTCAGCTAGAAACGATCAGCAACTGCGGGGTTGTATCGATGAGTAGGTGCAGTGCTTATGGATGTTAGTAGAGCTGTTCTGTAATCCATAGTGGCTGCGCACGAGCAGCGTCGAGCAGTGGCGGGGATTCTCGGTCACAGTGTCAACTTGTGCGAACTGTAATGTTTTTATCTTCTGAATCCGAGGCCGTATTCTGCGTGCCAATCATCGAAGACATCGTTTCCTAGGTATCACTATTGACAAATCGTGTATCGGTCTAGGTTCTAAGCTCGGTGACACAGAACCTTGAAGACAGCGAAGCTCGAGAGGTGATTACGTAATCAAAATGAACCGACATAGTAACGTACTCTACTCTACGAAAGAAACATTAAAAAAGAATATAGAGTTGGCAAAGCAACCCAAGGTCTCCGCCATATGACCTGGCTTCCACAGTGCCTCCACCAGCGGGGTGCCGACAAGCCCCGCCAGCAGAGACACCATGCCATCCACCAGGCCGTCGGCATCGTCGACCATCGCACAATGAGGCGGAGTGAGCGAGTCTCAGTCAACGGTGCGGCAGATCGCCGACCTCGACCCGTCCACCATCACCATCACCATACGTTCAGCACCTCCTCCCACCCACCGCCACAACGCGACAAAAACGAAAGAGGATGAAAACAACAGAAGAGGAAACGGAGCCTGAGTGCTTGAAGATCGACCTGTCAGAGTAAAAAAGAGTGGTTGTCAGTCCATATCATCCATCGGTCTCCGGTTCCCGAGTCTTGAGTCTTTGGCCACACACACGTCGGACCTAGAATCAAAATGGGGGAGAAAAAATGGTCAGCGCGCAAACGACCCGAAGGCCGCCACAACAAGTCCGTCCGTAGTCCGTAGTCCAGTCGAAGTCCAATGCTCAGTCCGAAACATAACTCCCCTGCGGCTACCCTGGCCTCAGCAACCCAGAGCAACATCCGGAACAGAACACACGAGCGGCCAACCCCGCATGCCCCGCCCCAGAAGCCACCCGATGCGTCGTCGGCCCCCCATCCGCTACAAAAGCACGCCCGAGAGCAAACACAGACATGAAACTACAGTACAGACTAAAGCTGGAGTGGGGAGTCAGCTTTCGAAGCGACCAAAGATGAAAGGAAGCGGCTCACAAGAATAAGAGAGAAGCCAGGCGAGGGAGCTAGAGTGCTTGAGGATAACCTGTCGAGGAGAAAGGAGTCAGCAGCGCGATGTCCAAACCGAGGGGAGAACAGAAGAGTCGAAAAGAACGAAACTCAGCCAGCCGTAGCTACCTCGAACAGCAACGTCATCCTTCACTCTCCGCGGTCCCGGTCCCGGTCCTCGTGCTTGAGTCTTCAGCCACACACACACACACATGTCGAATCTAGCTAAAATCAAAATGATGAAGAAAGTACTTGTCAGCGCGCAAACGGCAGCCCCGAAGGGCCGCCACCAGTCCGAAACCAAACACACAGCGCACAGCGTACAGCACACCCCCTGCGGCTACCCTGGCCTCAGCGACCAGCAACCCCAGAGCGAACACACACGCGGCCAACTGCGCGTGCCCGCCCCGAAACCACTGAACGCCTCCTTGACCCCCCGTCCGCTAAAACACGCGTCCCCGCCAAACAACAACGCAAAGAGTGAACTAACCCGAGCTCTCAGAGCCCCCGATAGCGGATTTCGTCGAACTGGAGCGCCATGGACCGAGGGATGAGAGTCGTCTCGAGCTTGTGGGAGTCGAAGTCGAGGATCGGTTTGGGTTTGATGATGTAGGAAGTTGGAGAGGTGAGAGGTTGGGAAGGTTGGCGGAGGGAGCGGTAGCGGATGTCGGAGCGCACCTGGGCCTCTGCCAGAGAGACCACAGGGCACTTGGGGAGGAGAGGAGCGGGGGCGGAGATGATGAAGGGCATCGTAGGATAGGAAGGCGGTGGGGAGGGGCGTTTGTTGTGGGATTGACCGTGCGATTGGGCTGGCCTTTTATGCTTGACGAGTTGGAGGCTGGCTTCTCTGTCCCTCGACGGTAGACGGAGCTGAAGTGCAGTCTGAGACGCAATCCATGAGCTGCCAAGGACATCCTTGCTCACCATCCGCGATCTTGAGACCACAGAGGCTGGCAAGATAAGCAGCTCAATTCGCGTCTTTCTCTCGCCGCACTTGCTCGCGCATTGGGTTTCGGACTGATTACACTTCTTGGCACCATATCCTCTTCAATTCACATGTCAACGACTGTAAACATAGGACCAACGTAGTACTACATACCTTGCATCCGCGATCGTGATGTCACTGAGGCTGGCAAGACAAGCAGCTCAAAACGCGTTCTTCGCGCGTCGTGCTTGCTCACATGTTGCGTTTCAAACCAAGGTAATGCTCTTGGCAACACAGCCTGCTAATTCGCATGTGAGCGACGCGTAAGAAAGTAACTTATGTCGTGCTATGTACATTTGAATCGCACAGAGCATCCCCCAACGGCGGCGTCCAATGGCCACTGCTTGAAAGACGTTTTGTGACGGATCAAAAGTTGAGGTGTGGATCCGTGTTCTTGATTTAGTCAGCGGAGACGTGCTCTGTTTCAGCATACAAGTGTGGCCTTTTGACATTGCAGGGCAAGTAAAGGCAGCGGTTGGGTACTTGATCACAGTGGTGGTCGGCTTCAAGAAGTCGAGCGCTTGGTCGATCCGTGACATCACACGCGTCGTGATGCTGCAAGTAACCGGATGTGACATGACAGAATATCCTTCACTTCCTCTCAACCTCCTCTTGCCAGGAAGCCTGAAGACCAAGTACTAGCGACGGAGGGGTACTGAGTCCAAAAGGGTGAAGGTGTACATGTGCTTTATTCCTAGTCTTCACTGGTAAGTGTTATCACCAAATTGCTCCTGATCCTTGATAGCTAACCAAGGCAGTCAAGTCTCACGCAGATTTTGTGCAGTGTTATAAGTTGCAACTGTTGCAGTCAAGCGAAGCACGATGACTATACACGTGTCGCTTGCCAGTATCGGCAAGTTGAACTCTATGAGAGGAGAGATCCTTGGGAATACCGAACTCGCTACTACTCTGCACAGTCCTCAAGGTCGGAGCCGCAGCATGTACTGGCGGACCGTCATAGTAAATCTTTACAATGTTGCAACTCTGCTGCTCCGAAACGGTCGGATTATCCTTGGATTGACCAACTTTCCCTAGACGGCACCGAACCTGCCCATCGTTTTACCCTCCGGCCCCGACACCGAATCAAGATCGAATGACTGCTGCAATTGATGTCGTCGCCACTCCCGCGTCCCGAGAAAGTCGGGATTCCCTTATAAGGCGCTATCAAGGTACCGACGCCGTCTCGGATCGCGGTCGGCCACGAACGCACAGCGTCCGCAGCACTGCTACCAACTTTTCTTTGCTCTTTCTTTCTCTACCAAAACATCTCCGCAGTTCCGCAACCCGGACCACGTTGGTGACGCGAATTGTTTTCGCTGATATGCTTGAACCACGGTCATATTGCAACCAGCTGCGTGCTGATAGGCGTGCTTTTGCTACAGCTCGAAGACCGATGACCGAAGGGGTTTATTAGTCCACACCATGCGCCACAGTCGCTGGAACTTGGTATAAAGAGGGCAAAGTGGTACGCTCTCAGCATCATCTCAGTTGCTCTCTCAGCTACCCACACACTCTCACACACTCCACAACTCTCATCTTTCTCGAAGACACTCTCAGCCATCATGTTGAACGTCTACGCCATCGGAGCTTCTCGCAACATCGGTTACTTCTGCTCGCTCAGGCTCTTAGGTACGTGTTCTGCACTACTACGCGTTGCTGGCATGATCTCACCTCTGTATAGCCAAGGGCGCGACGATCACTTTCCTCCTCCGTAACACCTCCATCCTCGAGTCGGACGAGGCCATTCGCCCGTACATCACCTCGGGTCACGCTAGACTCGTCAAGGGCGACGCGATGAATGCATCCGACGTTGCGAACGGCTGGCGCCACGCACAATTCGACGGTGCTCGCCCAGTAGACGTTCTCCTCTCCACTGTCGGTGCGTTCGCTTTCTCACTTCTCAGCTGTCTAGAAACAGTATACTGACGACGGGTCTTCCAGGTGGCTTGCCCCACTTCAGCCTCAGCAAAGGTGTCTACATGGACCCTCCTAACCTGGTCACCACCTCCGTTCTCAACATCCTCAGCACCTTCCCCGCCGACTCGCAACCCACCCCGCCCAAGATCATCACCGTCTCCTCCATCGGCCTCACCCCCGCCGAGCACAAGAAGCTCCCTCTCCTCCTCAAACCCCTCTACGGGTCCCTCCTCGCCGCCCCGCACGAGGACAAGCTCGGCTCCGAACGCGTCGCGCTCGAAGCTGCCGGCATGCAGTGGCCCAGGAGCAACCCCGAGCCCAGAGAAGGGATCATGCCCGCGGGATGGAAGAACACGCTGCAGAAGTCGGGCGTGGTGTTCCCGGAGCTGACGATCATCAAGCCGGCGTTGTTGACGGATGGGGCTTGCAAGGGCGACAAGCCCAAGGCGGGCAAGGCAGCGTACCAGGTTAGCGAGCAGGTGATTGGGAACGGGTACACGATCTCGAGGAAGGATATCGCGCATTTCATCGCAGAGGTGCTCTTGGAGGATTGGGCGAAATATGGCGGGAAGACTCTCAATGTCGCATACTAGGTGCTTTGGATGTAGAATCTGTTTCCTTTTCATGTCTTTTCCCTCTTGGTCACCCTGGTCTTCGTAGAGATATCCTGTACTGCTCATAATAATTATACCCCGAGGGCTTGGTATCTATGAACACATGACTCTGACGCGGTGCGAGGACTGCTACATCTCTAACCTCTCAACGCAATTCCATTTCAACAGCCATTCTCCAGACAATTCTCAATTCGCAGGCATCTTCAAACAAGTCGTACGCAAACCATCTCCAGCCCACTTGGCAACTTCGACCAACAGCTCCCGCTTCTTCTCCGAGACGATGTTCGCGCGTAGTTCATATAGCGTAGCTGTGAACACGTTAGACATAGAAGTAGAGTCATTGACTGGCGGATGCGGCTTACACAGGTTGAAGAGCATGGGTTCTGCTGAGACGATGGTTGAAGGGGAGGATTTCAGGGCGTTCTCGAGGACTTGGATTCCCTGATGAATGGACGAAGTCAGATCATCGACTCTTAGGCTGAAGGAGAGGACTACTTGCATCTTTAAGTTGTCCTTGGCACATGAAAGCCACCGCCAGGTTGTTTGCCGCCTGCACATCGAGAATTGAGTTCATATTCAAGACGAACCAGACTGACCACCACATCCAAACTCACGATGAACTTCTCCTTCTCCTCCACCCCTTCTTCATTCTTCTCCCCAACAGCATCGTCCCCATCACCCACAGGTACGATCTCCCTCAACATATTCGCCGTCTTCTCCCAATCGCCCTCCGCAGCAGACAACAGCGCAGCGTTGATGACTTTCAACGAGGGCGACGCGGTCGGGTCCTGCGCGATGACCGCGAAATGCTCCGCCGCGGCAGCGAGGTTGCCAGATTGCAGGTGGACGCGGGCGAGGCCTGCGCGGAGGCGGGGGGAGGATTCGTTCGACGAAGGTGAGAGGAGGGACGAGAGGAGGGTGGTGGCGGCGGGGTAGTCCTACAATCCGAATCCGAGCGTCGTTCAGTGGGTCAGTATATGCGCGAGAAAGTCGTGCTGAGTCTACTGACCTTCATCTCAATCAACTGCGAGGCCATGATCAAACACACCCTCGCCCCCCTCTCCTTCCACATACTCACCGCGCCCTCATCCCTCCCACTCCCACTCCCCCCCTTCCTCGCCTCCCCCCTCCCCGCCCTCCTCGCCATGCGCTTACACCTTCCCAACAACGCCCTCAGCTCGTCCAAATACCCCATATGGTCGCCATCCCAGTACTTCGCCTTCGCGCGGAGCACCTCCAGCTCGAACGGGAGGAGGTTGTCTCTGAGGTAGTCGTATTCGACTTGCGTTAGGGTGGAGCGGTGTTGGGTTTGGGGGAGGTTCAGGGAGGAGAGGGAGGGGTAGGAGGAGAGGGAGGAGGTGGTGGTGGATGGTGCGAGGGAGGAGCCGGAGGGGAGGGTGGAGAGCGTGGTGGAGGGGGCGACGGGTGCGGGAGGGGCGAGGACGGAGAAGAGGTTCGCCATCTCGTGGTTTGTCTGCGCGTAGAGACGGAGGCGAGACAGAGATGATAGTCGGACATACCATAGCTGTAGAGAGCACGCATAAGTGAAAGCACTATCGTCGTAGACGAAAGAGACTCACGTTGAGCAGAAGTGCAACCTCTCCTGGATCAGTCGCGACGATTCTGTCCCTCGCCATGCGAGCGAGAGCTCGCCAGCTATTCGTCATCTAGAAAGCAAGTTTAGCATTATGATCATAGAGAGACACAAGCATGAATTGGACGAATAGCGTTGATGTTCATTGGGAAGGAAAGCTGAAAAACGCAAGAACTCAATGCGACTCACAACCAAAGTATGGTAGTCACTCCGTTGCCATTCGCCCGTCGTATCTCTCCTCGGTCTTTGTTCAGGCGGGATATATTTCGCCAAGAGCGTCGACAGAGCGTCGGTCTACAAGCACAATGAATAAAAATACAACAACATTGCGGGTTTTTTACGTTCGTCGACAATCACCAAGAGCGTACAAGGAAGTTATTAGTCAATACAGAACCGCGCGGACGCAACCACCATGTCAGTGGGTAAGAAATAGAGAGGCGTACATTCGGAATAGGAAGAAACATCGTAGGGATGGTGAGGCCCGAAATATATAAGGCGGGAGGGTCGTCCTCTTCCTCGGAGGACGACGATGCAGCTGAGGACGGAACAGCAGCCGCGGGAGCCGGAGTCGGCGGCATAGGCTTGTTCACTTGGAGTGGTGACGCGAGAGGGTGAGCTTCGGTGGAAGACAGCGCGGTAGCTGGCGTGACGGGAGGAGGCAGCTCAACGACGGACTGCGCGAGGGCGATCTCATCGGCGGGCGTAGAGTCGTCCTCATCCTCGTCTGCGGAAGGCGACGGGTCGCGCTGCTCTTCCTCTTCCTCCGACAGTTCAGGATCCTCAGGATCGTCTACGAGGAAAGGATCGGGGACCTCGGGCTCCTCCAGAACGGGAGGTGCACTCGGGGTATCCTCGACCTCGCTAAGCTCTCCTGGTGGGGTAGACTCTCCTGCATCGCGACTCTCGACTGCCTCTTCGTCCTCGGACTCCGTGACCGGCTGCTCCTCCGGAGGCGGCGACTCCACTTCAGGATGCGATGGTGGTGGGACCTCCATGACCGTGGGCTCAACTATGGGCGATAGCAGCGGGACTTGCTCTACTTCCGGCTGTTCCTTATGCGCCAAGTTCACGGAGAGCAGAGTCGAGTCCTCGGCGCTGGCGTAGGTGTTGGAGTCGGAGAAGGGAGCGGACAGCTGTGAGCTGGTGTTGGAGTGTGCGCGGGTGCGCGAAGAGGAGGGGGACGGAGGAAGGGGGATGGTGGAGGGAAGGTAAGGAGAGTGATGAGCACCAAAGTAGTGCGGGTGGTATTCAGACTGCGTCTGTGCGGAGTCTGCGGGGTCTGATGCAACCGACTGGGCGGATTGGTCGCCGCTCGAACGGCGGTGATGGTGGCCGAAAAAGGAGATTCGGCGTTTGACTCCCTTGACGAAGTTCTTGACGCCCTTCGCCGCGCGCTTCGGCGGGGACGACGGTGGTGAGGATGAGGGCGTCTTGGAGGTGATGGTGCTTGAAGAAGGAAACGGAAACATATTGCTTTGAGTTGACTGGTAGTGGTGGGCCGGCGAAGGCGAGAGGTTGGGCATCTTATATAGAGGCTGGACGAGAGCGTTTTTGATGGGAGAAACAAAAGAGGGTGCAACGCTGGGGCCGTGCTTTTACCAGGTGGAGGCTGGCAGCGGCGGGTCCTGGCGGGAATGACCTCGCCAGCCCAGCCTCGACATGCCTTTTATGCCCTCTCCGCCCTCCCATCCCTCCATCGTCCGATCCCCATTTCAACTCGTCGGAACCCGTTTCTCTGACAGACGTCGTGCTACAGAACGAGTGCGCTGCACATGCGATCACGACGCAGACAAACGGAGCGGGCTTCGAGCATCCTGTCTCGAGGGACCCTGGGCCTGCTTCCGAGAGAAGAGAGCGCCCATTCCATCCACCCCGAGGCAAACGCATGTTTTTCCTGTGTGTAAAACATCGCATGCTTGATCTCCTTGGATACAGACACCCTGCACACTCCTGCACACGAGCATGTAATATTCCTGAAAGTCAATCCGATAGTATATTCCCCCGGAAAGTCGCAGTGTGAGTGTATCCCCCCGATCCCCCATGTTCCGGTGTGTCTTCCTTGGCGGAGCATCTCCAGTCAACTCAATCATATCATGCATCGGCCGCCACCGGCACCGGCTGCTGGACGACCTGCTGCCCATTCACCTTCCTCAACAAACTCTGCTGGAAGCCCTCCCAGGCCGAAATAAGCTGCGAACATCCACACATTCAACCGATGCCCCTCCAAAATGATGCAAAACGAATACGCACGTCCTTCTGTCTTACGATCATCCCGTCTAGGAAGGCTTCCATGGCGTTCTTGAAGTCCTCGATGCGCTCGTGCTCGAACCGGGCCACTTCTGTCTTCACCAGCTTCGACACCTGGTCGAACTCTGACTTCGCTTCCAGCGCCCGCCGTTCAGCCTGTCACACAAAGACAAACGTCTGATTAGCTTTTTGCGTTGGGGCGTTGGCACACGAGCACTGACCTCGCCGACGAACGCTAACGACCGACTGAGCTGGTCGGAGGGTAGCCGACCTTGTGCTCGGTTCGCTTCGTGTGTCTGCTTTACGCGTTTGACGTTCGCGTCGGCGTTCTGCCATGCGTGGTACGTCCGTATTCGTGAAGTGAATGCAAGCTACAGGTCCACCGCCACAGTCAGGTACATATTCGTAGTCAGACCCAGGAAGGGTACACACCCGAACAGAGTTGATCAGTCGAGCGTATTCATCCACTGTACTCACACGAATCAGCTTAACCACGTCCGGCCTTAGCACAATTGAAAATCACGCACCAATACTCATCAGCGTAGCCACATCCGCATGCGCCTGTGCGACCTGGCACTCTTGCGCCTTGCGTTCCACCACCGCGAGGCCCTCCAACGCACCAGAGAGCGACGCGCCGATATCGGACGTCGACAGGTCCTGAAGCGTCTGTGCGAACTCGCCCGCACTCTGGGCTATGTCTGGACAAATGGAAATCATTAATGAAGTGGTGTGAGCTGTGATATCATCTGCGCTGGACGCAGACGTACCTGCGCGGTGTTTCGTGACGAGATCGATGGTCTTTACTAGACCGCGGAGTTGGAGCTCTAGGCTGTCGAGGTATGATTTCTGCTTGTCGAACCACTGATAACGATGGACGAGACCGGTCAGGACTCGGCGGAGCCAGTCATAGTGAGAAGAACGGCCGCACCTCATCTGTTTCGTAGAATCTCGGACCCGCCAGTGTCTGTCCGATACTGGCCATCAGCCCGCCCTTCTCATGCGCCATCTCCGCTTTCCTATGCTTGATCTGCATACATGCGTCTTCAGCTTCTCTCCCACACCTACCAACAACAAGAGGAAAACACATACATCCAACGAGAACGAATCACTCTCCAAAAACAGCTTGAAGTCCGGATCCTTCTGCAACACCGGATGCACCGCGATCTTCATCACACACTTCTCCAACGCCGAGCGGCGCTGCTCTACGAACGTGCTCTCGAACCTGCCGAGGCCGTACGCGTTCTTCTCCGGTACTGGGGGCACGACGACGCCGGGGTTGTTCACGGAGAGGGTCTCGTAGAGCCAGAGGAACTCGGAGTACCGGCGGAGGACGGAGAAGGAGGATTTGGAGAAGAGGGGTGAGGTTGTCTGGGTATTTGTAGTTGGTGTCAGTGAATGACAACACGAGCTGTATGTTGGTATAGATCACCTTGGTATGGACTGTGTACATGGTATATGCGCGTATAGGATCTCCGACGCGTTGTGGGTCGTCAACAGTGATGACGAACACTGGTTGAAGTCCATTCTGGTCTGTCGGTGGTTTAGATACTACCGGGTTGGCCTGTAATACAAGTCAGCTATATCCAACGCCAGTAGAATGCTGAGGACGTACGTTTGCCGCCGCAGCAGCAGCTTGTGCTTGCAAACTCGCCCGCGTTTGCAAAATCGGCTTGTCGTCGTCGTCATCGTCATCATCATCATCTTCACTTTGGTTCGCGCTGACTTGATTGAAATGCGTCGCGCTGAACGGTGTCGTCCCGGAACCCCACCCGCCACCAAACGTCTCTCCACCAATCGACAGCCCTGCGAACGACCGTTCAAATCCAAGACCGGTTGGTTGTGGCTGATCGAGTGGGGAGAAGACGGGCTGCTTGGGCGACGTGGTGGTGGATGCGGGTTGGAGAGATGAGGACTGGGATTGTGTCGATGCGCGCGAAGAGACGACCTCTGGTCGGGTGATGGAGATTGGGGAGTCGGAAGCAGGAGTTTCGGGAGGTTGGTCGGAGAGGGTAGAGGTCAGAGGAGGAGGGACGTGTCGTGAAGTGGGCGTGGGTGCGGATGGGGTGGTGGTTTCTTCCTCTGCAGGCGTGAGCGGCGGTGATTGAGCTGGAGCGGGAAGGGGTGCGATGACTTCGTCAATCGTAGATGGGATGCTCTCCCGGAACCCTGGTGAGCTTGGCGTAGGCTCTGTCTTCACTGGTGTTTCCGGTACGGCATCGTCATGTGCAGGCGCGTCGTCTTCATCTCGCGTCGCATTGGCCGAGTCCAAGGGATCCGACGCCTGGCTGAATCCTCCGCTATCACTCGTCTCTAGCTGCGCCGGGTACCGCTCCGCCGTGGGCGACGTGCTACTACTGCTCGCGCCGAACCCTCCTCCGAAAGCGTCATCATGGCCAGGGTAGGCTGCTGGTTGCTGGAAGGCAGAAGTCCATGGGTCGGGAGACCCGGAGCGTTTGGCGAATGGGTCTTCGAAGGGATTTGATTCGAGGCCGGTACGTGAGGGCGCGAGGAGATCGTCAAAGCCGTCCATTGCAGAAAAGTTTCCCGGCGATGATTATGGTCGAATGGTGGATGCGCAAGAGGTTCGACACGAATAGAGCGTCTTCAGAATGTCGCAGCAGGCACGCGAGCTGGACGTGAATGAGATTGGCCAACTGTATCAAATCAGCGACTTTTCAGTTCAAGTTCTGAGAAACAACATTAACAGCGGCACATACCTTGATGTCAGTGGCCCAGACGTCCACGAGAATGGGAAGAATGAGGATAAGTAATGAGAATGTCAAGATGGAGGAGTGTCGGAGCCGGCCAAGCCGCGGTCGGCGGCTCTTAGTGACGGAGGGCAGGTAAGCGCTAGCCTCGCCTCTCTTCCTCTGCAACCACCACCATCCCCCGTTCCTCTTCTTCCCCGCAACATACCCCAACACACTCGACGCCGACAGCAGCAGAACGAGCAACGACCGGCTCACGACGCCAGAGATCCTCCACAGTCTCTGTTGTACTAACTTAGTATTGGCTTTGTTAATCCATACTTTGTCACCATGGCATCGTCGGTCTTCTACAAATTCAAATCTCAGAGGGAGGAGTCCAGGGTGACGTTTGACGGCACTGGCATCTCAGTATTCGACCTCAAGAAAGAGATCATCCTCGCCAATAACCTCGGTAAGGCTAACGACTTCGACCTATGCGTCTACGACCGCTCCTCCAATGAAGGTGCGTTGGCCAGCCAACTCTAGCTCGCTGGTGACTCATCGTCCGCAACCCAAACTTCAGAGTACAAGGAAGACTCTGCCGTCATTCCTCGAGCATCCTCTGTCATTGTGAAGCGTGTCTTTGCCAAACCCGGGAAGGGCAAGGCCGCTCTCTATTTGAGTGGTGCGTCCTCCTCTGCAGGTCCTTCCGACGGCAAGGCAGGTCCCTCTGGCGGCTCTGGTCAGACCAACTGGCATAGAGGAAACATTACGAAGCGTTTCGATGGGAGGGAAGAGCCACCGAAGGAACCACCAAAGCCAACAGCTCCCGCAGTACGCCTTCCTATGTCACCGAAGGTCACGCTCCTTTTCACCCGAAGCTCTTCTGTAGGTCCCCACCAAACCTAGCAACATCACACAAGCAGATGAAGAAGCCGCTATGATGGCCATGTTTCAAGCACAGGACGCAAATTGGGAGGAAACCCAGGAAAAGATGTCTCAGTTGGTGTCGCGCTCGAGCGCGTTCCTTGTTCATAGTAGTAGAATTGGCTCTAATGAACTTCGTTTTTCTTTTGTTTTCTGCCACTCCTCGTTTCGGTGGTCCTCTCCCTTTCATTACACAGTGCTCAGCGCATTTACACGAACCCGAGGGGCGGTGGCGCCCCAGGTGGTGGTCGCGGTGGCAGACCGCACAATCCCCATCAGCACCAGCCTGAGCGACCTCTCCCTCCAAGTTATGTCTGCTATCGCTGTGGACAGAAAGGTCCGCATACATTCACTTTGTCTCTATCATTATCCTCATAGAACCCGGTCATAAGGTCACTGGATTCAAGATTGCCCCACCAACAACGACCGCGAATATGACAACCGGCCACGCATCAAGCGGACGACCGGTATTCCTCGCAGTTTCTTGAAAGCCGTCGACAGCCCTGCGACGGGGCCACTGGGCCAGGGCGTGATGGTGACGCCAGAAGGAGGATATGTGGTAGCTCAACCTGACTCGTACGTTCACTGAGCCTAACATTTGTCCCCCTTTCTCATGCATTGTATCTAGGGCATCGTGGCAGAAACAAGTCGCACGCGCGAAAGGCCTGACTGAAGCCGACGTCCGCGAACGCACCCCTTCCGACCCTTCTCTCATTTGTCCTATCGACCACAAGCTGTTCAAAGACGCCAAGAAGACCCCATGCTGTGGGACCCGGTACTGCGAAGAATGCATCGAAAGCCACCTCCTCGAACGTGACTTCATTTGCCCCAGTTGCGGACGGAAGATCGCCTCGCTGGACAAGCTGATGATCGACAAGTCGACGCGGACGAAGGTGCACGATTATATCGACAAGGAGATTGAGAAGAGCAAGCAGCAGGAGGCTGCGTCGCAGGACAACAAGGGGCCCGCTCCAGGTGTTGCTGAGTCGAGCAAGGCAGACGACGTACGTAGCATATTCCTCGCATCCTATTCTTCACTCAAGCTGCTTCCACAGTCGTATGCGGCAGATGCAGGACTGGATCAAGACTTCTACACCGACCAACAACCCGGCACTGAATTTGACGTCTCGCAGATCGTCTCCGACACCATCCCCCAACTCCAAGCCCAACTCGCCCAAATCAACGTCATGCTCCAGAACCCCACACTCCCTCCCCACGTCCGTCAGCAAACCGAGATGAAGCACCAGCAACTCCAAATGGAACTGCAACAGGCGCAAATGACGTCGGCGCTGATGATGCAAGCGTCGAACGCCGCCGCGGCGTACAACATGCAGCAACAGCAACAGCAGCAGGTGGCGCAACAGCAGGCGCAGTACATGAATGGGCCGATGATGGGCATGCAACAGCAGCAGCAGCAGTGGACGAATCCGTTCCCGAACCAACAGCCCGCGGGGCAGGATTCGGCGTATCAGAGGCTGCCGCTGAATAACAGGAGGAGAAACTTGAAGAGGGAGAGGCCGTCGGATTTCTTGGAGGTCGGAGGGAGTGATCAAGGGGCGAAGGTGCCGAGGTACTATGAGTGATGACAGAGGAAGCTAAGGTCGGAGAGGGCTGTTGGACTGCTGTGGAAGGGGCTGTGTGATGAACATCTTCTATGCTTCTTACTCTTTTTCTTTCGCTTACTTATAACCTTTTAATCCGTCCGTTAGCGTTTCCAACCTATGGTCCAGTATTCGGCTACCCGTTTTACACTCTACTTCTCAACTCGTTCTGCATACACATGTAAACCCAAACAGCAATACATTCTTTCTTTACACGATCATAATACACTACAGTTCCTAGGGAACCGAACATCGAAGTTGTTATCAGAAGTAAGACCAATATCGTAGGGGAAGAGCGAGGCTCCTGGCTAGATGAAATTGCAGCAGAAGTGAAAGACGTGTGTCTCGTCAAGAGCACCCACAGGGAACCGTCGGCTGTACTCATGTACTCATGGACCACTAACGCTAGGATGCCCGATAATATCGTAGTACTTGATCTGGTTGGCCATTGATTGAAGCAAGTGACACATCTCCCTGTGGCGTGACCAATCTGCGAGTTGGCAATCGCGCTGCGGGCACGCAGAAACGTATGTCGTTAGTAGGCTAGTTGTGTGGACAAGAGCGGACTCACAGTGCAATAACGGGAGATATTACAGTAAGGGCAGGGATCTAGCTGCGAGGGTGTCCACTGGCCGGCGAGACACTCGAGGTTGTTGCAGTACTGCTGCATCCGAGTGAGGTCCCTTCTGATACCTGCATCTCCACCTACGCAAGATTGAGACGTGAGTCTCTTACACGAGATACATGTTGCACTGCACGAGGTACTCACCGATATACGGCAGTATGACTCTCAGAGGATGAACTGCGGGGTGGCTTCGATGGAAGGCGACCCTTCGGGCGTGTTCTTCGGTTGCAGCGCGCTGCTGGTTCAAGAAGTATTGCAGGTCTTGCACGCAAGCCTGCTTGTCGTGGCGGAAAAGACACCGCGGGTCGAGACAACCGGATTCTCGAGCGAAGAACTGAGTGGGTAAACATACTGGATTAGTCACTGATTCTCGACGGAGGAAGAGCCGATGCGCACCATGCAGGGTACAACCTCAGGTCCAGCTCCGGCTTTCAACTGATCCAATATGGCATCCCACGAGGCAATCCCAGTGGTATTGTCAGGAGCGTGATGGTAGTTCGAGATCAAGTTCCAAAAGGGTCGCTCGTCGGCCACGCAACACAAAATCCCTCCTTCTCTGTTCTCCCAGACCCCGCGAAAACCGTTCACGTAGAACTCGAGTTCATCCGGAGTCGACGGGAGGTGAATCTTCAAGTACACCAGAGGCTCCAATGGATGATCCGTGTACTTGTCGAAGGAGAAATTCGTGCGGGAGGACCCTTCGCTGTACGGCACTTCGTCGTAAGCCTGCGTGGCGGCGGCCCGTAGGTAGTGGTACGCCTGTAAGCTGTCCGCTGCTTGCTGTAGACCTTGCTGATAGGCAGCAGGATACTGCCTCGGGCTGACGTTCGCGTGATGTTTGTATCTGCCCATGCTGGAGGGTGGTGAGCGCAAGTTCTGGCCTCAGGAGACAAAGGTCGAAGAGTACGGGGATGGACCGAAAGGGGGATCCCGCTTTCCAGCGATCGATCGTTCTACAGCGCTGGTGGGCGCAATGGTCGGCCTGCCAAAATGGCAATCCTTCGTTGTCGCTGTTGGGGGCAGACGACGCGGTAGCTAGGAAGAAGGACGTAGAGATACCATTCATGACCGAATTTGATTGACATAGTCAGAAAGTATCGAACAGCAGGTGGTAAGGTTCAGTCCATTTTGATACCGTGACACTGCATCGTCAGCCTTCACGCAAACATCTACTGAACACCGTAAGCAAATGAACTGGACGGATGAGAGTAGACTCACATGAATTAGACAGAAGTCAACGGAGCTAGCTCACGAGAAAGATCGTCTCAATCCCAAGTCACCGCTCATCCACGATGATAACCTGCGAATCCCCTGTCCCCTTACGAGTACCGAACATGTTCCAAAGTTTGTCGTTGTCGACCATCTCAACGTAAGGCAGGCAAGGCTCTTTCTTATGCCGCTTCCAGTCTTTCTTTTGGCAGTTTTCCTAAACCCAGACTCGTAAGAGCCAAGTATCGCGGCAGAAATAAGACGGCTCACAGAGCAATAGTATGTTATGGTGCAGATGCTGCATCTCCTCATCTCTGTCTGGGTCCTACCGTCGGGTACTACGTGCCAATGTACAGCTAGACACCTAGGGTTCGCGCATATATGTTTAGCATGCCGCAAACCGACATCAATCCGCTCTATTTCTGCAAGCTCGCTTCCATCTGAGAAGGACGATGAGCGTCGAGGGTGCATTGCAGATGTTGATGTGAGAGCACTTACTCCTGAACTGCTGGTAAAGAGAAGGCTGAAGCTTGAACAGCGCATCCCTGTCTTTCCTGAACCGAAGACTGTATTCACGGTTCGTGAGCACGTCTAAGACGCTACGTCGTAAATTGAGAACGAGCTCGCGATCTTGTATACAAGGTGCTGCATCGTGTAAGAATGGGCATTTGGGG
Organism: Steccherinum ochraceum; assembly: GCA_004332605.1. Taxonomy (NCBI): domain Eukaryota; kingdom Fungi; phylum Basidiomycota; class Agaricomycetes; order Polyporales; family Steccherinaceae; genus Steccherinum; species Steccherinum ochraceum. The sequence continues at coordinate 238,548 of RWJN01000002.1, read as the reverse complement.
TCGAGACAGCCGGAGGCTCTAGCAAAGAACTGTATACGAAGACAAACACGCAGCATGAGTAACCTTGGACTTGGAGATAAAAACTCACAGGTGCTCACCATGCAAGGTACAATCTCCTGACCCGCTTCACCTGATTGCAATTTGACCAGAATGTCGTCCCATTTTCCGATTCCCGTGGTGTGTTGAGGAGAACAGTGAAAGTGCATGATTATATTCCAGAATTCGCGCCATTCGGCCACACAATACAAGATCCCACCTTCTCTGCACTGATAGCTGTCGTGCTGAAAGAGTTCCACGTATGGGCGAATCTCTTCGAACCTGGTCCGGCCGTCGGGACTGGGAACGTGTATCTTGATACTCTGCACGTTCTCGAGCTTGTAGTCTTTGTATTTGGAGAATTGCAGGTCCTCGCGAGCAAAGAGCACGAAGCGGCGTCCTTCGTTGGTGCTTGCGAACGCTCGAGTGGCAGCAGCACGCAAATAGTGGTATCGCACAATACTGAGTTGAGCCTGGTCCTGACCTTGCTTGTAAGCATCGGGCGCGGAAGTTTGAGTGACGTTGGTATGATGGATAAACCTGGTCATGGTGGAAAGGAAACAAGTAGTGATGGCCACCCTTGGTCAACGCAAGGAAGGCGTTTACAAGCGAGATGTCGATGTACGGCGCTTGCTCCCCTCAGGCTCAGGCCACCACCTTGTTGAACTGAACGAGTACCACCTCACTCTTCACCTCACTCTTCACCTCACTACTACTTCTCCGAGCCGACGATGCGTTCTGTCAATTGTCAAGATCATATTCCGACAGGATCCGCGACGGTCTCTTGCGGAAACCTCAAAAATGGAACCTCCGACTCAGTCGAAGTGGTTGTGTAGTAGTATCTGCCATCTGGTCGGTCAGGAGCTTCTAGGACTCACCGACCACGTTTTGGATTCGCGCATCTTCTGGAACCCGTTCATGCAGCATTATCATGCAGACGAAAGCATGTCTTCTGGTCCTTTTCCTCCTGGAGGCCTGCAGACGCGTCGACAACCCGGAGACATGCGGAGTATTCGAATGGACCTTCCGGTAGCTTCCGGTATGTAGTTATATTCGGTCTGTAGGCGGTTATTAGATCCTAACTCGTCAGACCGTCAGACCGGTACCCTGGAATTCTTCGGATGTTTCAAGTGCAGTGCAGCCGGCCGCCAAGTCAGCAGGAAGCAGGCGGGAGCTGATATCTACGAGACTCATGCTTGACGCCGGAGGCTTGTGAGGGGTGGCACGTTTAAAGTCGTCAGGCCCTCGAAGTTGCCTGTTCTACTCCACTATCCACCCTGTTCATTCGTCGCTCAAATCATAGCGTTGCTGGTATGTCCCGTGCGCTGTCAGTGTCTCTCTGTTACTCACTATATGCGCCATAACTTCAGCCTTCGAGACGACCAGCGACGACTCGAAATCATGTCGATGACGGCCCCGTATCCCCCACCGACGCTTTCTCCAGGGAAGGAGAATGGCTCTCTAGGCTTACCCATGGAGCTCCTTACAGAAATATTTGTTCTGTCCTCCGACGATAACGAGGATGACAGTTGGTCCCATTTGCAGCCTCTCATGCTCGTTTGTCGATATTGGCGGGACGCCGCTTTCGGGTCACCTTTCCTCTGGACGAATTTTCGCATACGCCACGATATTCCTCTCTCTACTGTCCACATCCAGCTCGCCCGTGCAGTTTCAATCCCCCTCAATGTCACCATCGACTTTCATACGTCCCCGACACAGTCATCTGCACGCTCGCTCCCGAGCTTCGCCGCGTCCGCTGTCTCCGAACCTCCCTCCCGAGTACGGCGGCCATATCTTGGAATCGTACCGTCCAAACTCCCCATTTGCGAGACTTGCGAGTCGAGTTCCCCAGGAGTGTGCTCGCCGCTGACTTTGCTTCGTTTACTCCCCTTGTACTCGCCGCTCAACCCCTTCAGTCGTCAGAACGGCTGACCTTCAGTGGCGCAAGGTACAGGACGATTTTTCCCTATTTCCGCCCCACATTTCGTTCTCTGGCCATAACTTTGGAGGAAGCAGAGGATTGGATTCCGGATTGTTACACATCTCCGTTCGAGTTCTTGCAAGCCCTTCAAGGCATGCCCTCTCTAGGGGAGCTGTCTGTCGTCGGTCTTTTCCAACCCGGAGTTATTTCAGTTCTCAACAATCATGCCCTACCGAAGGTGACCTTACCATCGTTGCAACGGATCTTCCTTCATTGCCACGGACAGGCCATGGCGGACATGGTACACAGTCTCGTTCTTCCCGCACGGGCGTTCCTCAGTCCGAGTCCGTCGCCTGCTTTTATTGCCGGTGGATTTTCCTTCTCTTCCCTCACTTGCCCGGAACGAAGCAAATTCTCCACCGTTTTCGCCGCGTTCACCTCGAAGCTCGTCGGCGTTGGCATCATCCAGGAGGGTTCAGACGTCTTGCCTGTGACAGACGAATTGCGGGTCCGATTAGATCAGGAGGATGTTGTGGATATTCAGGCAAGCCATGAGACAAAGCCGTTCTTTTCCTACAAGCATCGCGCCATTCGGGGGCCGGACATGTTAGCTCAGGTGACAGAACATGTGTGCGGCCATGCTCCCCTTCCTTTCCGGGCAGGTGTACGTGCTCTCTCACTGTGCAGTCCGCACCAGCGTTGCACGACCGCCTCTGCTTCCCTACTTCACGCCTTCCCGTACTTGGAGCGTTTGGAGTTGGACAACTGTCCAGGCATGTTTGAGCAACTGGTACACACCAACGAAGGTGGTCAAGGCATCGCCTTGCCGTTCCCCGATGTCCAGGCATCTCCGCTCCAAGCATTGTCGGTCACTCGAGTCGCTTTCTCCCAAGACGTGCAGTTCGTCGCATGGTTGCGATCTCGTCAAGACGCAGGTCTACCTTTGCGAGCGTTGAAGATCAGGAGCTGCGAGAATTTGACGCAGGCTGTCGTGGACGGCTTCCGTGCGCACGTTGACGATGTTGATTGGGATGGTGTATAAATCAGATGGCATAGCAATCGTGGTCTTTGCAGTTTTTCTTCCGTTCTTATCGATAGACTGTTGGCTACAGTATCGCATATTCTGTCTACGCGTTGGGTTGTGATTCATCTCAGCTGTATCTACTTAGTTAAGTTAGCTTTGCTTGATTCTACCCTTTCCTACCCTTTCCTACCTGATTCACGCTTCGTTCACACGATCGTAGGCTGCCGCCGTCTCATTCCTATAGCCCTGCTCTCCCCAGACATTGTCGACGACGAGCAGTCTTTCGAACAGTAAACAAGTATGAAGATTGCAACATTGAAGGCCTGCTGAACAGCGCACTGGGGATCCGGAGTTGCTACCTACTATCAGGCTAGTTAGGCGGAAGGGCCTTCAGCGCAAGCGCTCATGTCCTCTGTTTGCTCCTCCTCCACCGACACGAATCGTCGAAAGCATTTCACATCTCAAAGCTTTCCAAATATGTACGTTTCTCGATTGTCAGAGCACATAAACACCTTTTCACGTGCGATAATGTATCTAGGCTGTCTAGAAACGACTGACGATCCCGCCTCTCGTCGAATCTCCTCCCGGGCTTCTTCAGGTTCACTGCCAGCTTCCGACAGCATGCATCGACGAATTACAATGAAAACAGCGAAGATCAAGTTATTCAAGTTCGCAATTCAATGAACGATTACCGTGCCCCAAGTGGCGCGCACGTACTGAGATGCCTGATGGCCATGGCATTTGAAAGGTTATGCAGCAGAGCACAGCACGACTCGGAAGGAACATGTCAGAACGTGCAAATCGATCCTTCACATGAGCTCCGGTTTACGAATGCATCTACCGCAATGCTGGGATGCGTAGACGCGTTCTATACCAATATATTGGTACGCATTTATTCACGACACTGTTTCGCTACCTCTGAGAAGCTTGTTCAGCTGAGGTTTCAAACTTTCAAAGTTTCAACGCATCGGCCCCGCGAATTTAGGGGGAACGGCGCGGGAAGAGCTGACACTCAAGACCAGTTGGGTTAACGCCAAAGCGGTCCTTGCACATTTAAGAGCAAGCAGGATTGTCCTCTCGCCCCACCGTCCACTGCGTCTTCGATAGTTCCGTGGAGCCTTTCAACAGAACTATTGCCAGTACGTGTTTATCATGTTCGTGTTTGTATCTAGGACTAATCGGGCACACCGTAGGACAACTGCAACAAGGCATCTTAAGAACATGTCATCGCCCGTTCTTCTTCTGCCACTTGTGTCGGTTCCTCCCAGAACTGTAAACGGTTCTGTGGGCCTTCCTACGGAACTTCTCAACGACACGTTCCGCCTGTTATTCGATTCCAGCGAGCATGACAGCTGGTTTCGCATGCGAGCGGCCAGCCAAGTCTGCCGATACTGGCGAGACATTGTTCTTCATACTCCGTACCTGTGGCAGGATCTCCACCTGCGCGATGCAACACCCCTTCCTGCAATGCATACGCAGCTCGTACGGGCTGGTTCGATTCCCCTCAATGTTGCCATCGACTTCCCTAACATTCCTGATTCGCACATCCTCACGCTTGCGCCTGAACTCCACCGCGCCCGCTCTCTCCACATGATCAGCTCGGATGCGGATCCCATAAACTGGGATCATACGTACAGCACACCGCTGCTGCAAGACTTACATGTAGTCTTCTCTGAAGACGTGCCATATAACGCTTTCGGCAGGTCCTTCCCAATCATCCCACTCGTTTCCACCAACCAACCTCTCCGGTTGTTGAAGCATCTCACCGCTCATGGTGTAGCTTACTCCTCGGTCTCCGCCTTTTTCCGTCCCACGCTACGCTCGCTGTCTATCGTTTTCACGAGGGTCATAATGTCGCCTACCAGTCACACGACTTTGGCCTCGTTCCTGCAGGCTCTTCAAGGCATGCCCGTTCTCGAGGAGTTGTCTGTCACTGGCATGATTTACCCCGAGGCCTTTGTATTCATTGCGGCGGCGTTTCCAGCTGCCTTCTTACCAATGGTCACGTTGCCGTCGTTGCGACGGATCTTTCTCCACTGCCATGGGCGAGCCATGGTTGACTTTCTGCACCACCTCATTGTTCCAGCTCGCGCATTCATCAACAGAGATCTTTCCCCAACATTCATTGCTGGAGGTTTCCCTGCCTCATCGGGACTGCATCCGGAGCAAGCCATATTTCCCGATGCGTTTGCCGCTGTTGCCTCGAAGCTCGCGGGAGATAACGTTATTCAAACCGAGTCAGACGTTCTCCCAGTCACGGATGAGCTGTGCATTCGAGCTCATGACGTCCAGATTGTGGACATTCGGGCCAGCAAGGGCTCGATACCATTCTTTTCCTACCAGCACCGTGACGTGGACGTTCGCGATCAGGACCAGGACCTATTGGTGTATGCGGCACACCTTGTTTGCGAATGCATTCCAGCCGCTCCTCTTCTCGCAGGTGTGCGTACTCTCTCTCTGCAGAGCGTGCATCAGCCCTCCCCCGGCGCATGCAGGCATTTGTTCCGGACTTTTCCCTCGCTAGAACGCTTGGAGCTGGACAACTGCCAAGGCACTTTCGAAGAACTTGCATCCGCAATTGACGATGGCAACGATGTTGCGCTGCCTTTCCCTCATCTCCAGGCGCTGTCCGTTACTCGGATCGCTTTCGATCAATCTACGCAGTTCGTCGCGTATTTGCAATTTCGTCGGGACGCAGGTCACCCCTTGCGTACGTTGAAGATCAGGAGTTGTCAGAACCTGGTGCAAGAGGATGTAGAGGTGTTCCAGGCGCATGTCGGAGAAGTCGACTGGGATGAAGATCGATCTAGATAGTCTAGTAATCATAGTGTACTATGCAGTTTCAAACTTTTGTTCCAGTGCGTGGATTGTCTTATGGTTCATTTATGCGTTGGCATGAACTTGTATTATACGTACTATGCTCAATTCGCTATTGGTTCCAACCTCATTCTGGTCACAGTCCAACGCCAGCTTTCTTGAAAGGCAGCATATAGCTATGGAAAATGCGATTGGATGCGATACTAGACCTACGTACGTAGCAAGCCACCACCGGTACTCAGCCTTCCGAGAAATTGAACATCTGGTTCTCCGTCCCCTTCCTCTGGCCCCACTCTCCCCAGAGATCGTCATCGTCGACGAGCTCTTCATACGGCAAACACGGCTCCTTCTTGTGCCGCTTCCAGTCTTTCTTCTGACACTCGCCCTAGACTCACGACTCAGACCTTCGCTGAGACTGCACGAGATGTGACCGAGACTCACGGAGCAATAGTATGTGACAGCACATCTGCTGCATCTCCTCATATCCACTTGCGTCCGACCCTCTGGTACGGGTTCTTTCCAATGAACAGCAAGGCATTCCGGATTGGCGCATACACGTCTGATTCGTCTTTGATCAGCCCTGATACGGTCTTCCTCTGGGATTCTCTTTCCATCTGCGCAAAAAAGGTGAAAGCAATGCATTCAATCAGCTGTCGACTTCGTTGACGAAGTTAAAGCAGGCAGCTAACCCATGAACCTCTTCTTCAGCTGAGGGAATTGGTCCCAAAGCTGTCCAGATTCCTTCTTGTACCAATTCATCGATTCACGCGATGTAACTTGATCCAGCTTCATGCGACGTTCGTTCAACACGGCCTCCCGTTCTCGCATACATGCTTCTGCGTCATGCAAGAATGGACATTCGGGGTCAAGACAGCCTGCTTCGCGGGCGAAGAACTGTAGCAAGCGCAGGTCACATCCCGTGTTTCAGACAGGAGGCATTGGTAGAGAGAAACACACCTGGCACGGGACGATGCTCGGACGTCGCTCTTCAAACTTCAATTTGATTAGCAGATCATCGAAGGCTTGAATCCCGGTCGTCCGAGCTTTTGAGTGAAAGTTCATGACCAAGTTCCAGAAAGCCCGCACATCATATGTGCAGCGCAAGATCCCGCCTTCCCGACACTGCCAATCATTCGTGAAATTGTCCACGTAGAGCCGGATATCGCCCGGATTAACAGACCCATTTGGTCGAGGTAGATGTAACTTCAAATCAGTGATGTTCTTCAGGGGAAAGTCCGTGTATTTGGAGAATTCGAGCTCTTCACGGCCAAATGGGAGGTGCCGGCTGCTGGCATCGACACTCGTAAAAGCTTGGATGGAAGCGGCACAGAGATAATGAAATTGTTCCAAGCTAGTTTCTCTTTGTTTCTGACCGAGTTCGTAGCCTGAACGGTCGGATGCTGGTGTGATGTCCTTGAAGTGCTGGAATCTGTTTACTCTGCGTGGCGGGCCCACCATGACTTGTACAATCTGGGGGGTTGATATTCTAGCAGGTACTGCAAAGTGCAAGTGGTTAGACTGCCCAAAATCACGAACGTTGAAAGAAACGCACCCACAGGATTTACGCGTCCTAGTAGACTTGATGGTGCAGCTCGATGTCGGACGTCAACGTACGCATCAATGCTCAACGCCTCGGGAAACCCCGAAAGCCCGCGCAAATTCCCGATCCCGCCAACAAGTTCATGCGGCACTTGCGTATGATCCTGCTCACTCTTTGCGAACTCACTGACATTACACGTTAGGTGCAGCCGCATTTACAAGCTGGAACTGCTCTCGCGACTCGGACTCGACAATCAGCACAGTAAAACCCTCCGAGTCGGATTCTCAACTTCAACGCAAAGGGCTGACGTTGCCCCTTCGGCACGGTGGTATCGACATAACCTATTGCACGAAGCCCTGCTTGAGCCGTTCGCGAGAGCGAAAATACGGCTGTAGTAGGCTTTGAAGCTGCAGCAAATCGGCTTCATACGGAAATTTGTACGCCTTTGGGCATCATACACGGTCGACAACGGCAGAACACGACGAATGACTTCAAGCTATAGCTGCCAGCAACGATCTTCTTTTTTCGCGACTTAGGTGGAGGCTCGTCACACGGCTTGAACAAATCGAAAGTGAGGTGTTCATTTGTCGCTACCCATTGATCGCACGCTCAATTCCCTTCGCAGTTGTATGTACTTGAGAAACGTCGAGTTCGCTGGGAGCTGTCCGACTGCACAGTCTCTGATCGCCCTAGACTGCTAACTGCTGGAGCGATCTAGTCCGACATGTCAAATGGTTTGACTGGCCTGGATGACAAGCCTTTGTCGACCACATCTGAGCGTCGCTTTGTAAAGCTTTGAGTTCAATCAAAGTACATGATCCTGCTCTCTGCTTTGTGGCGGATGCTCTAGTCGCATGATCTCAGACCGATGGTGCGTCTCAAGCCGATTGGCCAGCCTCGCAAATTGAGCCTAATTGAAGCAGGATATCCATAGCCGTTGAACCGCGTTCTGCCGCCTAGATGGACCAGCAAGAAAGGATATAAGGCAACCCCTTCGTGCGTATTTACCGAACAAGCTTCCTCATCTCCTCCTCCCTCCGTCTGCACTACAGTCAACGGTCGCCATCAGCTATTAAGATGTCCAGACCTGCCGTCAACAAGAAGATGCCCTATGGTATGTCCGTCTCGCTGAGGCCATGATCAGAACCCTTGCTCACCGTTCTCTCTGTTATGCAGTTCGCTTGGGCAACTCTGGCCTGAAGGTCTCCAAGTTGATTCTCGGTGCGATGTCTTACGGCTCCAAGCAATGGCAGGAGTGGGTCATCTCTGACCAGGAAGAAGTAAACCAGCACATCAAATTCGCGTACGTCCTAATGGAACCGTCCTCAGCCTTTCATTTTGACGTTGGTGCGATCGTCTAAAGGTACAACGCTGGCATCCAAACCTTTGACACGTCCGACGTGAGTCTTTAATTGCTGGCAATCAGGGTGCCTCGTACTTATACAAAGCACCGGATGGCAGTTTTACTCCAACGGTCTGTCCGAAATTATGCTCGGGAAAGCGTTCAAAGAATTGGGCCTTCCTCGAGAGGAGCTAGTCATCATGACCAAGGCATGTTTCACTTCTCGCCTCATTGTACAAGCTGGCTTCTCACGTGTTTCCTGCAGATCCATGCACCGATTGCCAAAGATTTTGGCACGAATATTGTATACTCTAGGAAGGACCCAGAAGAATTCGGTATCATCAACCAACAAGGTTTGAATCGCAAACACATCTTCGACGCAGTCAAAGGTGCATTGGAACGCCTCCAGACGGATCACATCGACGTACTTTTCTGTCACCGCTTCGACTACGATACACCTATTGAGGAGACCGTGCGTATCGTCCACCGAAACAAGATCTTCTCGCTGATTGCACGGGGATATAGATGCAAGCCTTGCACGACGTCGTCAAGGCAGGCCACGTTCGTTACCTGGGCATGAGCTCTTGCCACGCATATCAATGTATGTCGTCCTTCTACTGCCATACGACCAACTTCCCAAGTACTCTGCCATCTAGTCCACCAAATGCAGAATTACGCCATCACCCACAACCTCACCCCCTTCATTGTCATGCAGAACCACTACAATCTGGCCTATCGGGAGGAAGAGCGTGAGATGTTTCCCACCCTCAAGCTCTTCGGTGTCGGTTCCACTCCGTGGTCCCCGCTCGCTCGAGGCTACCTCACACGGCCGTTGAAGGACCAGTCTCTCCGCTCCAACACTGATTTGTAAGTCATTAATTCGAATATTTGCCCTTTGGATATCATTTGTTCATGTTCGGTCTTTCTTAGCGTCTTCTCGGTGTACGGAAATACTGTTGGAGGTGGAGAGATCAACAAACGCGTCGAAGAGCTGGCCCAGAAGAAAGGCGTTAGCATGGCTCAGATTGCCGTTGCTTGGACTCTCGCGAAGCCTGGTGTTTCCGCTCCGATCATCGGCAGCACCAACGTGAAGAACTTGGAGGACATCATTGGCGGTGTTCACGTTACTCTCACAGAGGAAGAAGTCAAGTATCTCGAGGAGCCTTATCAGCCATGCGCTGTTGTCGGTCACAACTAGAGAGTAGAGACTTGTACAATATTTGCCGCCGTATCTTGTATCAATTACTCTCGCGGAATTATTTGTCGTTCCAACATATAAGACATCGTTTGTTCGAACTGATCAAATACATCGCGTGCATTGTATTCGAAGATGGCGCAAAAAAGATCGCTTCATGATATACATGGCCTCGAACGCGACCTGTCAATCTTCTTCTGCATCGTACGGTATGTACCATGACCAGTTGCGATCGGGCATCTGTGTTTCTGTTCCCTTTCTATAGCCGAATTCTCCCCAGAGCCAATCGTTGTAGACGAGCTCTTCCGCAGGCAAGCAAGGCTCTGTCTTGTGACGCTTCCAGTCCTTCTTTTGACAATCGGCCTACGGAATTGTGCCCAGCCGTCAGAGTCCGTTCTCAACACGAGAATGGTGAATAGCTTACAGAGCAATAACAGGTGATGCCGCATCTGCTGCATTTCTTCATGTTCTCCATATGTGTCCTGCCTTCCGGAATCGGCAGCTTCCATTGTACAGCCAGACATTCAGGGTTCGCGCAAATTCGCTTGATCCTCTTCAGGTCGGTCCTAGTGCGTGTTTCTTCTGGGATCTTCTTCCCACCTGTTACCGGACGATCAACAGGGAGACGTGGCGTGCGGGTTAACGGTTTTCCTCTAACGGCCACCGGAAATAAGTACTCACCAAGAAAGGCGTACTCAAGCTCGGGATCCCGTCTCCAAACTTTGATCATCTGTTTATCGTACCAGTACATGGATTCGCGTAAGGTGACTTCGTCCAATTTGATGCGCCGTTGATTGAGGACATCCTCGCGGTCGCGCATGCACGCCTCCTTGTCATGTAGGTACTCGCAGCCGGGAACGGCGCATCCGTCTTCGGTAGCAAAGTACTAAGGAGGAAAATGCTGTCAGCCGTCGGTTGTTGAAGCATCCAGCAAAACGAGAACACACCATGCATGGCACAATTCCAGGACGACAACCTTCTGACTCCAGCCTTTGCAGTAAAGCGTCCCACTGCCGGATCCCCGTCGTGTACGCAGAAGAGTGATAATTCATGATCAGCTCCCAGAACTCCCTCTCCTCCAATATGCACCGCAAAATCCCACCCTCTCACTGGGTGCATGGCTTTCTATACCGCTGCATTATAGACAGATTACATACAAATGATTGTTACACTATTCTTTCGATATAATCGATGGCCATAGCCGAGATGATATGTGACATAATAGTCTCGATATTGCTTGAATATAATCTTGAGCGATAGCTTACGATCTGACAAGAGCTTCGTCGCTTCGCTTCCGAGCATTCATGCAGATGAAACAGATTTTAAGGAACCGACGAACATGGATATCCATGAAAACTTCAGCTACTACATTGTGAACGATGATCTGCCTACAGGGAGTGGAGCCGTGGTTACTCCAAGTTGAAACAGTGCTGACCGCCGACCCGTTCACACTGATTGAGAGCATGGTCCTGACAGGAAGTGAAAGTAGCGACACGTACAGGAGGGAGAGGGAACTCGCGACGCTCAGAGCATGCCCGAAATCGAATAATATGCGTATCAGCTAAGGGCGATATGTGAGCGTTCACGGCGGAGTGTAGACATCCTGCTCACCCGAAGTGCAATACCGTCCAGCGACATGACCGTATAACACGAAGCGAGCGAGATTTGGATGGCAAAGGCGCAAGTAGCGCGTCGATCAGGTCGGAGGCGTAGGCCCCGCACTGTTCGCGGCCCTCGCAAGCATGCCTATCGTTGAACAGCTGTAAACCAGATTTCGCGGTGGACGCAGCAGAGATCATGGAAACGAATCGTACCTGATCCAATCTAGACGCGATGCGCAACCGACCTGACTACACTTTCATCCACGTAGGGTTTCCGGACCCGGACAGTGGTAGGCGTAAGTAGACCTCGACCCAGCGTAGACATTGACCTAGCGCAGACATCGACCCAGTGCAGACATCGACCCAGGGAAGGCACGCGAGGGAAGGGATCTCGTAGACAGTAGAGTCTGCAGGGCGAATGTATTTGCCCAGACTGCCAGAGAATGTCGCGACATGAATACGGAGCGAGGGAGAGCGCGAGGTGAGCGGCAAAAGAGGATGGAGAAGCGACGTAGAGCGACCTTATATGTAGGTGAAGGGCTGTGGGCACTGAGCTAAAAACCAACATGTCTCAGGCGTTGTACGAGAAGAATACGATCGAAGATGAAAACGACAATACTCACCGAGAATGTAATGGAAGTTAGCAGCTGGAACCAGCCACTGCTCGTTTCAACTTCCTCACTGGTGTCGACGCCTCACTTCATGTGAGACATGCCATTGTCCTCCGAAGCTCAATGAAGGAGAACAAAATCGATCAATCACCGCATGCCTAAGTCTCGACGAGACTATAGAAGTCAGGTTACGCGCGAAAAGGCAGACCCTGCCCTAAACTACATAATACGACGCAGGTGAATGAAAGATGCAAAGGATATGAGACACGTACTAACAATACATTGATCTGAGACATACACTACAATTGCAGTAGTTATCTTCAATACAAAGCCCATACAAAAAGAAAGTAAGCCACCAGCTCTGAACCAGCACTCCATTGTATTCACTGCAGTATTCACATCCGAACACCATAAGGTAGATGCCGCTCACTTACGGGTACTATACGTCACAGCATGACAGCCCGTGACCTCCCCGCCAAATGATGCTGCTGTGTGACATTTTGATGGATTTCGGCGCACTCGAAGGGGGAGGATTTATGGCATCCGTCTATCTTCTCCGTCCCCTCGCAAATAACAAAAAATCGCGAACCATCAAAGTTTGCGCAACAACTTTCTGCATCTTTTGATGGTTCGCGATTTTTGACAGAGGTCCCGCGGTGGAAGAAGATAGACGTTTTGTCTGTTTTCTGCGCCATTCTGGGCCAAGTGTGACTTTTTCCGTCACGCCATAGTTCCCGTAAGTGAGCGGCATCTACCTTAGCAAGAATGTATTCGAACCAAACACAACCAAACGAATTCATGTCATCTGCTTAAGGGGGTAGTGATACAAAGGTGGCCTTTGTTTTCAGGACCTATAATCGCTTTCTATTCTCGAGTATTATATCTAGTATCTATGTCACAAAAATCTGTCACGTATAATCTCGCTATCTCCCACGCTTACATCGAATTGATAGTGCTACAGTAACCTGGATATAATCTGGATACAACGTAGGTTATAGACAGCCTTGCACCCAGTGTCTCGGCACCTCCAGTCCGAAGTGAAGCGAGCCACGTATGGTTTTATCTTGTGCTCATTGCTCTTGGGAGGAGACCGAGGTGGTCCAACGTATCCCGCGAGGGTGACTTTGTCGAGGGGGTAGGCTGTGTATTTGGAAAACTCGAGGTAATCTTGACGTGAAGGAGGTTCGTTTCGCTCTCGTTCTTTGTCTTTCGCGTACGCATGCGTGACGGCGGCGCAAAGATAGTGAAAGCGAATGTCTTGCTGGAGTTTGAAGGCTGCGAGTATTTCGGCAGGCCCAGCTATAGAAGGGTTGCGGGGAACCTCCCAGTACCTAGGCATCTTGTACAGTGGAAGGTAGATGAGGGCGCCGCGACCAGCCTGTCTCCTGATTGTCGCTACCGATGATGCGGCCTGCAGAAGTGAATGCCATGAGATCGGATTCTTTGCATATAAGCGTGGATAAACTTACAGAGTGCGTAAGTAGAGGCAAGTACGATACGACCGGAGTATGAGTGTAAGCGTTCGCAGCAGGGTTGTCATCTCGTATCGTAGTGACTCAGACTGAGACGAAGTTACTGACAGTGAGCGCCGCGCGTGTATTCAACGCTCAGCGCGCGCTTATCATTCGATCGATCAAACCTGATCAAGTATGGCCATTGGCACTGGTAGTTCGGAGTAGTGACCACTCGGACTATCACTCGGAGGAAGGTAACGAGCATCTCACTGGACAACTATTCTTCTCGCAATCATATCTTATACCTCGTGAAGTTGCTCCAAAAGTCGTTTTTCCTACATGAATGTTGTAACTCCAGCGCGCATGAGGCTCATTGACACACAACGGCCTCAGCAAACGGCCTCCTCGTCCGAATGGCAGCGACCAAGAAAAGAAAACCTTTCTATTATCACTTCTCTTCGAGAGGAATCCTGCGACCCTCATCTGACCAATAGTCATCGCACTCCAACTGTTCTTCGACCGAAACGCAAGGGTCCGCCTTGTGCCGTTTCCAGTGCGTCTTCTGACACTCGCTCTAAGGGACAAGAACGTTAGCAGAATGTCAGAAACCAGACACAGTGGGAGACTTACAGAGCAATAGTACGTGATGCCACAACCAGAGCATCGTCGAAGGGTAGCTTGCTCCCTACCCTTCGGCACGACTTTCCACTGTACCGCCATGCACCAGGAGTTGGCGCACATCCGCCTAATCTGCTTCGCTTCTTTCATCAGCTTATCCTTCTCCGGGTTGGGATCATCTGAATGCGTACGAGAAAACAAGATGAGCAAGTCACTACCGCCGCGAAGAAGACGCCCCAGGCTTACTTCGTAGATACGAGAACATATTGGCCGGGCTTTTCATGAACTCAGGCGCGAGCTGCTTCCGCACCCACTGGTCACGGTTCGGCGGTTTCTCCAGGGTGGCACGACGGTCTTCGATGATGGCCTCACGGATCGCTCGTCGCTCCTCGACGTCATGTGCAAAGGGACACATCGGTGAAAGACAGCCCATGCGTTCGGCGAAAGACTGACGGTACAACACAAACTTGAGCACCTCGAGTCACTGACAATACGGTGAAACGCGTGCTTACAGGACAGGGTAAAGTCCCACGATCGAAGTTGGGCCCTTCCTCTCGTATCTTGTCCAGCAACTCGTCCCACTCTTTCTCTCCGGTCGTTCTGGCAGGCGAGTGGTAGCTTTGAACGAGCTTCCAGAACGGCTGGCTGTGAGCGAACGCCAAAATCCCGTTCTGTCGATACTTCCAGTTCCCTTTCACCGAAGCGACATGACCTTGGAGGATCTGCTTCTCGTCGTAATTGGGGTACCTATGCAGTCCGATGAGGGACGCGAGACCAGGGACGTTGGTCAGTTTGTACTCGGTGTACGATGAGAAGTCGATCATGTCGTAACGCCAGTAGTCGAGCATGGGGCCGGATTCGGGATCTGGGACGACGGCGAAGTTACCGGTGGCAGCTGCGTAGAGGCAATGAAACGAATGAAGAGCGTGTTCTGCTTGCACGTTGTCGAGACCGGCGAAGAGGGGCCTGTAAAGGTCATCTTTGTAGTGAACGAACCTGCCGAACCCCAGGATGGCCCATTCGTTCGACATAGAGGTTTTGAGTGGGCCGCGAGAGCAAACCTCGAGGGAGATGGTGAGAAGAGCGTCGTTGAGCGAGGATTTGAAGAGGTTTGCATTTTTGAGAGATGGCTGGATGAGCTGTTGCGAAAAATCGAGGAATGGTTCGCCAGATGTCAATCAGCCAGTGGCGGCTTCGGCGGCAGACCCCGCTCAATTGACCAGTTCGGCAGACTCCACCATTTCCACGGAGGACACTGCATAGTGAATAGAATAACAGCTTTTCATCGAATTTCAGGGCACAAGGTCGAGATACAGAAGTGAACACCTAGGTATCACGACAACAAACACAAAATTGCAAAGCCGCGAACACTACAATCGGGGGCAAGTCAGATGAGATTTCCAAAGATTCGGCCCGAGCTCACTCACTCGTTCTACACCGTGGTGTGGATCAGACCGTCGATCTTTTCAGCGGTCTCCTTAGAGAAATACTTGTCATCATCAAACGTCTTGAACTGAATAACATCAGCTCGTATATCAGCTTCTACTCTCAGCACCAGATGAAGCGCCACTTACCTCCTTGCCGGTCAGCTTCATTTTGGACTTGCCCCAAATCCAGCACGCCGTCGGATTCGGATTGCTCTCCCACTTGACGACCGCGTGGTCGTACTCTTTCGTCGCCGGGTCCACAGGAATGAACACTTTCTTCACGGACTCGTCGAGGCCGAGGTGCTTCAAGTCGGGAGAAGAGCTGAACGACGCGATGTACGTGACGGTGACTTCTTCGTTGGTGACGTCGTGCGAGAGCACGAGGAGGGGATGTTTGTCTTTGCGAGCCTTGCCAAGAGTTTGGGAGGTGAGCGCGTCGGCTTCCATGAGGGCTCCGGGTTGGGCCCAGAGGACCATTCCGGGTTTGACGTCGTTGATGGAGACGGTACTGCGAGGCATAGTGGGATGCTAGTGAGAGGACTCTTGGAAGCTAGCAGATCCACAAGCAGCTTTATATGACCACCGGAAGATGAGGAAAGGGGCCGTCTTCTCGCGTGCTTCGATCTTCTATAATAGCAGAAAGTTTAGAACGTCGAGAACAAGCATAAAATACATTATGGGATGTCTTCACAAAGCTACATACAGAATGGTTCTGTGGACATGTAGCAGGTAGCAGCGAGTTTGCGACGACGGCGCAACAACGTGAGATACAGCAAGGAAATCTTACACCAGGCATGACAAAGCAGGAGAGCGACAAGAATACGAGTATACAGGTGGTGACGTTCAGTCCAGTCCAGTCCAGAGTCCAGATGCCAGAGTCGATGTCCGTGGCCGGCAATGGGCATGCATGGCTGCCGCACATGGGCAGGCATGCACGACTCTCGCACGGCAACGCACATGATGGTACATGAGGGATAGACGTGTACGCCACGTGGAGGGCGATAGGAAGGCGGGGGTTACGAAGAAAGCCATCAGCGCGCCCTGTACCACTCCGAATGTTTCCTGTTCGTCTTGTAGTGTTTCATGAGATGTGCCTCCACTGGGGCGCGTAGGCGAGCATTTTTGCTCGTCGACGCGTCGTGGAGGTGATCGAGCAAGGAACACGCTTTCTTCGAAGCAGAGTTGTTCGGATGCGACTGGCGATCAAAGAGATCCTCGACATCCTCAGCAGCGAAGATGCGCGCCCGACGGTAGATTGGAGGCAGCCGCTGGAAGTCGGCTGGGTTCGTACGAGAGAAGTCGTCTGCGCTCATGAGGGAGCCGATCTCGCGGCGGAAGATATGGCGTTGTCCAGCACGATTGAGTCCATGATGTCTAGAGTCTTTCTGGTTAGATGGACCTCGCTTGCGTCTAGATGGTTGTGGGTGTGGTTTGGAGCCTTTGGGATCGGAGGCCTGGCTTGCGGCATCCTTCACAGAAACGTCTTGGGAGGTACCTGCAGCATTCAAGCTTGCAGTTTCGAAAGAGGGTGTGGGATGAGGTTCGTCGTCCATGGCGGGCAGCGGAGAATTTCTGGCGCTCAGAAACGTAGGGGACGGTAGAGAGGGAGAGGATGGTACGGCAAGGGGAGTGGGGGCATGCACCCTCTCACATTCCGAGACTTTCTCGGTGAGCTCAGCGACCTGCACATTGAGCTCCGTGACTTCAACACGGATCTTGGCGATCTCCGCGTCCCTCTCGCTTAGCTGCCGCCTCAGCTTGTCCATCTCCTTCCTATCGACCCTCTTACTGGTTACGATGTCCTTGAAATCGTCATCGAGGGCTTCTGCATTGCTGACGTGCAACTGGCGTACGTTGCACTCGGTGCATCTCATGTCTGGGTGGTGAATGGCTCCTGCGGACGTGTGCCACACCCAGCGGGGCTGCTTCGCGGGTACTTCTGAGTCGGCCATAGATTTCGAAATTTGTTTGGAGAGGCGAGAGAGAGAAAGACGAAGGATGTAGAATCGGCTGTAGGTATGTATGATAATCCTTTGGGTAGAATCGGAAGATCTAGTCGAGACTTCAAAACCGAATGAAGAGGATAGAGAGTACGAGAAAAGAGACGCCGGACGAAAACCGAGAAAGGTTCAACCGGAGTTTTCCGTGGACGCGGCCAGCAGCGTCGGCAAGCTACGACCACTGCAACCTACTGCTCAGAAGACAACGAGCCATTCGATGAACAGTTCTTCCTTTTAGAATTTTCGCTCCCCCACTTTTGCGCCAACGATCTGACTTTCTATGTGTATGCTTTGACGAATGTACAACGCGCGTACGGCGCACGAAACGCGGTCGATCCTCAAATTGAAGAACCTGGTTCTGCGGCCAGTCGCATCCACTAATCTCTATCTTTGCTTCAGTGGTATCCATTTGCATGCGAGCAGAATTAAAACGGTCAGTGATCTATTTACTCTCTGGTCACGTACGAAACTGAATTGGTCTGTCTCTAGCAGGCTCTCAATTCCAAATTGTCCCTTCCGAGCCCGATGAAAGCAATGTCTGCACAACTGAGCGAGTTCAAAGTTACTGGCCGAATATCCGCTGGAGGATATGGTATGTAGTGTCTCGCTTTTTGCAACACCCATTGAACTCGATTTCAGGCGTCGTTGATCGCGGCGAAGATCCGAACGGCTGCCCAGTGGCCATGAAGAAAGAACTGACATCTCCCAAAGTCACGCATTCTTTCCTGGCCCATGAATACGAAGTGTATGCTGCGCTCGGTCCTCATGCTACACTCCCTGTAGTCCACGCGTATGGGACGCAGGGCCGTTTGAACGTTCTTGTTATGGATATGCTTGGGGAGAGTGTTGCCACGCTCTTCCGCCAGTGCGGGCACAGGTTTAGCTTGCGTACTACCATTATGCTAGGCCTTGGTATGGTGAGCCCATATTCCATCACTCTTTCACTAACGGTACTCAGATTATCCGGTAGCTGGATGCCGTTGCTCATGTACACTCAAAAGGAGTAATACACCGCGACCTCAAGTCCGACAACTTCTTACTTGGCCGAATGGACAGCAACAACCCTCGTCAAGTTCATCTTGTTGACTTCGGAATGGCGCGGCGATATCGTGACCTTGTCACAGGAGAGCACATCCCATTCCGAGCACAGGCGCACTTTGTGGGAACGCTCAGCTATGCAAGCTTAGGTGCCCATCTTGAACAAGGTCTGTGTAGGCAATGATGTTGCCACTGTGCTCTTGCTGATGAATCCACAGAGCAATCCCGACGAGATGATCTGCAATCTCTCTCGTACATGCTGCTCCAATTCGTGCGCGGTGGCCTCCCTTGGGTTCACATTACCGGCGGGACCCACAAGCACCGCATGCTACGTATCTGCGAAAAGAAACGCAGCTGGACAGCAGATCGATTATGCGAGCAACATCCAGAGCTCTTGGCATTTGTGAAGCACTGCTCCTCTTTGGGATGGGACGAAGATCCTGATTACGACTTCCTACGGGGCGAACTTTTGGCTGTTTTGGAGAGGAACAGTTGGACGTTGGACGATCCGTATGATTGGGACGAATCTGGTCTGACAGGTAATTCGCTTAGTCGACGCTCAGTTCTCGTGTTGATCGAAGTTGTTTTAGCAAATCGCGGTGAAAGTGCACCTGCGGACGATAAGGGTGCCGACACAGCGCCTCAGCCTCCCGTTGCCAGAGGAGACCTCGTCCTCCTACGCTTCCTACCCATTGAGAGCCTCGAGTTCGATAGGAACCCATCTCAAGTCCCGGATAATAGCTATTTACCGCACCCACCCCTTCCTGGCAACGAGCGCGACTGGGACTTTTCCTACAGGCCAGCGATTGTGCACGAAGTGCTGCCGGGGAATGACAGTCGGTCTTTCAAGCTCAAGGCATACCCCGTCATGAAGCGTGAAGATGGTCTGGCACGTGTGGCGGAGGAGAGGAGAGCGGGTTTTGCACCGCTGCATCTCAGCAAAGGAATGATCGGTGATGTGTTCGTATATTCGACGATTTTGTCGCCTACTTTTGCGGTCTACTTCGACGAAAAGGCAAGCTTTCCTTCTGATTTCATCCGTTTCTTGCGACTGATTTGCGTATAGGTTCAGCCCCAGCATTTTCATTCATTGACGGGAGAAGAGATGACGGCCCTCGAGAGCTCGCTTAGCGGGACCAAGACAGGAAAATATCAGACGACATACCCGAATGACGACGAGATCACACGCAAGGTGTACGAGAGTATGCCTCCGATGTACGCTCACGCCCTCCAGCCTGTAGCGGACCTCCAGCCTTTGACCACCGACACACTGGCTCAATATCACGTGGATCTGGAAGGTGCAAACGGATGGCTACAAGAGCTGCTCGCAGTCGATGCCGTCAGGCGGGAAGAAGATGGTGAAGTCGAGTGAGTGCTGCGTTCTCGTCACAATCAGACTTGACTGAACAGCGTCCACAGCGACGAATCCGGATCTGACAGTGATTCAGACGATGACGACACGGAATTTTGGGACTGGCCACGTCCACGAAATAGACCGTCATCATGTACCCTCGTTTTCCGGTCTGTAGAGGACGAGAACACGCCTCCCGCCCCTGCTTGACGTCTGCTCGAGCTCAAGCACATGCACCAATCGTAGATGATAGTAGTAGTGAAGCCAGGTCATGAATCATATCGTGTCGTAAATGATGGGATATGCACAGGTATAATATTAAGTGATCCATAAGTTGCACCATCCATCCTCGCCCTCCGTCGGACATTCCTTCGCCTTCACTCGAAGGGCATCCCTTCCACCCCATCCAAAAGCGACGACCAGTTCGCCGTCGCGTTCTCAGCGAAGACCGACTCTGCTTGAGCGAACGACTTCACAGCTTGAGTGACCAGTGTGTTCTCTCGGTTGTGCAGGACCACTCTAAGCTCGTGCCACATACTAGCAGATCGATTCTCAGCATGGTGGGCGTCAGTCGGAGAGGGGGGTATGTTGCTCACCTTGCTCTGATAAAGACTCTCCTGTTCAGAGCATTCGAGATTGCAGCTTGGTCTTTCTCGATAAGGACTGAGATCTTGTCCGCCTCCACCTGCCAGTTTTCCTTCGCTGCTTGCTTCACGCCCTCCAGCTTGAGAGAGTTCGTCTCGACGCGTTTCTTCAGCTTGTCGACCTGATCGCCTGAGAGACGGTCGTGCCGGATGAAGAGGTCGCGCATCGCTAGATACAAATCTCGCTGGCTCTGTAATACGTTCGTCAGAGAATATGTCAGGAACTGGATGAAGAAAGGCATTACTTTCAAGGCTTCCAGCGTTGAGTAGAGTAATGTTCGTGTCTGCAGGCCAGCATGAGTACCGTGGCTGAAGCAAAGTATCGCGTAAAGAGCACATACCCGGTCTTCCAACGCGTCCGAATGCCGCTGCGTATGCTGCGCAACAGTTCCAAGCCCCTGCCTCACTCCCGAACAGAGCTCACAGTCATCACCCCTCCAACACCGCTCGTTCACCTCCACGAGCGCCTTGACCGTATTGCTCATCCTCGCCAAATCCCCCTGCGCGTCGACAGGATCCGGAGGAGAGCGGTGCATAGCGAGACCAGAGAAGATGGAGGACGTGAGAGAGGCAGAGTCCGAGAACACGGTGGAGGTTGTGTGTTGCGATACCGGCGAGAATGGAGGGAAGGTGAAGTGAGCGGGCATGTAGTTTCGCCCCTCGAAGGGGGAGGAGGATAGCCGTACCGCTACTGCCTCGCGCCGCTTTATTATGCGTTCTGCGAGTATGCATATCTTCTGCCAGTGCTCTATGAGGAAGGCGATCTTGTTTCGTACGATACTGAGGGGCAAACCGTTAGCAAACGAGAGAATGTTTGGGGGAAGAAGGTCTTACGCAAGCTTATCTTGTAGATCACTAGGGATGCTCATCTCTTCTACCCGATCCACGCGCTTGCTCGCGGACTCTTCGTCGTAGGAAATGGGAGTGTTCTTCCTCCACGTCTCAAACGAGGGCTCTGTCAAGAACACCGAGAGTAGACCGTCTTCTTTGATGACAGGATGGTTGCTATGAGCGATATTAGCTTATGGCTGTAGAGAAAGAGCAGAGGATAGCCTACACAACGAAATTCAAAAAGCGCGCTAGTCCTCGCCTGCAAAGTCAGTCTAAGTGTCACCACATACGATTGAAGATCTAAGTCCACGCATACCGTCTCTGTTCCAGGAAGCTCTCATCCGCTGCAAAACATATCAGTTAGACATAAACAGAGTGGAACATAAACACTGACGTCCTATTCGCTTTGGCGGCAGTGCTGGTAGCAGACGGAATGGATATCGCTTGACCAGGCAGTCCCAGAGGATAACAAACTCGGAGTAACGACGCGGAACGGATGCACCTCGCTGTATATGATATCAACTATGAGATGAGCTCCAAATGGATAGTTTTGACCCTTACGTTCGAAGAGACTTCATAAACGAGATAGCGATTCAAGAGGAAGCCATGTTGCCCCAAAGTGTTCACGTGAATGACCTCTTGCTTCTTCCACCAATCTTTAGGTAAACCGGTACCAGCTATACTGGATGGGCCACCATTGACGATACTGCTCGATCCGTTGGTTGAGGGCTGCGGTGCGGTAAACTTGGCGGTGGTCCACGGGTCGTCAGAAGTGTAGCTGCGCTGGGGGATCGGCGCGTGGACGGTGGGTTGATAGGCGTTGAACGTCGATGTGCCGGCTGAGAGCGCGCCTAGGTTAAGGTCAGGCAGAGGGAGTGCATTATCTTGAGCAAGAGCTGCGACGCGTTCGATGGAGACGTCTGCGAGCACACTGTGAGCTGTACCGTGAATCAGATGCGCGTGAAACTGACCTTTCCCGCTTTGCGCGAGAGCGACAAGAGCTAATGCAATAAAGAACTCTTGCTTCGAGACTCGACTCCTCGTACTAACCAAACTGACAATCTGGCGATACCAAAAAGACATGCACGATGAGCTGGAAAAACGAGGCAATAACGCAGCAACACTCACCTTGTCGATAGAAGATGCAGATACACTCGACGTCTCCAGCACTCTGGTCAACGCGTTCACTGAAGTCTCTCCCGATCCGACATTGTCCACTGCGGCAAAGGCTTGATGGTAGATAGCGGGTATGGTTGCTTCACCTGAAGTACGCGTTCAGAAGATAAAGCTACAGAAACGAGACCACACTTACCTAGAACGGAGGAGAATCCGGACGTGGCTGCGGTAGCTGAAAGTGATGATGTCGGAAGGGGTGGGGGCGCAGGGCTCGGTGCAGTACTCCAAGGATCAAGGCCGTCGGAGTCGTATACAGAGCTTGCGAGGGGGTTATCTACGACGAAGCTTCCACCGAAGTTGCCCCCAGGTGATGTTCCGTAGGATTGTGAAGGTCGGGGTGCGTTGAACATGATGAAATACCTAGACGGTGTAAGACCAAACACCAACGGTTATTTGAATGGTAAGTTACAGTCAGCGCCGCTAGACGAGACGGGAGAGTCTTGTCAGAACTCGCAGCTACGAATCAACAGAAAGCATACCAACCTAGCTGTGAGCTAGCTATGCGCGACAATGGTGAAGGGGAGGCTTGGAATGATGGCCACAGTGAGCGGCAGCAATATGCGCGGCAGCCAAATGCGGTAGGTCCGGTACACAGTGGGTGGGAGCTGGGGCCGGGTCTGATACAACCCCTAACCCGAAGTCGCGTCGGATCTTCGGCCCATCCTGTGCGGAATGGCCGCCTCAGGACTCGGAGTCAGGAGGGCATTTGGAGCTCCGCCTGAACGCGTGGCAACTCCCGACAGGCGCGTCGGGCGCGTGAGAGCGCTAGAGGATCTGCCTCCTTCCTCGTCGTTGTCCGTGTCGTCCTCACCGTTCGCGTCGTCTTGCGCGATGCAGGCCGCCTCCCGAGTCCCCGGACAGCACTCCACCGTCAAGATCTACAATGCCGTCTACTCTTCGGTTCAGGTGCGTCTGTCTCGTACCTGTGCTTCCGCCGTTGCTGACGCGAAACGCGTCACATACCAGGTCTACGAGTGCATGGTTCGCGGCATTGCTGTCATGCGAAGGCGGGCAGATTCCTTCGTCAACGCTACTCAAATCCTGAAAGTCGCCGGCGTCGACAAGGGTCGTCGGACGAAGATTCTGGAGAAGGAGATTTTGCCCGGAATACATGAGATTGTACAAGGCGGATATGGGAAATACCAGGGAACGTGGTAAGCACTTCTTCCACCCTCCCCAACGTGCGCGTTGGCTCACGTATCCCAGGATTCCTCTGGAGCGAGGTCGCGACATCGCCCTACAATTCGGCGTCGCACCACTTCTCGCCCCGTTATTCGACTTCGTCCCAAACGCAAATCCGCTTGGAGGCCTACCTGCGGGCCTCCCCAACATGACTGGTGCTGCTTCTCCTCGTCCTCTTTCAGCCGCATCCTCATTCTCAAGTCTTGGTACTCCAGCCAACGCGGGAGCGCCTAGCCTCGCTCCCCCACCCATCCTGCCAGGTTCCGCCCTTCGCCTCCTCAACCAAGGTCGCGCTCAAGGACTGTTTACGCCATCAACTTCAATGCTACATTCCGCGAGGCAATCCGGATACGCGTCCCCTGGTCCTTACAACGCATACAACCAGTCGCCATTCCATTCTCAGCCTGGTATTTCTCCTACCCCTCCTTTACCTGGACAACCTTCACTAAAGCGCACAAGATCTGAGGCGGATGTCGACAGCATCGCAGCAGCAGCAGGTCCTCCGGTTCTTCCTCTCGCCCCAATGTTAGCTGCCTCACCCGACATACAAATGGCGGACGTGTCTCAATCGCCCTCACGACCTAGCACCCCTCAAGTTGAAGATGTGGAGCATCCCTCTCCGACAAAGCGTGCTCGCACTGAACCTTCACATATACCTACTCCGCCGCCCCCACCTTCACCAGCTGCTTCACGCGCTGCAGCACAAGTTCCACCAGCGTCCCAACCTTCAAGTCCTCCAACCCTCAATGGCGTCTCACGGCCACCCAGTACACAGTCCATCCTTCCGAACGGTAAAATCACGCCGAGTGGATCGGATCACACGCCCCACAACGCGCGATTCGCGACCAAGCCCTCTCTTCCCCGTGGTATGGACCCGTCTTCGCCGGCACGCGACGCTCGAAGAGTTGCAGTTGTCAACGCCATCTGCAAGCAAGACGACCCAGCATCAGTCCTTGACATTCTACGCGAGATACCGCCAGATAACCCAGGGGTACCCTACGATCTTGACCTCATCTTAGATGACCAAGGCCACACTGCACTACACCTAGCCGCGAGTATGGCGCGCCACCAGACCGTGAACGCACTCATCTCGAGCGGCGCAGACATCCAGCGAGGCAACTACAACGGCGAAACCCCCCTGATACGCGCTTGTCTCGCGACGCACAACGCGGAGGCACAGACGTTCCACGCCCTCGTGGCGATGCTGCACCCGTCGATACGGACGATTGACACGTCGCGCAAGTCAGTGGTGCACCATATTGTCGCGTCGGCCGGCGTCAAGGGGCGAGCGCTCGTGGCACGGTATTACCTCGACCAGATATTCATATGGGTCGCTCAGAATCAGGCAGGCGACTTCCGGAGTATCGTCGACCTTCAAGACGAGCATGGCGATACTGCGCTGAATATCGCTGCGCGTGTTGGGAACCGGGGCTTGGTTCGGACGCTGTTGGACGTCAACGCCAATCGGATATTGCCAAATAAGCTGGGACTCAGACCGGGTGACTTCGGTGTTGAGACTGAGGTACGCTATTCACATGATAGGTCTATTGCATTGTGTCTTAACGTTATTATCAGGAACTGGGTGGGCCTATGAGGGCGGATGACATTATTTCGTCGTTACGATCTGGACCGTCGGAACCTCAGCGGAAAAGCCAAGATGTTGTCACAGGTATGCGCGTCCCTCAGACCTGATAGGTGACCTATGTATACTAATAATGTCGCTTGCAGATATTCAGACCATGCTCACAAAGCTGCACGAAGAGTTTACCCAAGAGATCAAAGGCAAGCAAGACAACCTCGACGTCACACAAGCCCACCTCCGAGCAGCAACGCGTGAACTCTCTGAGCAGCGCAAACAGATCCAGACCTGGCAATCCCGATGCAGCGAGCTCGACATCGTCATGCAGCGTACGCGAAATATCCAGAAAGCCCTCGTCGAAGAGGACAGTTTCGACTGGACAGGCCGCACCGACATCCATCCCTCAGGCCCCGGTCGTCCCCCTGCCGGACCCGCATTCCAACGGCGCGGCGAGAACTCGACGATGTCCGGGCCAGTGGACATCCAGTTCAACATGGATCCGGATCCGGCGATCCCGATGACGGACACGCCTGCGAGCCTGATTCGGTTGAGGAGGATGAAGATGTGGTATGAGCGGATGGAGCGGTTGATGGATGAGCGGATTCGGGCGTTGAAGGGGTCGAGTGCGGAGAAGGAGTTTCAGTGTAAGAAGATCTTGTCGCTGTGTACGGGTATACCTATCGAGAACATCGAAGATGTGAGTGGTTTTGCATTTCTATGCTCACGCGTTGAAAGCTGATGATGTCTCTTTGCGTAGATGCTTGATGACCTTGTTCTCGCTGTGGAGAGCGAAGCTTCTGTTATAGACCTCGGCCGTGTATCAACCTTCATGACAAGGGTGGGTCCCTCTTCTCAGCCTAGCAACCCCAAGCTCGGATTCTGAGTGGAGTCGTCCACCGACCACAGGTTACCAATGGTGTTATTTAATTCGTGCCTCTTTGTGCACGCCGCTGCTCGTACTGTTATCGATATTGTCCTCCCCACTGGCATGTTACATATCCTGCATGATCATTGTATTACTAGTCATGACATTTATTCGTAATGATGATTCCACGTCCATACTACCTACACAAACCACCTACACCCCCGTTGTGTTCTCGCCACACCTCACCCACACCATCTCCCTAGATCGAACAACCAACCACTCACGGCAAATCCTCCGGAGCGAACATCTGGAAATTCCGATTATACGTCCCCGACGCGAGCAACTTCGCATCGCTCGACAAATCCACTGACATCACCTTGCCCCCATCCGTCGGCAACGTCCTCAACAGCTGCCAATCGTCCGCACTCCACAGCTTCACCAGCCCGTCGTACCCGGCGCTGGCGAAGTACAGACCGGAACGGTAGTGGTAATCTTGCTCGGCTTGTTCCTGGTTGGCAGCGGCGGAGGGCTTTTCGGGGGTGTCGGTGTCCATGTCGGCGTCTTCTTTCTTGGCGGAAGAAGAAGAGGAGAGGGAGGGGTGGAAAGGGATGTGGTCGGACCGGAAGAAGCGAATGTCGGCGACGTTGGAGAGGTGGGCGGGGATGGTGTACAGGGCTTTGAGAGAGCGCATGTCCCATATTCGGATCGTGTCGTCGCCTGAGCCTGTGGCGATTTGGTATCTGCAAATGGGTAGGTGAGCAGGTTGTAGTTGGGTGAAGGGGGAAACGCACCCGTTGGGAGAGAAAGCGATGGAGTATATCGCTTGGACGTGTCCATCTAACACCATCGCCGTACGTCCTGTCCGCACATCCCATACTCGGCCAATAGCGTCCAACCCACTGCAAATCACACATAAGTGTCAACACCACGACCCGATTCAAAAACAAGCTTACCCAGAAGCCACAAGAGCCCCATCATTCTGGAACTCAACAGAATACACCTCCTTGGAATGCCCCTCCTGCAACAACAGCTCCTGCGCCGTATTCACATCCCACAACCGCCACGTCGTGTCGAAACTCGCACTGGCGACGTAGTTCCCCGATGGATGGAATGCGACGCGGCATACGCGGTCTTGGTGGCCTTTCAGTGTGGATAGTGGTTGGTCACTACCGGGTATCCGTGAGGACATGACGACGATGTAGGAGGGTAGTGAGGCGTACCTTGATAATGACCATAGCTGGACGTTTGCATCTCCGGCGCCACTGACGAGGTTGACTGCATTCTCACTTTGTGTGAGGGTTGCTTCGGGATGCCATGCCACGCCGCCCACTCGATCACTATGCCCTGTTCACAAATCGTCAATTCTGAGGTGCAGTGAAATGCTTAATCCCATACCTGATAGGGTCTTTATTGGTGTGCAAGCAGGAACGTTCCAGAGCTTGACATTCCCTGACCAACTTCCCGTGGCTAGGATTTTGCTATTTGGTGAAAATCGGACTTGTGCTATCGGTCGCTCGTCGCCGATTTGTGAACCCAGATTTGCGAAAGCCTGATATTCGTAAGAATTTGCATTTCCGTACAGCTTCATAGGTACTCACCTTGACTTCCGCAAACACCTTCTTCCTGATATCAATGATCCGACCTAGAGGCATCTTACTGTCTGTGCGCTGCTGAGCGACCCGTTTTTGAGCTCTACAAGAGGAACGCAAGAAGGGAAGAGAAAAGGCAAGTAAGCACCTGGACTGTTGTTCCACCTAGACGTTGAAATCCAACCTGGGCAGAGAGAACTCCGCAAGCCGACGTCGCGCTTCGAGGAGCTCGAGGGATCCCTCGGTGTAGAATTCCTCCTCTTGCTAAACATCAAATCAACTGAGGTCAGTTCAGCTGTTCAATGAGTGGAAAGGGTGTACGCACTTCGTCTTCACTCTCTTCACTCGACTCCTCGTCCACGGGCATAGCATCGTCTCCTCGAGCAGCATTGATTTGAGAAAGGACATAGATGAGACGGTCTCGACGGTCAGCAGCCTAGTCATACGAGTCAATATGTTTGCTAGTAGCGAAACAAACATGGAACGCACTCGTTCACCGAACAATGTAATGGGTTCTCCAATCTCCCTGAGGCGCGCCTTGACTTTATTGTCGTCTGTAGGGACAGCCAGGCTTCTTGCCTTTTTCTTGCGTTCTAGTTCGTCCAAGAGGGCCTTGTTTTCGAGTCGTGCGCGTTCGGAGCCCTGGTAGTTGCCATCGTCGATAAGGGTCTCGAATGTGAGCTCGGACATGGTGAACGTGGGGGACTGGTAAGACCAGACAGAAGCAAGAGAGCAGCTGCAAAGGGATGGACGCGAGAGGGCTTACGTAACACGTGTCGTGTGTCCGTGTTTGGCGCGACAACGCATAGGGCGCCTACTGGGCTTGAACACGGTTCATCCGGTTCGTCCGCTGCCTCTCCCTCCTCCCTCCTCCCTCCTCGACGCCTCCTCCGCTCCTTCCTCCCCCCGTCGTCGCCATGGCGAGCTTCCCCGACGCTCGTCTGCGCAACAGATCAAATAAATCTGGGCCCTCCACCATCCAACGGCAGCCAGAAGACGACCTCCACGATGACCACATTGTCGCAGACTCCGTACGTCGACACGTATCTCTTGGCAGCATACACTTCGTCTCACTCCTTCGCGATTGCAGCGCCATACAAGCTCTCTAGACCGTCTCCTAGAGTCAGACCAGATCAGCGTAGTTATCATGGTCGCATTGACCGCCCTCGCGTTCGCGTTACGCTTCTACAAAATCAATCACCCAGACCAGGTTGTGTGCGTGCCATCTCTCCCCTTCTCCATTCATTCCCCACATTCCAGTGGTGCTCGACGTGTCGCGAGACTGTGATTCTACCCCAGACGTGGCATGATCGGCCACAGTTGGCGTATTTCCAGGGCCTCCGTGGATGTTTCTCGCTGTTTCTTCGTTCACACCACTCACATCACCTGTTCTCTTTCTCAGGTTTGACGAAGTCCACTTTGGCAAATTCGCATCGTTCTACCTCAAACGAGAATACTACTTCGACGTCCACCCTCCATTAGCAAAACTGCTCTTCGGTCTGGCAGGCTGGTTTGTCGGTTATGACGGCCACTTCAATTTCGAAAACATCGGAGACAGCTACACGGAAAACAATGTGCCATTTGTTGGATTGAGGGCGTTGCCTGCGATCTTCGGTAGTTTGACGATCCCGGTCGTGTACGCCACTATGAAGGAGGCGGGTTATTCCACTGTTATCGCGGCATTCTCTGCTGTCCTCATCTTGTTTGGTGCGTTTGTACTCCCGCTGTCGCGTCATCCCCATGCTTGACCTATGTATATCCCCAGACAACGCCCATATCGCCCAGTCGCGCCTGATTCTGTTGGACGCAACGCTCATCTTCTTTCTCTCGCTCACCATCTACTCATACGTCCGATTCCGCAAGCTTCGCTATTGGTGTGTCTGCTCACGTCTTGTCGAACGCACATCCACTGAACTCGCACCAGGGAATTCTCTCCGGGCTGGTGGGGATGGCTCATTGCCACGGGGTTCTTCATGGCTTGCACCTGGGCGTCCAAAGTCAACGGCATTCTCACCGTGATCACCATCGGCATCGCGGTGTTAGTGGACTTGTGGGATATTCTGGACTACAAGAAGGGCCACAGCATGGTGAGCCTCACTAGCACGTGAAATTCTCTCACTGGCTGATGTGTTGGTGTGTGATTGTAGGAATACTTCCGCAAGCACTTCTATGCGAGGGCCGCTGCGTTGATCGCGTGGCCGATTGCGCTTTACCTTTTCTTCTTCTGGATTCATTTCTCGATTCTAACTGGTACGGGCACTGGTGATGCGTTCATGAGCCCTGCGTTCCAGGAGACTTTGAAAGGAAATGAGCTGCTGGTTAACAGCCAGGGTAAGCAGAAGACCTGTATTTCTGGTTGGTGAAAACTGACATGGATTGCAGAGATTCGCTACTACGACACGATCACGTTGCGCCACAAGGACACCAAGGTCTTCCTCCACTCTCATCCTGAGAAGTATCCTCTGAAGTACGAGGATGACCGTATCAGTAGTCAAGGTATGACATTGCCTCCTCGATGATGATGCTGCATGCTCACATTTCTGCCAGGTCAACAGGTCACCGGTTACGGCCACGACGACGCCAACAACTTCTGGCAAGTCGTCCCAACCAAGGCACTCCCAGAGACCGGTCGCGGCCGCATCGTCCGCAACGACGACATCATCCAGCTCCTGCACGTCAACACCCAGACCTACTTGCTCACGCACGACGTCGCCTCCCCCACCATGCCCACCAACGAGGAAGTCACCACCTGGCCCAAGGACGACCACTCCCGACACAACGACACCCTCTTCCATTTGAGGCTGGTCGATAGCCATCCGGGCGCACCGTGGATGAGCAAGTCGGGGCATTTCAAGCTGATCCATGTGCCGACGAAGGTGGCGTTGTGGACCCATCCGAAGCAGTTGCCGGAGTGGGCGTTTAAGCAGCAGGAGATTAATGGTGCGAAGAACGTCGCTGAGAAGTCGACGATTTGGTATATCGATAATATCATCGACGCTGAAGGTGTGTTTCGTTTTTTCTTCTTTTCCTGATATTCTGTTCATCACGGGACACATAGGTGGTGACTTCAAGAACCGCACAGGCGACGTCGGCCGCAAAGAACCCAAGAAGATGAG
The DNA here is from genome assembly GCA_004332605.1 of Steccherinum ochraceum. Classification (NCBI taxonomy): domain Eukaryota; kingdom Fungi; phylum Basidiomycota; class Agaricomycetes; order Polyporales; family Steccherinaceae; genus Steccherinum; species Steccherinum ochraceum. Next base: position 207,591 of record RWJN01000002.1, on the reverse strand, counting down.
CTTCTTCAAGAAGTTCGGGGAGCTCCAAGTTCTCATGTTGCAGCACAACGCTGGATTGACCGCGTCGCACCCGTACGCCAGTGGACCTATCAACTGGCCGTTCTCCATTTCTGGTATCAGTTTCTGGACGCAGAACGACGGCCAGAAGCAGATCTACTTGATTGGTAACCTTGCTGGGTGGGGTGTTTGTGTGATTGCGATGTCGATCTTTGTTGGGATCCTTGTTGCGGACCTTATCGCTCGTAGGAGAGATTTGCAGCCCCTCGCTGAACGTGAGTCTTCACTCCCTGCTGTGACGTTGTCGTATACTGACATGATCTCATGTGTACGCTAGCCGTGCGCAACCGCCTCTGGAACTCCGCCGGCTTCTTCTTCCTCGTCTGGGCCGTACACTACCTCCCCTTCTTCCTCATGGGCCGCCAACTCTTCATCCACCACTACCTCCCCTCGCACCTCGCCTCCGCCCTCGTCGCCGGCGCCGTCCTCTCCTTCGTCCTCTCCGAGACCGTCAACTACCCCATCTCCGCGCGCGGCCCCCATACGAAGCCGAAGCCCGAGCAGAAGGCGAACTTGGGCGTGCATGGGCCGGTCATTGTGGGCGTGTTCACGTTCGTGATGTTCTTGTTGTACATGTACATTGCGCCGTTGACGTATGGTACTCCTGGGTAAGCCGCCTTCTTCTCTTGCTTTTTGGTGTTGAGCAACGAACTGATGGCTAATTTCGTTCCACCATAGGTTGACGGGTGAGGAAGTGAACAGCAGACGACTGCTCTCCAGCTGGACGCTGCACTTCGCCGCGAAAGAGACGGGTGAAGTCTAATCATTCTACCTCTCTAGTAGTGGATGGAGGCCGGATCACGTCGACGACATGAGTGACGAGTTGTGTGCAGTAATGTGGAAGGATTGAAGGATTGAATGAATTTATCTACTTTGCTTTCCTATTCTTTTGTCGTCGTCCGTCGTAATTGATGTCTCGTCTTTACTCGTTATGCATTCAAGTTGATGCTTGTCGCTGCTGTAAATAGTTCACACTTGCGAGATGTTGTACATACCCTCTCACTGGCAGGCCTGTCTCGTTTCTTTCTGTGCGTATATACAATCGATTTCATTGGGACATTTTCCGAGACAGATATACATATGCGAGAAGAGTATAGCGGTTTTTCAGTCGCGGTACAGAGCAAACATGATCGTAAACTGATATTCGAGTTCCGGTGCGCGAACAATCCGAAAACCCTACAATCGCAGCATCGAGACACATGAGACTACTGGTACGTTAATCCACAAAAGTTGCATTAGGTACTGTACGATGATAGATAGCGGCATAACTTCAGCACTTCCATTATTCCCCTGCTCAAGCATTCATTCGTTACGAGACTTGCGAAAACACTGAATCGATCAGTCCCACTGCCTATCCCAACCCCCATCCCTCGTCGGACTCCCTGCCTCCGCACCCCCGCCTCCTCGCCCCCTACCCCGTCCTTTCCATCCTGAATCCCTCGGTCGATTGAACTCCCTATCACGTCCTCCGCCTCCACTGCCTCTGTTACCGCCTCCTCCCCCACGCCCCCCGCCACTCCGCCCACCACCTCCGCGGAACCCGCCGCGGTCGCGATCGCCGCCTCGTCCACCACGAGGTGGGTACGGTGCGCCAGGCGGTGCAGGTGGTCGATGTCGATCGTACTCGTACTCATCGTAGTCGTACCCACCGGGCGGGAAGGGCGGTGGTCTGGAAGGGGACATGTGTGAGTACCCGCCTGGACCGGGCGGTGGCGGGGGAGGTGGATGACCACCGTATGGTGATAGGTGAGGTGGTGGTGGTGGGTGTGCCAGGTGAGGTGGTGGTGGCGGTGGATGTGGATGTGAGGGTGAGCCCGCTGCGCGGTCCCAGTGATGAGAAGGAGGCGGTGGTGGCGGGTGAGGATGGCCATGCGGGAGGAGTAGAGGTGGTCCACCTAGATGTGGTGGTGGAGGGCCAGGAGCAGGAGAATGCCCTGGAGCCGTTCCGAGGGTACGGAGCATGATCTGGATTTGTTCAGGCGTGAGGGAGGCGACTTGCGTGGCTAGATGTGCAGCTGGGTTCTCGGGTTGAGGTGGTGGAGGTGGGCCGGCAGGAGCGTTATGCGCCGGTGGTGGTGGTGGCGGCGGCATTCCTGGCTGCCATGCCGCAGCTGCAGGTGGAACAGGCGGAACGGTTGATGGTACGGGCGCAGGCGCGGGTACGGGTGCTGGTGGCGGAGATGGTGGTGCCACCAGTTTACCCTTCGTCAGGACCCAGATACCGATGAGGTAGTCGGTCGTTCGTACTTTCGGTAGTTGGAGGTCGTCGATGAGGTCGATGTACTCCGGTAGTGACTCGCTCGCCAGCAGAGGCACGACGTACAACTCTCGGCCAGGATGGTGTTCTTTGGGCCTGTTACCCCATGGGAAGATCAGTCCATGTCGACTAAAATCGCTAGTCAGCGTAAGAAGTAGACGAATGCAATGTGTACTTACCCTTTACCAATCAGATACTGAATCAAAGAATCAGCAGTAGTTCTGTTGTCTGCGGATTCCGGCTCAAAAGCAACCGCGATGAGCTCTCTTGTCGGATTCAGACGTGACTGTGTCAGATACTGCGCAGAGTTCAGTGTCGGCACACGTCCATCAATCCTTAGGTGGTCGTTGGGGAAGAGGGTGCGCCATAATGGCGAGTCGCCTCCGAGTGTTCTGCCACCAGATTGACGAGCCTTGAGTGGGACTTCTTGAGGGATAGTAGAATCCAACGGCATGCTGATCTGTGATGACGAAGACGAAAAGTCAGATACAGTCGCAGGACACGCTGCCATTTACTCACCTTCCCTGTCCATACAATGGGCAAAGCCTCGAACGCAGCTCTCTGACCTTCAGGACTTTCGTCTTTCGGCTCGGGAGGAGGTGCAGGCGGTTCGTCGTCGTTGTTCTCCAGAAACATGTCGAAGTCTTGATCAGCCGCTCCACCGTCCTGCATATCGATGTCCAATTCAGGAGATGGTTCGCGAGGTTGCACGGTCTGAGTTGGCTCCGCTGAACCGGGTGTGTCTTCAAGAGTTTCGGGCTCCGCGGAGAATGCGCCATCCTTAGGTGTCCAGAGCGCGTTGAGGTCGAACGAAGGGCGAGGCGTCATGTCCTGAGCTGGCTTTGCAGCGAAAGGCGACAGCGCAGTGATTGAGTGAGGTGTTTGGACGCTCGGGGGAGCTGAGCTCTCTTCAGCCGTCTCCTTAGTAGGTGAAGGAGGAATAGTGATAGACAGCGAGATGTCCGAGGTCGGATCGTCGTCAATGTTGATCAAGTCAGCCAAGTTCAGTTCGCCCTCCACTGGCGACGTGACCATCTCAGAAGCAGATTGCACAAAGAGCGGATTGGTCGGAGGTCTGCTGGAAGTGGGGGACGGTCCCGGGTCGTGCGGGTGTGTTGCATGAGACGGCAGCGGCGGAGGTCCACCCCACGTCGGTATCTGCGATGCGGCGACCGGCGATTCTGGGGGCGCAGATCCAGAGGCATCCTGCTGAGTCTTGGTTTGGACCCTGAACCGAGCCATACGCTCGCGTTCCATCCTATCCTCCTCATCTTCCTGTTCACGGTCCCTTTCACGGTCACGAGAAAACGTTCCGTTGACGTCTTCGATGTCTTGAATACCTTTGTGCGTCATCTTGGCTCGAGGTAAAGTCGCCCTCTTCAGGATAGAGTGGGCAAGCGACTCTTGCTCAGCCTGCTTGATAGATTGCTGGATTTCATTGTTGGCCAAATCAGTCGAGGACATAGTCGCAAGCTCTTTTGGTGAGATCTCCAACGATGCGATACGAGTATGGATATTGACACGATCCTTCTGGCTCAAGTTGAACTGCAACATTCTGAAGCGTTCCCTAAAAAGTCGACATAGATTAGCATTCGCTGGTTGCATCAGTATACTGGAAAGAGAACGCACTTGTATTTCCCGGCGGGAACTTGTTTGCCATGCTTGTCCGGCTCAGCGTACAACTCAAACATGCACTCCTCCACCTCCGCAGTGAACTTCTTCGCTTTATTCTCCACATCCTCCTTCTCATCAGGCGTTAGCTCCTCCTCCGTCTTCTTTCTTGGCTCTTCACCTTCGCCCTCCAACCCAGACTCCTGAGTTGGTAGCGCAGGATACCGCAAGAAGATTCCTGTGAACATCTCCTCCAACTTCGACAAACAGTACTTGCGCGTCGAATCGGTGCCTCCCCCCGCTGTCGAAATCGACCGCTGGCGCTTCGGGTCCGGCGCACTGGCACTCGATTGCTTGCGCTTCACCGCCGTACTCGCGCCACTCGCATTGCCAATGGGAACAGGCGACTTGCTCTTCTTCGACTCTTTCGATACCGATATCATACTTCCTCTTCGCACTCGCTTCGTCTTCGACTCGGTGTCGTCGTCCTCAGAATCGCTCGTCTCTGCGACAGAAACCCGTCGCGTTCGTCGCTGTGAAGATGGTCGTGTGAGCACTTAAATAGGGGCGACACACGCGCACACAAACGCCTTTATGCGAAAACACGTACCTTGCCCTTTGCTTTCCCCTTTGACTTCCCCACCTCTGCAACATAATCGTCCTCGCTCCCATCATCCGCTGATGACTCCTCCAACTCCTCCTTTTCGGCTTTGGTTGTTGGTGATTCTGGCTCGGAACTAGGAGGCGGATGGGCCGAGGCGTCCGTTGGGGCTGTCGATGCGCGCCTTGTATTCATCGTCTGCGCAGTGGCTGGCTTCGAGTGGTCGGCATTGCGTTGCTCGAGTGCTTCTGGTCCTTCCCAATCCACTAAAGAACGGACGAAAAAAGAGCTGGTCAGTGTCTGGACTCTCACACGACCCAATGAAATGTAAAACAGGGAAACGGAATGATGAAGGTCTACACTACTAGAAAATGTCCGTAGAACACACACACGACTACAACGATACCACCACCGCCACTACCATCGTGAGTCACCCCTCTCACTTGCGTTCGATGCACCAGCTGCCTCATGAGCACGAGCACGAGCACGTCTGAGCAGCAGCCCAAAAGCATTTCACGACGAAGTACATTGTGCCACGGCGTCTGAACGTACGACAGCGCGAACGCTCAGAACAGCATGACGTAGGATCAAGCGTCGACTCGCGGGTGATACTACAACGATGTGACTGCTCGACGTGGTGCGGTGTCCTCCCTCATAAAGACGATGGGCGACGACGGCGGTAACGACGACGGGAGGTGTGCTCATGTTCTCGTGCCAGTGCAGCAAGAGTGCAAGAAAGAGAAGACTGGAGAAGCAAAGGGGCCTACGACGACGACGAAGTGTACAATCATGATATTTGCCGAAGGTACATAGCGTAGCGTGTGTGTGTTGTAGCGAATGCGAAGCGAAGGGGATTGATATGCACAGTTGGGGAGACGTATACTCACTGACTGTGTGCAGGCCAGTCTTTTCGGAGCAGGGTGGGCATACGTAGACATCTGTGAATGAGAGCAGGAAAAAAGGAGGATGAGCCAAACGGATAGGAGGTTAAGGGCAGACGACCACTCACGTATCTCTTCTGCGTCCTCCTCTCTCACTTCGACGCACCCGAAATGATACCTAGTATACAAACCATGTCAGTCGTGAGATTAAATGAGCAAGACTGTAGGACGCACCATTCGTTGCACTCCGAGCACAAGATCATGGGCGATCTGTCATCGCTCTTCCTACAGAGACAGTACACTTTGGGCGCTCGGGACTTGGTCGAGCGCAGCAGCTTGGTCTTTGGTGATGACTTTGTACTTGCGTTGTCGTTCTCCTTGTCTTTGTCTTGAGGGATGTCAGTGGTGTTGAGGCGGGCTTTGCTGCGGGTTGACCGGGTGGTCGTCGTGGTTGAGGTTGAGGTCGTCGCCGCTGCTGCTGCCGTGGTCGACATCGTCGTTGCAGTAACCCAAATGGCGTGGGAGAAACTATGCCCCTCGCGAAAATTTAAATATTTTTTTCGCCTTCCGGCTCTCGGATCAGTCCGGTCCGATGGTCTGGATCCACAACTAGCGAGTGCGGCAGTGGCCAACGGCAACCTTGTCCTCTCCTTTCACAGTATCGACTCACTTCGTCAAGTTCACAAAAGTCAGACGGTTCGTTCGAGGTGAGTAGAAATCAAGTGCAAGATGAACGATTGACTCAACACGGGAATACAGGTTTATATAGAAGGAAGGGACTGTCGGCCGCGCCTTCGGTGTGGCTCAGAACGAGTCAAAGGTAAAAAGCGCGATTGGGAGTCAAACCGCTAACCTGACTCACAGTCACTCATATGACAGAAGCAAATTTTAAAGAGACAAGGATTCAACCCACGGGGGTCGTCGTTGAGAAAGCAGGGCAGTGCGCGAGACCAAAACATTTTCAGCTGGAGATGTCAGTGGATAGGGAAATAGCGGTGAAGCCTAAGGCAGCTGCCAGCTGGTCAGGTAGGATGGACGCAAGGGTGAGGCATCGTCGCTGTCCCTCAAAGCCGAGCGAGGCAGTAGATGTTCAATTTGTTCCAAAATTGCATCGTCATCCTCTTCGAAAAGCACGACAGCTGTAGTATACGGGGCGAGCGAGGAGAGCTCAGAACGAAGAGGGCAAGAGGCAAGAAGAGTCACTCGGAAGGAAAGCTCTTGGCGTCTAGGTCGCCTAGAAAGGAAAGCGCGGGCACGGGACGTCCAAAAGCGGGGAAGACGGACGACCGATCGATTGGGGAACAATCTTATATTCTTTGGATTGGTCGGGGCACTGTAACGTTTTGGAAATGCGGAGGTCAGTCGTGGGGAGTCTATTGAGATGATCAGGCTTTTGTACTCACGTACGCACTGCATCGCCATCCAGGAGGTTTCCTGATTTCGCAGGACGAGATTCCCTCGCTTTTCCACCAGAATTGCCTCGTCTTCGTGCCCCAGACGATGTGGCGTAAGATGAAGTTGAACATCGGCGCCCCGTTGACCTGTTTATAATAGCAGGCAGAAGCTCCGAGTTGACCGAGTCGTTCCCTGCGCAATGCGCACGCGACTGCGCCTCCCACCTCCGCGGGCTCGACTCTCGCATGTCGGTGTACTCGCCCGACAGAAGATTTAGGCACCAGCGAGCTCCGCATTCAATTTTCTCGGTGTCTTACCTTGCACAGCACCCCTGTGGAGGACGGAAGGTCATTTGTAGTACGACATGCCCTGGAACACCGGTGAGCCGCGCTCCGATTTTGTCTTGCTACTTCTAGTGGCTCATGGCTATTAGTTGTGTATTCCGCTCGCGATCGCCCATAGCTTCGCTCCATAAGTATCACAATGAAGATGTGAGCTCTAGATTGAGAGACTCCTTAAAGTCTCCTATATACCCTGCCAATGCGTCTCTGACCTCGGATCCCACCCGAAGACTGCTACTACAAAAGACGCGTGCGAGCGTTCCCGCGGCTTTGGTATGCAGGTCATGCGTTCTCCGGACCGAGGTATTGAAACATTTGATGTCCTCCTGAAGAAGACGAGCTGCTGACGAGCTGACTGTCGCTCGGAAGAATTAGGTTGAGCTTCGTATCTCGCGCATGCCTCAGTGATTGGCATTCCGACCGCGGCAGGAAGAGAGCGTGACCGCGCCAAAACCCATGTATGGCCGTTCCATCTCATTGCGTTGAGTATGCTGTCTTCTCGAACTTCTGTATAGGATCAACGTCTGATATGTATCGTCGTATCAGCCATCATGCATCACCTGGCTGCAGGACTGCTCTTCTGATTGCTGCAAGAGAGGCATGGGCGCATGCACGTGCGCGTGTTCGGAGGACCACGTGACCGTGACGAGACGCGTCTGGCAGATGGTTTCCGCGTTGCTGGCGCGTCCTTGCCGCATTCGTCGGGCAAAGCTCGGATGCCCACAACAAACTCCGTTGCTCGAGGAGTTTGATCCGTTGACGAGGCGAGAACAGACGCGTCTGTTCAAATCTTGTTCGAAGAATCGGAGAGATGCCGTGCTATGCCGAACGAGTACTCCACGGGTGGTGTCGAGGCGGCGGGAGGTCTCAGCAAGTCGTGTTGGGACAAGCTCGTCGCTGTGGCAGCCTGTGAGCACGGGCTCGGGCGCAGGCTGAGCAATGAGCATGGGATCGAGGACGGTGTTGGACAGTCGTCATCATATTCGTCATCGATCCGTCGGTGGAGAGTTGATTTGCAAAATGCGGACGGCCTGATCGCACAGCAACGATCAGTTGACTTCGCGTCGATAGCCGTCCGCTCATCGCATCTCGCTGGCCCTGCTCGCCCCACCTCCTGCGTGCTCCGAAGAAAGCACGTATATGTGGGGGCGGGCACAGGAGTGCGGGACGGGACGTGTGCCGTTGACTGGAATGTATGTGGCAGACCATATATCAAAGAGAGGAGGCTGCGTGTGTTTGTGGAACCTGTCAGCGTCTGGTGGAAGAACGAGGAGGATCAGGAGGATAGGAATGGGACGGGCCGTCACCGTGTGGATGGTAGGGAAAGATACGCTGAGGTCAGCACCCATCGCCTGTGCGCGTTCTGAGCGTGTTGGGATCTGTCAGGGCGTCGTGGATAGTCTGCAGCGTGGCCCAGGAATGGTCGGATTGACATGACGCACTCTGCGTGCCACACAAGCATGCAGGGCCCTATCTCGAGGCGGAAATTGCAGCTTTTCCAATTGAATACGAATTCCTGTGTGAGGTGGCGGGTGCATGAAACAGACGAAGCCCAGATACGCAGATCGCACTGTTGAGGAGTGGCGGCTCCTAGTCTGCCTCAGGAGGCCTGTCTGAGCAATAAAGCCAAAATTCTGTTCTTTGTCGAGCAGCCACGACCGTCTTGTCGACGACGAGGAGGAGCTAGCTGGAAGCGAGACTAAGCGAGTGCCTGGCGGCGGTGGAGAGGAAGACTCTCGTACACGGTTGCGCTTCGAAAGCAGACGGCGCCTATCGTTCGCCCTCCTCTCCCGGCTCGTCCCCGCAACATCCCTCCCTCCCTTTCTTCGTCTTTTCCTCGACGACCACGACGTCGCCCAACGTCGTCGCGCCCCTCCTGCTCGTTGTCGCGCCCGACGGCGACCGTGCTGCCCACCACCCTCTCCCCCGTCGCGCCCCAGGTCCATCCTATTCTACAGCGCTTCACTCTCCTTGCCTCGTTCTCAATCGCACTCGTTCCCTCCATCATCTCGCTATTCCTATCGCCTGCACCCCTCTCTGTCCAGCCCATATCCAGGCCCAAGGGTTCCACCGTCTCAGCTTCGCGTCCTGCTGACTTGAATGTGTGCAATCGTGGTAAGTCATTTCCTAGGCTTCGTTTCCTACTTCCCTTATCCGACATTCCTTCTTCTCCCAGCGTGCCCTCTCTCGTACACTTGTCTTCGTTTGACTGTGTGTTTTGGACCATCACAATCCATACTGACTTATCTGTATTGCACTCTTCACAGCGGTTTCGGAGTTGATTCGGCGCATACTTCCCCCTTCGCGTTTCCCGTGAGTGCCTCCCTTCCCCTCTTCCTTGACATCATCTAATAATCCGTTACACCCCTCCCATGACCGCAATTGCTCGGGAAACAATGTTCAGTTGACTTCATTGGCGTCGCCGCGCCCCTATTGCCTGGACGTACGCGTTCTCACATGGCAACTACTATTCTTCAGTCCAAGGTCAACGTCGCTATATCCAGTGCTTTTCACATGGCGCCCTCCAAGGATGTTGACAGCTCGCCTTCTCGAAACCCTGGCCCCTCTTCATCCCGGCTGGCCCCGTCATCTTCTCAGCTTCCTCCAGGCCCCAGCGTGCCGGAAGCTCAGCCGAAGACATTCAAGCGTTTGCGGACATCTCTAGAGCAGAGCTTACGAACGGCGACGAAGTCTCGGTTGAAGGCACAGGCAGGGAGAGCGGTGGATGAGGACGGCGTGATCAATGTGACCCAGGGCAAAGGGAAAGAGAAGGCGACATCAGAGGAGCAGGCTGTCCCGAAGGACAAGCCCAAATCAAGCATGCTATCTAAGGTTTCCTTTCGTCTTGCCGGCGGGCGTGACTCCGCGTCCCCAGTGCCACCAGTTCCAGCAGGTAGGAAAGAAGCAACCAACCTGGAGAGAGATAGGGACAAAGACAAAGTACGCGAGGCGGGCTTCACTAGCTTCTTGACGCCGTCCTTGCGCCAGGCCTCCATGTCCTCTCCAACGCTTCACCTCCCGTCCCAGGGCTATCCCTCGCCTTACTCACAACCTTTCGCGCTACCCGCAGCGTCGTCTTCTAATGTGGCTGCTCTAGTATCACCATCCCGAGATCGGTCAAGGAGGACAACAGGTTTACCTGCCTCGATCAAGGACATCAGTGCTCCTCTTCCTCTATCTCGGCGCGAGCCTCGTGCAAACGGGTCTTCCAGCCCTCCACCTGCATCTGAGCAGAAGACTCATCGGCCTGGGAGGTCATTACAGATCTCAGTTCCTTCAGCTTACGATCGAACGCGGTCTCCAACACGGCGTTCATCGGAATCTCCTCTCCCACCAGAGACACCGAAGAGTAGGAATCGTGAACTCACTCGCTCACCAGACCTGTCACCTCCCTCCCCCTCACCACGGAGTGGTTATTTGGCCTCTAAACGCGCTGCAGCCAGTGCTACCCATCTCCCCCTCAGCAGCCCACCAGGATCGCCTACGACCCCACGCGCTACAAGTCCGACTCGTGTTCTTAATTACCCACGTTCACCTACTACCCCTACCCCACGACCGATACCCTCTGCTTCGACATCACATTTACCACTGACTCCTTCATCTCCTTCGTCCCCCGCAACGGCGGCACGAAGACCATCGATAGATAGTCCCAGAAGACCTTCAGTAGATAACCCACGAAGACCCTCGGTAGAGAACACTCGAAGGCCCTCGGTAGAAGCAAGACGGCCTTCATTAGATACCCAGCGCCCTACTGGTCGTTCGTCCCCCTCTGTTCGAGCTGCATCCCCGACGACCCCGACCCGACCTCGTGCACTGTCTCCCACCCAGCGGAACTTCTCACCGACTTTCACTCAGTCGAGAAACCTGAATGCATCGACAACCTCCCTGATCACGCCGAGCAACCCGGAACAACGCGAGCTGATACGGAACGCGTCAAGTGTCCTGCTCAAGGAGATGCTTAAACCGCCATCGCAGGTTCGCGGACCGTCACTGGACGCAATGGAGTTTGAGGAAGTGGAGATGCGGCTAAGGCCGTTGGCGAGGCTGGAGAGGGTTTGGGGGAAGAGCGGGGGCGCGGCCAGTTCGTCTCAGGTGAACGTGTCTGGGATGAGCTCGAGTGGTTTGAGTGCGGGCGGTGAGGAACGGGAACGCAAGCAGTTTGCCGAAGCGTTGAGGGATGGCTATGTGCTTTGCCAGTATGTGTTTCTCTGTCTGTCTTGCTTCATGTGACCAGACATGAGTTGGTTGCTCTGTTCGCTCGTGCTGATCAACTTCATTTGGCAGACTCATCAACAAGTTTCATCCTGGTACCGTCACTCGCGTGGATCGACGTGAAGATGGTTTTACTCGGACTGCGAACGTTACACGGTTCCTGGCTGCCTGCACTTCCCTCGGGCTCAAGAGTGAAGCGTTGTTCGATCGGGACGATTTGATCGAGTCGACTCCGGAGAGCCTTTGTAGGGTCAGCAAGACGGTCCTTGCGTTGTTTGCGATCTTGGACTCTCCACTGCCTGAGAGGTCGAAGGTCATACAAGGCGGCAGAGCTCAGAACAATCCGTATGGACAAGGCACTGGGTCTCGGGCGACGGCATCTACTCCCAACTTACAGCGTTCTGTCTCTCCCGTCTCCTCTCCTAGTCGTCAGAAGCGCTTCAGCCCTCCTCAGCTTCCGGTCGTGCGCTCAGACAGTCCGAACGAGTCGGAAGGTTCAAGTGGGGCGGGCACCGCTGTAGCCTCAGGCGGCGACAAGGATACTATCGGCTCATTACCAAGCCCACCGCCAAGATCACCTCTGCGCGCAAGGCCAAGCATCGAACGCTCGTCCATCGCAGATTCTACGCGCGCAAACATCAGCGACTCGGTCCGAGGATCCATCGCGGAGTCGTTCTCGCCCTCGATCATGACAACTGCGCGGCAGTCGCTCGCGTCCAGCCATCTCACTTCGACGACCGACACCTCGGCCTTCTCGAGCCTGCTGGAGTTGCAGAGGAGCAGCAGCAGTCAGAACAACAAGTTCGGTACGATTCGGACGGTCACTACGGAGGCGACGTCGTTATCGCCATCTGATACCCCTTCTGCTTTCTTCTCCGTAGAGGGGAGCGGTGGTTCCTCTGTTCCGTCGTCGCCGACGGGAGCTGAGGACTATGCTTCTCGTAAGCGGGGCCTAGATAACGCAAGCAACCCTGTTCTCAAGCCGTACCGCGAACGACATCCGAGTGAGACGGCGTTTGTGGATTTGTCGAGGGTGGAAGAGATGGATGAGAGTGGGTCGAGTGCGAATGGGAAGTACAGGGAGTTGAGCGCGTCACCGACGAAGCGGTCGCCCACGGAGAATGGGGAGGCAAGGAGCAAGCCGTCGAACATTCGGTTGGGCAAAGGCAAGTGGCCAGATGACTTCCTCGACGCGTTCTCTTCGCCTGCGTCGGAATCACGTTCTGCACTGTTGGACGAGCTTGAGGGTGCCGACTCGCTCGTTACCCCGCTCTCCATATCCTCCCCACGCAGTACCCCGATCTCCATCTCTCCGCCTCGCAAGTTGGCCATTGTCACGAATCGGCCGGAAGGCAGCCTTGACCCGCTCCCGCAGTTCCCCAGACGACCTACGCACCGTTCAAGACATAGCGTGGATACCCCAGGATTGCTACCCAAGGACTCTATATTGCGACGTGACTCAAGTCCGGATACACCACCTACGCCCAGACTCATGATCAGACGAAACAGCTCTAGGAACGGCCCTCATCGGAATGGTATTTACATTCCACGCAACTCTGACGAAGAAGACATGGTCCCCTTTCCGCGCACCGTGTCGGGCGAGCAGAACGGCACGCCGCCCTCTCAATGCGTTCATTTCCCATCCGAAGATTCTCCCAAGACCTCCGTCACGGCGTCCGTCGCGCCTACGATCAACAAGGAACGTCCACACCCGCCACCACGAGGTCGTTTCCAGAGCGAGATTGATGGCGCGAGCGCGAGGAGAAGGCCTCGGCCGAGTTCGTACGACGAGCTGGGTGCGAAGCCGAGACGGGGGCGGTTTGAGAGTATGGTGAATCTGGGAGGCGCGTCGGGAGATGCGAGTGCGAGTGATTTGATGCAGAGTTCGGCCGATGGGATTGTGAGGCAGACGTTGGTGGTGAAGGAGGATGGAAAGCCTGCTACGCAATTCGTGAGTACTCTTCGTCACTCCGTTCGTTGAGGTGGAAGACTCATAGCATGTGTGACAGCGTCTTGGCCCATGTATCGGCCGGGGTCAGTTTGGTGCCGTCTATCGCGCTTTGAACCTCAACACTGGTCAAATGGTGGCTGTCAAGAGGATCCGGCTCGAAGGCCTGAAAGAGGAGGAGATCGCGCAACTCATGAATGAGGTCGATTTGGTCAAGAGTCTGTCTCACCCAAGTATCGTCAAGTACGAAGGCATGTGCAGAGATGAGAACACTCTGAACATCATCCTCGAGTACGTACTCCCGTCATCTTTTTTCTCTACACGGTGTCACTCATTGCTACAATGTAGATTTGCCGAGAACGGGTCCTTGGGGCAGACGATCAAAGCTTTCGGCAGGCTCAACGAACGTCTCGTGGCCGGATACGTTGTCAAGATTCTCGAAGGGCTCCACTACCTCCATGGGAGTGACGTCGTGCATTGCGACCTTAAGGCGGCCAACATCCTCACGACGAAGAACGGAAATGTTAAGCTATCCGACTTTGGTGTTTCTCTCAACCTCCGCGCTATGGAGAGGGAGAAGGATGTAGCCGGGACGCCGAACTGGATGGCGCCGGAGGTCATCGAGCTTAAGGGAGCCTCGACAAAATCGGATATCTGGTCATTGGCTTGTACGGTGATAGAGCTCCTCACGGGTCGACCACCGTATGGTGAAATTGCCAACAGTATGTCTGGTATGTGTTTGGTTTCCTTTCTTCGATATCTTCGCAATTGTACTGAGCAATTGATACAGTCATGTTCCGTATCGTTGAAGACGATATGCCTCCTCTTCCCGAAGGCTGCTCCAACCTATTGCGGGACTTCCTGACACAGTGCTTCAACAAAGACCCCGCCAAAAGGCCCGATGCCGAGACGCTATGTGAGCACGAGTGGCTCAAACAAAACTGGGCCCCTCACAAGGTTTGTGGTGTTCTCTACATTTGGTTCTCTCCTGTCCCCATCAGCCGACTAATCCTATTCAATCCTCAGGATCTGCGTCCACAAGATAGCATCCCCTTCCTCCGCCGCGTCAGTGCAGACATGCAGAAGTCAGAGGCCATTCGATACCTGGCTGGGATCGATATGCCCGACCACGCCGAAAAGACTCCACCAGAACCACGGCCCCGCTTGGACGAAGTCATTACAGGTTCTCCACCAAGGAGGCGTCTTTCGAATGATCCCGACCCCATTTCGCCCCGAGAACACTCTTTTGTCAAAACCACCTTCGGTAAACGTGCGTCGGTTTTGCCATTGTCCTGTGCCACTCGTGACTTACTCTATGTTATCTGACTTGACAGCCGTGGTGTGCAGAGTGTGCCTTCAGAGCGTAAAGAAGAGTGCTGTGCTATGCGAGCAGTGCAGTCTCATTGCACATACCAAATGCGCGCCAAACGCCCCTCCCACCTGCGATCTCCGTTCGCAGCTTCTCTTGTACGCCCAGTACGCGGAGAACGGGACATCACCCGGTCCTTACAGTCATCCTATGGAGATCGTGGCCGCTATGTCGAACGGAACGCCGACATCACCCATCTCGGAGAGCAACTTCTCGTCACGGCCTAGTTTGGACTTGCCTCCCTCTCCGCCTGCCTCGGCTATCGGCTCGCCTCATCCACCCACTGCGTTCAAAGTCTTCACCGCCGCATTCAAGCGATCACGTTCCTCGCTGAATACGAACGATTCCGATCCAACTTCACCTTCTCCTCAACAAGGCGGTCCGGCACCCATCAGAGAGCGTGCTATCTCTCACAAGCGCTCTGTCCTCAAACGGAATCCTACCTCCAAGGAGCGTCGACCTCCTTCCACGATTTCTTCGAACAACAGCAGTAGCAACCACCACAGTCATAACCACAGTCAAGGCGCCAGTATTCGCAGCAGCGTGGCTGAACGTTCGTCTCTTGCCAGCCGACCGGAAACTGTGCGTCAGTCCACCATCTCCATTGTGGAAACCGACGTGGTCAGCATGGCGGAACGGAGCGATCTCAGGCTCTCGAAGATGACTTCGTTCTCTGGGGTCAGCACTGTGGGTACCGAGAGAGAAGAGGGGCGCTCAGAGTTCGGCAGTATGAGCATTCCTGGGGAAATGCCGCGTGAACAGGAGGTTAAGGGAAGCAAGTCTGGAAAACGAGACGGTTGCGTCGTTCAGTGATCGTTGCTCTCTAGATCTCTGTACAGGCTTTCCTCAATCTCCTTCGCCCCACACCAGCGGCGTTCAGCGGTACCCGTTCGATCGCCATGGTCCTCGTCGGTGCCATTGGACAACTCATCAACGTCAACTGCTGCGATCAACTGTGCTGCTCTCGTTGTAAACTTTCTTTCGTTATTTGGTCTTTATACATACGTGGAACTCGTCTCTGTACAGTATAATTATACATACACGCTGCACGTCTAATTGACGTTCCTCCCTGCTTCCCCTCCTCTCCTCTCTCTTGCTCCCTCCCCTTGTCACCGCCTTCTTTCCTCGGCATTTCATCGCTCACCCTTCCTCGCATTGCATGATTCTCCTCCCTTTGGACTTCAATGGATTTTGGCACGCATCCCCCATTCTCTCTGATCTCATTCACATGTCCTCCTTTCATCTTCCAGATTTGCATATTTGTGGTCGAGCTGTACATACAGCATTTAGCCCAGCATGTCGAAAATTGTACGTATATAGGCTGCACTGTCGCCACTAGTTCGCAAGAACGTGTGCCATCCCGTGCCCTCCAGAGCTCCATGGCGCCATCGACACTCATCGACATCCATCAGCGAAATATGGGCTCTTCAGTACGTTTCGGTCTGTTTCGGTACGCCGTTGTCATGTTCCTGGATAAGGTGGAGGCTCGACGGGCGCAGAATTTGTGGATTTGCAAGACTGTGCCTTAAGGGAACGATGGAGAGGGCCAAAGGTTGGCGTAAGGACTCCCGTACATCAATATTGCGAAGTGAGTACCATGCTGTTCTGTGGCGTCATGGAGGAAGTGAAAGACGTGCCCAGGACCATCGATGATTTTCCCCTCGACGGGACTCTGCCGCCGTGTCCGTCGGCGACTGCGTTTTGCAGAGGTTTGCAGGTGCTGGTCAGTGGTCTGATCGATCGGCCGGGTTTCGACGAAGACGTCCCATATATGGAGATGGACCGACCGGGAGGAGATTTGATTACCGTGACGCTCTGATGTAGACGGTTGTTGATCGCTTTGTACCACCTGTTTGCGATTTCGGCTTGCGAGCGTTGTTCTCTGTCTTCTTGTAGAACTCGTTCATTGCGCAGTTTCCAGATTAGATGTGCGCTTTCGGTTATGATGATTCGATACAGTCGTGAGTCGCCCAGTTTTGGTTTTTTTGTGCGTCCGCCTGACTGGAACTCAGCAGCACCGCTTGTAAGAATGGCACCGAAGGTCAGACGAGGCCATCGTCTGATACGTCGCTGCCATAGCTCTTTCGCTAAGCTCCATACTTGCTTTTGTCCCCTGGCAGCGCATTCAGTGAGTATATGTTTCATATCTTCTGTTGTTCCGCAGGTGCCGCATGTGCGTCGCTCTCTTAGCTGGGCAGACATATTTGGGCGTGTCCATTTGTCCCCGACCATGTAGGCATCGTGCATGATCATCCATAGGAAGTATCTTGCTTCTCGTGAGATGGCTTTGTCTCGGAGCGATAGCCAGATGCGTGCAGATGTCGGCCTGCGCCTGCCTGCGCTTGAATTGTCAAAGCACGCGTTTTTGCTCTGTCTATGTTGCTAACGGTACTGTTTCTCTCTTTTAACTTTTTGGCTTTCTTGTCCATGATCGCGCGGTACGCAAATTTCTGCGTCATTACACTCAGTTTAGCGCCTGACATCGTGAGGGACAGTCATGTTCACTTCGTCGGCGTTCCGTTAACGTTCAGCTTCAGGGCACCTATCCCAGCTGTCCGATCCGCTCCTTCGTTCCTTGGGTGGCCATTGTGCCCTTTGGTCCATTGGAATCTAGTCGTCGCAGGTGTGTGTTGGCGCAATCTTGATATCGTGGTGCGTATTGCTTCGGTATTCGGTGTGCTTACATACCTTTGATCTTCATGTTTTTAAGCAGTTTGGTTACTTCGTGGATGGCGTATTTGGAATCAGATTCAACATCCATCCAAGCCGTGTCGGTGACTCTCTCTGCCATGGTTTTGATCGCCATCAATTCTCCGGTTTGGTTCGACTGCGGGAGACTTGCAGGGAGCCGGATACCGAAGTTTAGCAGATGGTTGTTTTGGACATACCCTCCTGCTCCCGCTATGGCGTTGTCGTCACCGTTGTTTATGCAGGATCCATCAGTTGCGGCTGTTATTTGGTGGTCGTCGGACTCTGATCGCTGGAGATGCGGGAGGGTGTTCGGTGTCCAGATCTCTGCAGAGCGCACTAGACGCTGATAGCTCTTTAAGTCGTAGAACCGACTTCTTCATGATGGCCTTCGATGTCGCAATCGTGCATTTTCTGCGTTAGCACAGAAGAAGTCCAAGATTATCCCGCGACCTGGCCACGGTACCTTGGGGTGAGCTCAGGTACCATGTGGTTTCTACATGTAAGTCGTGGTCTTTTCTCAACTTTGAATAGTAAACTGATCTCTCTTCACGGCCACTGTAGCAACTCGCACGAATACACAGGGCTCCCCAGGCCGTGGGTCCGTTCCGACGCGAAGATAACACAACCTTGTGCCATAATGTCGAGCACACACCAGGGCCGGATGTTCTTGACCGATTTGTAGATCTGGCCTCATCGCCTATATAGCGGGAGGTAGTTGCGGAAACTACGTCTCGTGCCTTCCCCCTGCTCCGTCAGCCCAAAGCCACCAGTGTGGTCTGAGCCTCTAGCTCCACCATGCCTGAGCACGTTCTCTCTGCAGAGGACTCTGCGCCTCTCCAAACCCTCGGCTCCCTTCCTGCGCACGCACCGGCTGCCGACAAGCTGAACGAAAAGGTTATCGGTGACCATGACCTCGTCACCGACAAGGAGTACTATTCCGACGAGAAGAGTTTGGAGACTGCCTCTGGCGACCGCGACTCCAGTGTTGAATGGGTCAACGGCGAGCCCGTCATCTCCAACGGACGGGACGTCTCCAAATATCTCATCGACATCAGAGATGACGGAGATCCTGCTATCACTTTCCGGTCTTGTGTGCTGGGTACGGTTTTTGCTGGTCTTGGAGCTACGCTGGTACAGGTAAGTGGCCTTCTTTCAGAACGGGAGAGTGACCCTCTGATTCTGCGTCGACAGATCTATCAGTTCAAGCCCGTGCAGATGTCGGTGTCTACCGTCTTCCTGCTGTTGCTGATCTACTCTTTCGGTACGGCGTGGGCCAAGTTCCTGCCGCGAGCGGAGACTGTACAAGGTGGTCGTTACGCCAAGCTGGCGCCTGTATTCCGGTTCATCAACCCGGGCCCATTCGGTCTCAAGGAGGTGAGAACTTTCACCAAGTCTTGTCCTTCATGACTCATCGTATTCCTGGTAGCACGCGATCGCTTCTCTCGTGTCTTCCACCGCTTCTTCAGGCAGCACTGCGGTCATCAACTTCGCTGTACAGCGACTTTACTATGACACCAACGTTAAGGCCACGACTGCAGTTCTCGCTACTTTTTCTACCGGTCTATTTGGGTGAATCTAGCATCTCGCATCGTTGGCTTCACAGAGTTAACGTCCTCCATTCCAGATATGGCTTAGTGGGCTTGCTCAGACCACTGACCGTCTACCCGAGTGAGATGGTGTACTGGGGTGTGAGTACACTGTGCCCCCTCCTGTACCACTGCAGCTCTCTGATATTCCACCAGAACCTTCCCACCGTGTCCATTTTCCAAAGTATTTATCGTCGCTGCACCTAGAACCATTCGTATACTCATTTCCTTATTAGCGCTTCACTTCGATTCGCAGGGCAACGCAAAGCGTCTCAAGCTGTTCTGGGGTTCGCTGGGAGGAATGTTCATCTATGAGCTCATTCCCGCCTACATCTTCCCTCTTCTGAACGGTATCAACATCGTCTGCCTCGCGACGCAGAAATCCCATCCCGGTGCCGTTGACGTGATTACAAACTTGTTCGGCGGTACCAATGGTAATGAAGGCTTGGGTTTCGGTGCAATCAGTCTTGACTGGCAATACATTGGCAGCACGTACATGAGTTACCCGCTCATTCAGCAAGGTATGCACTCCCTCGATGTGATCAAATGTAATGTTGCACTGGCACTGACACCTCCATCCAGCTAATTCTTGGATCGGCTACGTCTTCTGCTACATTGCCATCATGGGTATCTACTACTCTAACGCCTGGGACGTGAGTGTGATGGAGTACGTGTCAATCGCACAGATGTTGATCATTTCCTTCTGTCTTTAGTCCTTGTCCTTCCCAATGCTGTCGACCTCGATCTTCTCTGCCAACGGATCAGTCTATCACCAATCAGCAGTATTCGGTTCTACTTTCACCTTGAACGAGACAGCACTACAGGAGATCGGGCTACCCGCGCTTACTGGATCCAACGCGTGGGCCAATCTGACCGCGAACTTATCCGTATGTTCTCCATCACGGATTCTGGACCCGGCTGGGATACTGACATCGGTGTATAATGTAGATCGGCGCCCTCATCGCCCATTGTTTCCTGTTCTGGAGGCCATGTGTCGTCGACTCGTTCAAGCAGGCTCGTAAAGGCACTCAGCCTGACCCGCACTGGCAGGCGATGCAGAAGTACGACGAAGTTCCGTGGTACTGGTATGCAGCTCTGCTTGTACTTGCCTTCTTTGCTGGTACGTTCGGTCCATTGTGCAGTCGTGATTGAATCTCACGCTTCCCGACTAGGTCTGATCGTCGTAATCAAGGGCGACACTACCCTTCCGTGGTGGTCTTACATTGTTGCATTATTGCTCGGAGGTACGTGTCATCTTCATTCATCTTCACCTGCGGCTCAAACCATCGAACGATAGGTTTCATCGCGCCATTTTCCAACCTTATGTTTGCGAGGTTGGGTAACGGTATCGCCACCAACCAGTTGATGAAGATGGTCGCTGCAGCCTGTAATCCAGGCAGACCAGTCGCCAATCTCTACGTGAGCTGTTCCCGCAGGGAGCACAAGATTTCTCACTCAACTTCTGTCATTAGTTCTCTATGTGGAGTCACGATACCATCGCGACGTCGATTAATCTGGCTGGTGACCTGAAAATGGGCCAATACTTGAAGATTCCTCCCCGTGCCATGTTCCTGACTCGTACGTCTTGGTAAATCGTCTAACGTGGTACCCCGACTGACTTTAGCTTGCAGAGATCTGGGGTGTGATTCTCGGCGCTGTTGTCAATTACGGTACGTCTCCGAAAACTTGCTCTTCACGAGAGTCTCGCCTAATTTTTGGACATGCAGTCGTCATGATCTCTGTCGTCGACGCTCAGCGTGAGATTCTTCTCGATCCTGAAGGTACCAACGTTTGGTCCGGTCAAGTCACCCAAAGTACAAACAGTGCTGCAGTCACATGGTCATTGGCAAAGCAGCTGTACGGTCCCGATGGAAAATACTTTTTGATTCCCATGTCGCTGTTCATCGGTATGGTTCCGACTTTCTTCCAGTATCTCATCTGGAAGGTATGTACGCAAGTCTATCTGCGTGAGTTTTGTACTGACGCCCTGCTTTTCAGAAATGGCCTGTCATTGGCGGTGTCGCAGTTGACTCCATCATGCTGCCAGTCATCTACATGTTCTCTGCCTGGATGTCCGCCGGTGTCAACTCCACCATTTGGTCCGGTGTCGCTGTCGGTCTTGTCTCCCAGCTTTGGTTGAGAAGATACCACCCCGGATGGTACAGGAAGTACAACTACATTCTCGGTATGTCGTCAAGCACACGTCTCCCTCGCATAGCGTTGATACTCACGAACCTGACAACAGGCGGTGCTCTCGACGGAGGTGCACAGATCATGATCTTCATTTTGTCCTTCGCCGTGTTCGGTGCGGCAGGGAAATCGAATCCGTTCCCCTTCTGGGCAGGTAATCCTGCTCAAGGAAACGTAGACTACTGTAACGGTAACGGTGCTTTAGATTAGTGTAGGTAATGTTTTGTTCCATTTTTTATATTTCTACTTGGGTGCTTCGATACGACATTTGGATGAGCGATAGGAAGTTCAACGATGTTCCTTTTGCAAGAGTATTAGTGTACACACGATTAGCTGAATTCTTATGACACCATGAAAATGTATTCTCTAACGATTAAAAACCTCCATACTCAGAACATCGCCCGAGTCGTTGCCAGAAGTGAGATCTTTTGAGTTTGGAAGGTCGTTGAGTTCGTAGATGGTATCAAGCGCCAGCCGTGCTTTTCCCGGCTTCCTCCGGCGTTCTGCGCTGTTGAGTCAGAGTGGGCCGGAAAAGGCAAGTCAGCAGGTTCAGAAGTTCTTCTGGTTGCCACATGCTACGTGACCGAAGTTCGGAAAAACGCAGAGAAGTCTTCAGTATCTCTTGTCTTGAGCACACTTGTTCTTTCCGATACATATCGACGCTGCATGGTTCTTGCTATCAGTGAGTTCTGCCACATTCTCTCTGAGACTCTCGACAGAACATCTGATCTCGGCCTAGCACCTTGGTTTCTGTGGCAAGTCTTCGGACAAGCTTATCATAGTCTTGACTTGGATGTCGTCGGGTAGCGTGCTGACTCAATCAATTCATTCGAGGATGCAAAATTTCAATTTGTTCAGTAACTCACCGTTGATTTTTTCACTCCACTACGATTACCGAACGTTTCACACCAAAGGCCTCGACAGGAATCAAATTTATGGTTATCGACTTTCCAGCGGTTTCGGACGACTGGTCTTCGCGCGAAAAAACAGGAACACCTCCAGGTATCACGATCTCTTTCACGAGGGATGCGAAGCACGCGGTTAGCTCAAGCTGCTGCATCACTTGCATTCTTGCCTCTGCGAGTGTACCCTACAGGGTCTTGGGATACACACGCTGCAGAGATTGTGAGTCTATCGTCTGTCGCTCACATGATGACCTCTGATTCCATTTTCTTGGTTTGAACCTTGACAGACCATGCGTCGTCGTCGTCGTTACATGTGGCGTTGAACGACGCTGACGCACCGCAAACAGTAGAGCTCGATGCCGAACATCCGGTCGCTCAAGCTCATCATGGCAAATACGGAAGATGCACTCAGGATCCCAGGATCCCAGACCCTTTCAGATGCAGAGACCAGTCAATCCATGTGGTCACTCGGAATATGCAGCCGAAGTACCAGCTATACGTGGCTCGAAGACGAATATAAGGCTCAGGTTCAACGCCTTCAAACTAACACCTGCGACAGAGCAGTCCTTCAGAGTCCAGTAGGAAATTCTCCGAGCGCAAAATGCACATCTCCTTCAAGCACCTCTTCTCCGTCATTGCACTGCTTTTCGCTGTTTCTTCTAACAGCGTGGAGTCTACTCCTGTCTCTGCTCTTGATGGACTTGACCATCAAGCTCGCTCCATCTTGGCCAGGGCCACACCGGCAGCTCCACACTTCGCTCTCTATTCCGACAAAGGCACGTCAGGTATCACTGGACCTCCACCCACATCCCAAATCCAGGTAAGTGTGTCCCGGTCACGTCGTGTGTTTGATGCGCTGACGCAGTGAAAAACAAATTGTAGGGATGGAACGTCTTGTAAATCGTTCTTATTGTCGGCACGGTTTATTTACTGACACGACTACAGCATTCTCTCCTTCTTATTGCTTGAAGGAGCATGGGACAAGGCCGAGGAATGGACCCAGCTCTCTGCTTCTCAACGTTCTAGCCTCAAGTCTCAGTACGCTGCCGCTGGAATCAAGCTGATGGTTTCCGCCTTCGGTTCTACGGATGTACCTACCTCGACCAACGCAGATCCTGTGGCAACGGCCAACACCATGGCTGCTTGGGTGAAGCAATTCCAACTCGATGGTATTGATGTGGACTATGAGGTGGGCTCTTCGCGGTCAGAAAAGAAATATTACTCACGCGATGTTCATTGTCTCCAGGACTTCAATGCTTTCGATGCCGGCGATGGTCGGGCCGAACAGTGGCTCATCACATTCACACAACAGCTTCGCAATCAGCTTCCCGCCGGCCAATTCATCATCACGCATGCTCGTATGTTCAATTCTTTTGTGCTGACTATGTCTCGCCTCTAATCCGTTTTCAACCCTAGCTGTGGCACCCTGGTCGGTTTGCTACAGACTGCCTCCTGTTGCAGTACACTGACCATATTTACAGGTTCTCTCCGAACATCTGGGGCGGAGGTGGATACCTTCGAGTACACCAATCGGTGGGCAGTTTGATCGATTGGGTTGGTCCTCGTGCTGTCATTCTCCCTACACAGCGAAGCGCTGACGAATTTCCTCGCAGTACAACGTACAGTTCTACAACCGTGAGTTGCATTCCCAGCGGACGTTGCAAACCTTAACTGAATCTTCGTGTTACCAAATCCAGAAAATGACTACACCACATGCACTAGCCTCTTGACGACTTCCTCGTCTCAATGGCCACAGACAGCTCTGTTCCAGATCATTGCCTCAGGTGTTCCCGCCAGCAAGCTCGTGATTGGTAAACCCGCAAACCAGGGCGATGCTTCGAATGGATATGTTGCTCCTGCTACTCTAGCTGGATGTGTTTCGCAAGCGAAGGCCAAAGGGTGGAGTAAGTCCGATCTCAGCTGTACTATAGTCTATGAGAAGAGTGTTCTGATCTTCCTGATTTGTATAGATGGAGGGGTCATGTCCTGGGAGGTAAGACTTCAAGCTTGTGTCATGATCGTTCATAAGCAGCTTATCCTTACTCGTCACCAGTTCCCCGATGCGGCCGCTTCTTGGATCCAAACCGTTCGCGGGTCTGCCTTCCCCGAGTAAGCGAACATCAAGATGGTTTAGATCCAATAAGGCGAGTATTGTATGTTTTTCGTGTACGAACAGGAGCAGTGGGCGACGTTTCTTTGGCTTTTCATTGGTCCGAGGCGTTCAAATTCTGAATGTTTCTTCTGTATCCTCGTTGTTGTCTTGTACGAATAGGTCACCTCAAAGTTCGATTACATAGATGGGCTGTTCAATGAATGCGAGGGGATAGAACTGAGAATTATTGTACACGTCTCAGTACATTATTATTGCATCAAAAAACGGCTTTTATCTAATGCGGGACGATTGTCTTTCGTCCAGAGGGCCGCCACGAAGACTAGCTTAAAGGCTTTCGCATGGTGGGATATCATACCGTGAAGTACAGAACCCTAGGAATATGATCTGAGCTTGGGAATCATTGTTCGAACCAAAATATCTCCAAGATGCACAACCAATCTCAAATCGACTACGACTCAGACACTTATTAGTGCTCGCGTACAACGTCTGCATCTGACAGGTTGTACAGATGCGAGGGACTCAATACTGGCTGTGTTTGCTCACAACCTTATCATTCTCTGCAGATCGTGCACAACTACATCGCATTCAAGGTACATTTAGACTTCCTTCTCGTCCCAGTCGACCATTTTCACGAACTCCCGTAAACCTTTCACGTTATCCTTCATAATGCCAGAACATCCGTTGAGAAGCAGTTTCCGCAACGGTTTACCTTGCTCCACACGAAGGCGTGTCCATGTAATCAACTTCTGCGTGCGATCGCGGCGATTCAAGCAGATTTTCCTCAAGAACAGGTCTTGCAACTGGGGGAACAAGTCGGCGGTGGGCTCTTCTGCAGCCGGTACATAATTGACCATGTATTCCAGGATGCCACAGCAGCCCATCAGCGACAAGTGTTGCAGTGCATCAAATCGTCGACCGAAGGATATTGGAGGATGTGCAGAACTGCACCTCCAGTCAACGAGGCGAAGCGTGCGCACACCAGAGAGGAGATTCACAGGTACGGCAGTGCATATGTGCTCCAAGATATGACTGACTGGTCGGCGGATACCTGTATGCTGGTATACGACATATGGCACACTACTGGTGTCATGGTTATGTGCCAACGCGATGAACACCTCCCCCTGTTGCACTTTCGCTTCAACGAAAAGGGTGTTCGGGGATGGCCGAAGGGGTTGTCTGAGGGCCAACGCAAGTTTTTCGGCGATGACAGGGAGCAGTATAGGAAATGCGTCCCATTGGTTCCAAGTCGATGGCCGTGATGCGGAAAAATCGGAAAAGCAGCCGCCTCTGAAATGACCACCAGTACACGCCGGTTTGGGTTGAATTATGAACGCTCGGGAAGGAATTTTGAGGTGGCTGAGCAGCTCCGCGCAAGCTCGACCGTGGCAGATGATGCTGCAGCTTTCCAACCGGTCCAGTGAAACAGTCGGCCCTGCGTCCAAGGAAGGTTCTTCGGGGTGGAACAAGCCATGTATCTCCAATGTTTTGAGCAGAGGCATCTTTGATAGAGCGCCAAGCAACTGGGAGGGAGTCGCATGGCTACCAACCTGTCGAGTCCCATCGTCGAGTACTAGCTTGAGGGTTGTGATAGTAGGGCGAAATAAGCTAGACATGGAGCGATATGCGACCCCGCGAACAACAAGACAGCGAAGCAGCTTTAGAGGCTGATCAAGGGATAGGAAAGGTATCCCCACTTTTGCAGCCTTCGCAGTGTTCTGTATGGTGAGACTTTGCAAAGCCTCAGTTTCGTACGTGCGACCATAGTGAAGGGAAGAACTCTGGAAATCAATGTTCATGTAGAGGACTCGATGTAGCTCTGGAGCAACAATGCGAATATGCCTGCGGGTGTCCGGGTACTTTATACGAATGCAGAGGGGTATTATGCTGCCAGCTCTCTTGAGCTGAGTATGGATGGCTTCGCGAGGTATTGTATCGTCAAAACGGATAGATCGCCAAAACGAGCGCAGATTGATGACAACTTGACGCCAGTAATGACAGACTTGCAGGAGTGTCTGAAGCATCTGCCAAGTGTTCGGCCAAGGTAAAGGTCGTTTGTCTACAAAGCAGATAGAAAGCCATATACCAAAAATCTTCGACAGTAGCTCAGGCGGAAGTGTGACCAGAGGGGAGCAGGAGGGTCCTATCCAAGGTTGAATCGAGATCGTAGGATCCGCGACCGCGCCGGTCGAATCCTCGGCAGGCATCGATGCGTCTCGAGTAGGGTGGTACGAGAGCGTGCTATCAGCTGAGAGAGACTCAGGACTCAGAATAGACGTGCGATGACAAGGAAAACACTTACCTTTACAGCTCAAGTATCCGCGAGTTTGAAAGGACACTGGGAGTAAAGAGGCCTGATTCGCATGAGATGCCACCAGATGGCCACCGACATGGGTTACGGTTTGGCCACAGTCGCGTCGAGGTTCAAAAGGATCGCTGAGCGCCTTGGGCAAACAAACTGCATTGTCACGTTGACAAAGTGATGCAACCAAAGGATACGTTGTTGGCTCAGAAGTTCGAGTCTAAGTTTTTACCCCGTCGTTCAATCATTGCAGTGTGATTTCGGGTGAAAAAGTTCTCGAGGCTGGTAGGAGCATTGAGAGACATGGGTGAAGGGGTAGTAAGGTGGATTTTTTTGTGAAAGAGTCGTTGTAACGGTAGTTAGAAGAGAGCAGGCTGTGGCGAATGACGAGGAGGAGAGTAGGCGCGAGAGTCAGCACCAACGTGTCAGCGCGCTGATCGCCAGCGGCTATCAAACCTCGGTATAAAAAGTGGACAGGTGGCGTCTCGTACGATCTGAGCGAGCGTGTGCCAGCAGTTCGCTCGTCGTCCCTCCGGTCCCTCACTTTCTCGTATCATGTCCCAGAAAACAGACGGGCTGCGGCATCGTGCCCAGAACGGTTCGTCCACCGGAAACGCGAACGGAAACACCTCTGGTCCTACGGATGAGGGCAAGAAGATAGACCAAAAACTCGATCAACACCTCGAGTAAGCTCTTCACATTACACCCCTTCGCGACGCGTTACTTACAGTGGTACACACAGATACGAATTTGGCGGACCATGGGGTGTCGTTGCGATCATGACTGGGTTCCCCATCCTCATGTACTACCTGTGGATTTGCTTGGTCTTCTACGATGGCCAGCTCACGTTCCCGAACTCGGTGGATGACATTCAGCCTTTCTTCGGTCGTATGTGGGAGCACATTGCCCAGGTGCGTTGTTGGATTTCTACACATTGAATCATGCGTCTCAATCGCGTATCTAGGACGCCAGCCCGAGCTGGTACGCGTGGAAAGTCTACGGCGGACTCATGCTCTACCAGCTTGTCCTCGCTTGGATCGTCCCCGGATTCATGCAAGAAGGCCTTCCCGTCCCCTCCCTCGGCTACAAAACCCTCATGTACAAATGCAACGCCCTTGGGTGCCTCTACATCACTTGGGCAACGGCCGCTGCCCTTCACTACTTCCACATTTTCCGTCTCACCGAGATTATCGACAACTTCGGCCACCTCATGACCGTCGCGATGATCGTTGGCTTCTCCGTCTCGTTCGGAATGTACTTCCTGACCGTCGCGACTGGAAACCAAATTCGGATGTCCGGCAACTTCATCTATGACGTGTTCATGGGTGCCGTCTTGAACCCTCGCATTGGGCCTATTGATATGAAGATGTGGTTGGAAGTCCGCATTCCATGGGTGCTGGTGTTCTTCATGGCAGTATCGGGAGCTTGCAAACAGTATGAACAGTATGGTTATGTCACACCCGTGCGTCTTCTCTCTTCCCATTGGATATGCACCTGACTAACGCGTTTGCATGCTCGACAGAACATGGCTTTCATGTGCTTAGCTACATGGTTGTATCTCAACGCTTGCGGCAAGGGTGAAGAATGCATTCCTCAAACTTGGGACATGTTCCACGAGAAGTGGGGATTCCTCGTCATTTTCTGGAACTTCGCCGGTGTACCCTTCGTACGTATCACATGTTATCATCCTTCGTTAGTGCAGTTGCTGACTGCGATCACCGTAGTCTTACATCTACTCTGTCGTCTACATGGCTTCTCATGATCCCTCAAAGTACCAATTCTCCACTCCGACTTACGTCGCCCTCTTCGGGACTCTCCTGACCGCATACTACATGTAAGTTCGGCTTCTCTCACTCACTTCGTCCACCGGAAGCTGATCTCGACGCGTTTTCTTAGCTGGGACACCTCTATGTCACAAAAATCCCGCTTCAAAATGCAAACCCAAGGCATCACCACCTTCCGCAACACCTTCCCCCAACTCCCCGGCGGCACCCTGCGCGACCCCAAATTCATACAAACCGCCCACGGCAACCGCCTCCTCATCGACGGCTGGTGGGCGTACTCTCGCAAACCCAATTACGTCGCGGACTGGATCATGAGTCTGTCTTGGGGCCTGTGCATCGGAACGGCTTCGCCCATTCCGTACTTCTACTCGGTGTTCTTCATTGCGGTGTTGGTACATCGCGTGAGTAGGGACTTTGAGAGGTGCGGAGTCAAGTACGGCAAAGATTGGGAGAAGTATTGTGAGGTTGTGCCGTGGAAGTTTATTCCGTATGTTTACTAGACGGATGGCGATGCTTGGTCGAGAGTATATTTTAGTTATTGCGTATATAGTTGCTCATCTTGCTGAGTTCGTACATCGTGTATACCCCTTGAAAAAAGTATCTAATCATTTTGCATGCTACGATACACGTCAAAGCAGTGTGATCGCCACTCACAGCCTTTTTGCTAGCTGCAGAACTGGCTGAGGAGGTCACTGAGCCGCTTTGCTCCTCGAGAAGCATCGACTGCTTTCGTGTCCTCGAATTTCCGGGTCGGCCTCAAGAAGCAGCATCAGCTCAAGTTCCTCTGACAGATCATATCATTGACCAAAGTATCTTCCAGTGCCCTGGACCCTCCTGGACCTCTAGAAATCATTATTATAAGCCACCGTATATGCTACAATCCGCGTGCGATCCAATAAGAGGAATACTACATATGAGCCAAACCGTGTATGCAAACGCGAGGGGACCAAAATTGCAAGCTGCGATGTGCTACGTCCCAGGAGAACTATCCGCATCCTTCTGTGAACCACCTCGTCTTCCCTCTTCCAAGCCACCCGCCAATCGCATCAACAACTCCTCAATCCTCTTCTGTCTCTCTTCCATTCGATCCAACCGTTCCGCCATCCCGTCGCCATCCTCAATATCGTCTTCAACTTGACTCGCCGTCTCCTTTGGACCTGCTTCCGAGTCTCGTGTAGCCGTAGTGCTATGTCGATGCTCATCCGGACTCTCAGACAAAGCCTGCCGCGCGAGGTTGTCAGCTCCTATTCGCGCCGCGACACCGCCCATGCCGCTCCCACTGCCGCCAGAAGGGAATCGGCGCAGTGGCACACCGCTGGAGGCAGTCCCAGAAGTGGCGGCGTCG
Organism: Steccherinum ochraceum; assembly: GCA_004332605.1. Lineage (NCBI taxonomy): Eukaryota > Fungi > Basidiomycota > Agaricomycetes > Polyporales > Steccherinaceae > Steccherinum > Steccherinum ochraceum. The sequence goes on along the minus strand of RWJN01000002.1, from coordinate 178,006 downwards.
GGAGGTGGAGACATGGACAGTTCGTGTGTAGGGCTCAGAACAGTCGGAAGAGTAGGCACTGATAACTGAGAACGGTGAAAATGATGTGCAGCCTGAGAAGGCACCGTTGAGCCTGTTCGCCGATGCATCGAAGAGAGCCGTCGTCTCGACGCAGGTCCATAGCTGACCAATGGTGGCTCATGGTGGTCATGTGCCTGCTCTGTTGTACCCTGCCGTTGCTGGTCAGAGCCTTGTTGCTCCATGGTGTAATTGCTTGGGAAGTCAAAAGGATTATTGTTGTCATCCACGATCAATGGTTGGAACAGCTGCGCCAGCGGACTGGGGTTGGTCTGGCTCATGCCCAAGCCTGCTGTTAGCAGCGAGTTCACTCGTGCACGCGGCAGTGGGATGTTGGGTTGAGGTGGAGAGGGAACAGTCGGAGAAGTGGCCTCAGTCTTCCGCGGGGACGAGTGCGGGCTAGGTGCGCGTGCAGCGGCGGTTTGACCTGTGTTCGTTGGCGATAGGAAAGCTCCACCAGAGCGTGAGCTTGATGTTGATATCTGCCGTCTTGAAAGCTGGGATGGACGACGTGAACGAATACCGTCGTTGTTTTGCCCTCCAACGGGGCCAAGCGGACTGCTGTCGCCCATATCGAGGGCACTTTCGTTGTCGTAGGTCGACTCGAGCTCAAAGACAGCGTCGATGTCGGCGTCAGCACCGGCCATGAGGCCATCAAACCACGCTGAGGAACGGAGTCGAGTCAAAGCACGATGGGAGGGAACAGACAACGTACTCATTCTCTTGAGATTGCGCGGTAAGGTGTCAAACACCTTCTCAGCGGCAGAAGTCATGGTCTCGTAGAAGGTCAGCGAGCCAGAACGCTTTGCTTGACGTTCATAGAGGGCGATGAACAGGAGAAGAGGGAAACTCGTAAGGCTTCAACCAAGGTCAGTTGATAGTTTCTCGAGAGTGAGATTAGATGCTCTACGAACCGAATCATGAATACATTGAACTGGAAAGTAGTGAGCTTTCTCCGACGCAGAATGAAAGTAGCGACTGCACCTTGTGGAACCAGCGCGGGGTCAATATGTAGCTTGCAGGCAGCATGATACAAAGCGCGAAAAGATTGACAGGTGGTTGGTATGAGAACAAAGAGTCGGCTTTGACACCCTCAACTGTCGAAACCGCTCTCCTGAACATTGCCTACACGAGAGGGGAGTTTCAGTCACTACTGTCAAGAGCGTGAATGTCAGGATTACCTCGGCGGCAGCATCCTCGTTGATCGTCGTGAAAGTGTTAGACAGTATCTGAGCGCCACGAGGTCAGTATATGAGAGCGACAATGGACAGAAACCATTGACATACAGATACAAGTACTGCATACACATAGATTAGTGTCTGACTGCATGATCTTTCAAGACGCGCACGTACCGGTAAGCAGTAGAGTATTACTGAGACAGGCATACGTTATCATCATGACGGGTCCGAATATTGGATGAAACTCGGCTGTTGAAGAGCCTCAGCAAACACGCACTGGACAGACAAAAGGGATGACCTACTCGCGTTCTGGAAACCGCTGGCGTCAAGTCCAAACCACAAGTCAAGCATCCACCAGGCAATAGTCCTAGGAGACGGCTATGAGCTTGAGTCCGGTGTCGTGGTAAAAGAGATATCGTTACCCTGCCGAATAACCCGCAGAACCGCGACTGAGTCTGTAGACGTATCTTGAGCAACAAAGACACAACACAAGGGAGGTAAGACTCACGTCCACAAGGCATACAAAAATCCTCCAAAGCAGAACGCAGCAATGAGCATGAGAGCGACGAACTGCGAGATCATAGCGCGTAGAGCCAAAACCATCAGGTTGTTCTTCAACGTGACGAACGCCAATCTGGAGAAGAATGAGTTCGATGCAGCAGCAGTCTATGAAATTCAATGAGTACCTGGGAAACATCAGGACAGCGATGACCGCAAGGACATCGATACCAGCCTCACGAGCCCAGAATTCTGGACAAGTCGTAAGTTGCGTGAATGGAGTGAGCTGCGAAAGACGTACTATGTTGAAAGACACCAATCATCCGCAATATCGCGTAGGTGCAGTAGAGAGTGACTGGAGATCAGTGAGTAAAGGTAACGTCTATTGAGGAAGCACTCTACATACCAAAAGCGAGATCGAAGCCATTCTAAACAATAGGCGAGAATAGGGTCAGAAGTGGGTTTCACAAGCTGCGAACATCCCGTACCCATGTGCCCTTGAAATAGACTAAGGCCAGTGTAAGAATGCGAACATGAGTGCAGAGTGTATAGACGTACCTTTGATACCATGCTCCTGCATAGCAGCCACCTTTTCCAGCGCGAACCCTAGAGCATACACCATGAATATGCCCTCAATCACGTTAATCCGTTCTCGTCCGCTGAACTCAAGAGCAAGGACAAACAATACAAAGAGAATCAAGAAACTGGAAACCAAAGAAAGTAAGCAGAGTATTACCCCTGCCAAATGCAGCCGCTTACTTCACGTATTCGAGCACTGAGCGTACAGCTGGAACTTTGAGCCTGTGTTAGAGTAAGTATACAAAGCTGTTTCTGTCGATAATACCACTCACCGGTAGTGATCAAGCAAAGGGGCTTTGTGTGGGTCGTAGAAGTGAATAGGATTGCGTTTATAGTTCTATGCAGGGTGAGATCCTGGCGCAAAGCGCAACGAATAGACGAAGAACATACGTCTGAGAGGAATGCGCGACTACTGTCGGCCTGGTACACTATCTTGCCACTGGATCCACATATTCAGCATCAACCGCGAGGCAAAGTAAGTGCGCACGCACCTCCAAATGCCATCAATGACCTTCTGGCACGGTGAGCTCTTGATGAACCTCTTCGCCTGACTAATAATCGCAATCTCAATCGCATTGCCCACTCTCTCCTCCAACTCGTCCCGGTCCTCCCTCGCACGTTCCAGCAATTCCGGGTCGGCGCCACTGTAGACTGGCCAACTCGTGGTCAAGGCCAGAGCCAGCTCCATCATGTTCCCCGCGTGCTCCCGAAGCGTCTTTATTGCCAGTAGCTCGCAGAGGGCCGCCCGGGATCTGGAGAGCGCATAGGTGGTAAGATTGTGGTCTCGGAGGAAGTAGGCGCGGTTAAGGAGGAGGCAGAACACAACAGAGAGGTTGCCTTTGCGCTGAAGAGCGTTGTACTTCTCCTCAAGAGGTCGAATGAGGGTGTACGTCAAATCAGGAGCTGTCAACTGTACAAAACAATGAGACTCAGGTGAAAGCAGGTGGGTGAGGACTCACAGCTTCGTAGGTCAAAGGGGTATCTGCAAGCAGATCATTAGTACCTTCAGCGAACGTCGATATAACTAGCAGCACGCACCAATGTAGTGCTAGAAACACCAATTCATAATCTCGCGTCAGCTATAGCCCCTTCTGCGACATCAAGAAGAACACACCTCAGCATCCTATCCTCACCAATCAGCCCAAAGTCGACTCGAGATGAAACCTCGCACTCACCGACTTGATCATATGAATGACCGGGTAGACTTCTGTCGTCTCCACCACTTGCAGCAAGGGCTGACGCTGTTCCGACTCACGTTGAGCTTCCGACATGGCGCGTCGTGTGCGCGGTCGTTGGTCGTGGTCGTCTGCAGCAGCGGTGGCGAAGGGCGAGGAGCAGGTCTCCCCGGACGCGGTACGGGATCAAAATGTACGAATGCAAGCGCCCATAAAACGATGAGGTCACCGACACGCGCTATTCTTCTGGCAGACTGGATTGGGTTTTTGTCCTGTTTCTCGTAAAGACACACGTTGGAAGATTAAGGTGCAAGAACTGCGAAGACGGTCATATTCCATATATCAAACGAGTGCAAATGGACATGAAGTTGGTTGTGGTGGGGATTACATACACACATAAACAGGTTGGATGTGTGTATGTGTGGGGGGATATAGGCTAAGAAAGCTGAATGGGTGGTATAGAATCCAAGGGTTGCGTCCTCTGAGAGAGCCCAAGGAAGAGAGTTGCATAGAGATGCAGATGGATGAGGGGGTAAAAGGTGATGTGTGTGAGTCATTCTCTTTCCAACAAAGTACACTCCGTCCGATTCTTATTCACAGAAGATTATTCCCAGATGACGACGACGACGACGATTGATAACTTGATAATGGTAATGAGATCAGTAGAGGGAAGTGGGAGGTGGCGACGAGGTATTAGATGCCGGCTTGTCGGTTGATGATGTAGAGGTGCAGGTCTTGCCAACCTACGAACAAACGGTCAGTATCCTTATATCGCGAAACTGAAAGAAGGAAACGAGCTACTCACCTCCACCGACGCGGCACATCACTTTCTTCGTCGTATGCTTCCCTCCTGACCTCGCCAGGGTGGTAAGTTTACATGTAACCACCTTCTTTGCGAGAGAATTTGAAAATGCATATTGAGCCCTGATCTCCTCGCCCTCCTTCGGTGTAGTCTTCAGCGGCGGGTCCACGCGCTCAATGAGCAAGCCATGCGCGAGGCTGTTGACAATCATGGAGACCTCGGTGTCGAGAGGGTCCTTGGTGCTCACGGGAACGTACAGATGCACAGGCATGCCCTCAAAGCCGGCGGTAGAGCCTCCGGTTCGCGAAGCAGGTCGGGAAACGGGCGTTCGTGGGGCTGACGAGTCTCGGAAACTCGATGGTGGTAGTCCTCCCTTGAGAACAGATGGTCGAGGCGTAGCACCAGACCCTCGGATGGACATGGAGCTCTCCGGTCTGTAATGTGACATTGCGGAGCTGGGTCTGGAAGCGCCTTGGATCTGGACGCTAGGTAACGGAATCATAGACCGACTTGGCGGTCGCGCAGGGTGGCCACTGGGTGTCATAGAGCGATCAAGCGACGCTGCGCGCTCTCCGAACGTACTGGTCGAAGTATCAGGGTCCCAGTCCTCGGATGGTGAGGCAGACATTGACCGCCAGTGTGCACCACCCTTGACAGGAGCGGGGATGTAGCTCGGTGTCTTCGGACGCGTCCGTGGAGAAACAGTCGTGGACATACTTGCACTTGGTGTCTGTGCACGAGATGGAGGTCGGAAAAGGGGGAAGGGAGGGTTGGAAGAGGAATAGGCGGTGGAGACGGAGGACGTGACTGGAGACCACGGTCTAGAGGAAGCCATGGAAGTCCGAGAGAAACTACGAACATAAGGAGACTCGCCGTCTTCAGAGCGTCGAATGGCAGATATTGACGGTCTCCTGGCTTTCGTGGTCTGTGTTCGCTCATCATCAACGATTCTTGTTGAGCTATTCCATGCAGGTCGTTTGACTGTTCCAGCATTGCTAGCGCCACCGTTGTCCATGATCTTCCTCGGCGACGGGGACGAGTCAGGTGTTAGACTATGGCTGTACTTGTGTGACGGCCTGTCTGGAGTGACCGGGGTTTGCGGGGAGTTGGTCATGAGGTTGAACAGAGAAGCTCGATGACGGAGGGTAGGAACAGGATCGGTAGAGGGTGTCTTCGAAGCCGTCTTCTTCAGTGGTACAGGAGTAACGGTAGGAGACTTGGTAGCTTTCTGAATCCTCCGCGCAAGCTTCCGGAAAGGCGATATCGACCTGGAGATGGCACCTGCAGCACCGGTCTTCGGCTGCTTGCCCTTCTTAGCTGGTGTCGCCAGATAGCCATTCTGTGACTGGGACATGGACAGGCTGCCAGAAGCACTGGACTCGACCTCGCTAGGTGTTTGCTCTGCAGCTAGTAGAGCTGCTCGTATTCGTTCCATCTCGCCCTCTGTTCTTGTGATTCGCTCTTGGAGGTTTCTCCACCGCTGTGTAGATTCGGCATGTCTCCTGAGGCACTCTCCGTTCTTCGTAACACGATCTTGTACGCCTTTGTCGATGATCGAAAGCACTTTCGCTGTAGCTGGCATGTAATGTCTGTAGATCAAGCTCAGTTGAAAAGTTCATGGCATGAAGAAACAGTGGTACGAACTTCTTCTTCGCCTCAAATTGATCGGATAGAGACGTGAAGGTGTCGAGTGTAAGTGGGGCCTTCTCAGACCGTGTGGAACCACGCGATGATGCTTGCGAGGTCACGTCATCTATGCCATGTTTCTGCACTTGATACATGAACTCCTGCAGAATAAAATGCAACGTCAGACAACAGCTGCACAAAATATTTCTCGTTGCGGCGCACCTGACATCGATTCACGGCCTTCTCCAAGCTTGCCATCATCCCATCTGCCTGCTCTGTGACCGTCCGAAACACGGTCAACCACTTGTCCTCCTTCAACTCCTCCCTCAAGACCTGACTCTCCTTCTGCACGGCCTCCCACTCTGTCAACAACGCAGCATGTTTACGTAGCAACGCGGCATTCTCTCCATCTGTCGAATCTGGCGCGAGTGGTGTCGGTGTCTTGACCGCCTCAAGGAGAGGCTCAAGCGCGTCGTTGACGGCCTTGATGCCCTGAGAGACGGACTCTAACCGTTCATCGAGGGTGGCGAGTGATTGATCTATGCCCCGCGGTGCGCTGGCGTCGGAAGATTGGGAGTTGTGACGAAGTTCTTGGATTTCTGTGGGCAAAGCATTAGGTGCACATGGAATGTGTATATGTGTGTGGACCTCTCGTACCAAAGATACGCGTCTGGATATCCGAGATGGCGTAAGACAACTCGGTCATGCGAGTGGAGGTGGCAAGCAGCTGAATATCGCTGAGCCAATGTCGAAAGGTTGAGAGAGGAGAACATGGATGTAGAACTACGGAGGACGTACTCGGAGCTCTTCTGCTTGCCCTTCAACTTGGCTGATTGAAGTCCCTTCACGGTGATAGTGGCATTTTCTGGAAACATGAGGGGTTCCAGACACGACGGTCGACGATCCAATTCAATCGTAACGCCCACCTTCGTCTGCGCCATTCAAGGATAAACTGGAGGAAGAGGCGGAGCCACTGGATATTGATCTTGCAGGAGACGGAAGCGCGTCATGAAGTAAGTTGAGAGAGGAGGACGATGCATGCAGACTGGACAGAGATGAGGAGAGAGAGAGGGAGACCATAACAAGGAGAGAAGAAGACGATATTGACTAGGTGCGATAACGACAGCAAGGACGAGAAGCGACTGGGAACGAGGCAGGAGATGGGTAGGATAAGGCGGAGAGGAGGGTCGTATAGTACACGTTGGTAGAGAGACGCACGGAGGTGGAGGATCCGCCGAGCCCAAGGCCGCTGCTGAAATCGGGGATGGGTATACGCAACAAGTTCCAGGCAAGACAGGACGGATCCTCCGTCGGATCGCGACCACGAAAGGTCTGAGGACGACGGGGCGAGGAGGGACAAGGGGATGGCGGAAAACAAGGAGGACGCTGCGTCCGACACGCTCGACGGTCGCGTAACTCGAACTCGGCTCGCTCCACGTTGCCGCCCACGACGGGCTCGTCCAAAAAACAAATACGCTTGTTCGAAAGCAACATGTACACTACGACATAGCAACTACCACAAGGGCTGCGACAAGAAAGAAAACACAAAAATCCTATAGTACCTTACGCCGCGGCAGACACACTCGCCGGGTGTGGCAGCTGCTGAGACGACCCATCCTCCATGTACGCATCCATGTCTGCCTCGTCCTCTCCAGGGATAGGAAGACCGAGTCTCTGTGCCTTGACACCCTGCCACTGCTGTCCGAATGCATTGCGTGCCTCCTGATCCGCCTCCTTCAGCATGAACTGGCGATCAGTCTTCCAGTGTGAAGGTTCCATAGACTGATACACCCCCGACACGGTGCCCTGCAGTGCCCACAGATAGCTACCATTCAATAGTCCCTCCTCAGTGCTGAAGAGCATTCGGACAGTCTCAGTGAGGAGAGGATGCTCCAAAATCCGGGGATAGTAACGTCCAGCGACCAAGGACAGCGAGAGCACAACTTCTTGCCCAGGTGGGAGGATCGAGCGGAACTTGAATCCTCTCGGAGGGATGGGCAAGTCGAAGTGGCGGCCAGACGACGCGAGACCGTTCGTTGCGCCATTGCCTTTCGAAAGCGGTGGCGTAGCCAAGCCGTTGACTTGAGAAGTACTCGGAGCTCCCTGCACTGGCGTACCAGGACGCGACGCGCTTGGAGCCTCTGCGGTTTCGACAACGCCGTCCATCGCCCTCGCTTTACCCTTGCTCTCTGGCCCATCGACCACCATCTCCCTTGGGTCTACCCAGTCCTCGTCAGCCAGCTCGTACAGCATGCCACTGGCTCGGCACTCCTTGATCACACCTTCTGCAGTCTGCACGTCCGCAACGAACAAGCCGTCGACCAACATGAAGATCCCCCGGTCGCCCGACCCAAAAGCTTCCGGGACGATATCCCCAGGCGGCTGATGCTCCGCCAACGCATGCTGCGTAGCCTCGGACATTCCAGACGGCGGGTAGACGGTGTTGGTGCCGGTGGGCGCGAACTGATATCGCGCGAGCTTCAGACGCACGAGCTCGTCCGTCCATATCCGCTCGGCTCCCCACCACAACCCCTGGTATCGCATCTGTGTGATCGTCTTGGCAGGTGACGAGGACACCATCTCATCTGTGACCGTCTTCCCCAGGAGATTGTTTGCGGTCGCCTGAAGGTCTGATCTCGTTTGGCCAGCGGCACCGGTAATGTAGGAAGGGCTAGTAGTAGAACCTTGCGCGTTGTTCGCCATGGCAGCCTCAATAGCCTCGTGTAGGGTAGCGTGGGGGCGTACTGTTGAAGTGGATGGTGGGGGGCCGTTCGGAAGTTCCTGCGGTGGAAGGCTCGGAACCGGGAGCTGGTATTCATACTGGTCAGTCGGCGTCCAATAACACGTCAGATTCTTGGCCATCTCCACCGCAAGGGTGTACGGAACGACGGCTTCTCGGATGCGCTCCACGCTGAACTTTTTCGAGTCCTCAAAAGGGTCGAACGGAAAGTCGTTCTCCAATTGCTGGTCCATGGTCTCGATCTCTGCGGCTTGCATGACATCGTTGAGAATGCTGAAGCATTTGTTGACCAAGTCCTGAGGCAGAGAGTACGCCAGATAGGGCAAAGCATCGTTGTCCGTTAACTTCACTGTATGTGTGGTCCCTAGGAGTTTGACCTTGTACGCATAGTACTGCTCCGTCTTCCAAAGGATCTCCCCTTTCGCTGTTTTCTGGCGAACCCGACGGGACGCGCGCACGGAATTCGAAGCACCATCTTCGTCTCCTGCACCCTCATCGTCCCCTAGGCCCTCATCCTTCGCACGCGAAGCAATCCCGTTCGACATGATCTTGGTCTTCAGATCCCACTCGTCCACCACGCCCGGCCAGTAATCGATAGTATCCGGCAGGTCGTCCGAAATCACGATCGGCTCCTGTAAACGACACCACAGCACCTCGCCCTCCCTGAACGTCCTCGACGGCAGCACTTCCGTCTCATGCAGACTCTCCTCCAGATCCCTGACCTTCTCCGCAGTTACAGCGACGCTCGGGCCCTGCTCCTGGGACTTTTTGGGCCTCGGCACGCGGCGCACAGCGGTGTACGGCTTCGCCGTGGTTTTGGCTCGCACTTCGCGCTTTGGTCGTCCCCGCGGTCGCCCACTTCCCCCGGCACTGGGCACAGGGGAGTTCAGCTGACGCGTACTGAGACCCATGCTCTGTGAAATGGCGAGCTGGGGTTTCTTTGTCGAATATTTGCATTGGCAGTTGCCGTGGTTGAGGGTCTCGTCCATGAAAAGCCAGATCGCGTGCGGCGAGAACTCGTTGCTGGAGCGGAATTTGTTGACACTGCTGGAACCTGTACATTCATTGTCATGTCTTGCTAGAAAGGAGTAGGAGAGCGTAGGCAGACGTACCGTAGAGATATGGATCATTTCGAGGCCGTTTCTCAGGTCCCTTGAGATGAATAAACATCCCGTAGCCCGCCGGCCAATCCTTCAGCACATACTGCTTCCCTGTATTCGCTATACGCGCACCCATCCAAGCTCAGCACGACCCAAACCCCAGATGGCCAATCCCACGAAGACATACCTCCTTCCATCCCCATAGCCTTCGCCACCGCCATACCCGCATTCTTCCTCCAAATCGGAGACGGCGACCCGTCGATGTCCTGAGGCGACATGTAGTTGACCGCGCCGTCGCGATCCACGACCTTCTTCGTGTTTGCGGGCCATTGCGAGCTGCTGCCGTCCGACCGGGGAAATTCGATAAACGTCACGTCGCCCGTGAAAGTAACGGCCTTGTTGGCGATCTGGCGAACGGCCATGATGGAAGGGTGGAACTTGAAGTGGCGAAGAGCAATGGCCCGGGTGTGAAGCGGCGAGGGAGGAGGTGACAATTGGCGTCCACGCCGGCATCATATTTTAGACGCTCGATTGGGAAATAGTATTTTAGGCGCGGCTCTGCTCTTTTTCCTCGCCATCCTGCTTCCTCCTCCACTTTCTTCTTTTTCCGTGTTTTGCAGTCCTGCTAGACTCTCAGCTCAATACTATCCTCGTTCAACAACATATTGGCGCGACTTCGACGACGCGACTTCGGCCAACACGCGTTGGTGATCCGACACAACATCTCACCCGCTCGCGACCCGCAAACCCACCGTTCACCGCCGTGAATATCTACGTCCCAGCATTGCCTACTCTACTGCAGAGACGTTAAACTACACGGCAAGAGCATTCTTTCGTCCTTGCAGATCGTCTACCTTCAAATTTTCGTGTCGGGGTGACGTTTTGAAGTGATGATACATTTTCTCTAGCGATACTTGTGTCTATCGTGTTCTATGTAGAATAGGTGTGTATGCCCAATGAAATGTCTCTTATTTCAACGTTGGCTCAGTGTGTGTAGCTCCTAGTCCGAAAATCTGCGGGACATTGGAGTGCTCGTCGGATACATACGTGTCGACGTAGAACTCCTCGTCCTGTTCACCAACGCGTCGAGTCTTTTTATTCCAGTCTGGCAGTTACATGGCTCATCCTATGAAGTACAGCAGAAGAGTACGACCGCCAACTCGGTACCAACGTCCTCGGTGAGCACATCCTGCCCGATTTTTCCCAGACAACACCGTGTTGTTCTCAAAAGCTCACAGGCGATCTCTGTTCGACAGATCTAGAGCTGCTTATGCATATGCCTGCTCTTATTGTCGGAAAAGCAAGCTTGCTTGACGACCATGCGCGAGTCAATCATCCCGTCATCCTCTTCCTCTGCGTACTTCGACGCTTCTCGTTTCGAGACCTTTCTCGACGGGTCGGGGCGGCGCAGAGTGAATTTGTGAGTACAGTATACGACCAACGAAGTTCACTCAGCGTCTGACGACGAGAATGGATCTGTAGGGCAACGTCGCACAGAAGTACGCAGACGAGGGCATTTTATCGGCGTCTTGCAGCCCAGGCGAGCTCAGAGCGTGTGTATACAGGCTACCTCTCTCTAACGACGCGTCTTGGGTGGGCAGGAGACGTGCCAGCAAACGAGATTGACGAGGCATATATCACCTATCGGAAGAGCCTTGGTGGTAAGTTCTGAACTTCTTTCTCAACACGATTGCCCATACTAACGGACAACTTACCACAGAGCCTGGTGCTCCACACCCCGGCCTACGGCACGTTGACGCAGCTCTGAGGCGGGCTCATGCCGGAAGGCATCCCGCTCATTGGCTAGGCACGCTGCCTCAACCTCATGAGCTCGCGTCGGCCGTACTCGTGACAAAGCGTACGACTCGCAGCTCGGCGGTCGCTTTTTGGGTTTAGCTTTAGGGGCAAGTCGCCAAGTTCTAACGCGAAAACCCATTGGCGTAGAAATTGGTCTAGTGGAACGCGTTCTTCGACTCGTAGCCAGTACTATGTACGTTGTATTCCCGCCGTGATTGCCTCTTAAATTCATCAGAGTACACCGTCAAAGCACCGCGCCTTGACTGTGCCCGTATGCAGAGTACATCCCACACAATCTCTGGGGTATCTCCCGGATACTATTGAACTTCCAAGATAGCCAAGTTCTTCTTCCGAGTCCGTGGCTCGGGCTCTATAATATTCATTCCGTCACGTCGCTACGAGTTTCTCGGACAGACGGAAACGAGTGCATCATTGGCTCGGCAAGTAATCAACTGAATGGCTGAAAGAGCTGGGGCGTCATTCCGAGTGGGGTCCGATGGAAGGATGGGCTGCAAACCGAGTTGACGCGAGTGGGGTGAGGTAAGCAGGATGAGACGGAGGATGCCACGTGGAATGACGCACGATCGACGCGCTAGGCATCCCAGCGACGACGCTGGCCGGCTCAAAACCCGTCAGACTCTCGAACGCGTCGCATCTCCCGCCCTCTCTCCTAGCCCACCCCCTCACCGTCTCCCGCCCTCCTCGTCGCCGTCCTCGACGTCCTCCACACCCTCTCTGTCAGCAGCTGCGGCATCTGATCTGCAGCAACCATGGGGTCAGTGCAAGCCCGCCACGCGCCACGCTTCTCTTATGAACTTACCCCATCCCATCCGCAGGCAGAATTCCGCTCCCCATCTCGCCAACGGCGACGCCCATATCCCTCCACACGCAGTCCGCCAGTCCAGCGGCGCCATCGAAACAGACAAGGGCACCATCTATGTGTCCAAACCCTTTCGCTCTGGCACGTCCAAGAAGCTCAAGGCCATGATCACCTTCACCCCTCGTAAATCCCACTTCGATATCGAGAATGATTCTTCGAGGCGAAATGAATTCAGGGTGCGTCCACATCTTCATGATCCTGTCGAATTTAATCTGACTTCTCTCATAGGGTTTCTTCACACTCTTTTGGATGTCCCTCTTCCTCTCCGCCCTCTCAACCTATGTACGAAGCATAGACGCGACGGGCATGCCCCTCCCCTTTGACTTCTTCAACCTCTTCTCCCGCGACGCCCTCAACCTCGCCCTCAGCGACTTCGCCGTGGTCCTCAGCACCTTCATCGCCATGCCTTTCATCCAAGCTGTCAGCAAGGGCTACATCCGGTATTACTGGATCGGCGTCGCGATGCAGCACGTGGCTCAGATGACATTACTCTTGGGCGTGATCAAGTGGACGTTCCAAAGGTGCGCACCCTCTCCCCTCTACTGAATTCGAATGACGCGGGGTATTCACATGCCTTTTTTGCAGGAACTGGCCATGGGTCCAGTCAGGATACCTGACTCTGCACACGTTGGTGAGTGGTGCCATTCAGAATCAGAACCACTCGGTCATCGGAGCTCTCGTCCTGACGCCTGCCTGGCGTAGGTCATGATTATGAAAGTCCACTCCTACGTGAGCACGAACGGCTACCTCGCGCACGTCAACGCACAAGCACAGGCCACGATCAAGCGACTACACGCGCTCGCCGAAAAGTCAGACGGGTCGTACGAAGCCGCCATCACCACCGCGCAAGCGCACCGCAAGAAACTCGATGAGGAGGCTGCTGCCACCGCTGCTTCCTCCTCTACTGAAGTGTCGCAGAACGGCACGCCGATGGTGCCCGAGGGCGTGACTGCGACGTACATCGACGCTGCCGCCGCGGTGGAGATCAGGCAGCAGATGCACTTGCCGACGCCGAGCTCGCCCATGAAGAACTCGGCCACCTCCAACTCGCCTCGAGCACCCCCTCCCCCCTCGCTCAAGATGCTCTCCCCCGACCTGTCCTCGAATCACGCCACCCCATCGGACAACGCGCTCGCAGATGCGGGGAAGCTACAGACGACAGGCACGAGCGTGCTTGATCCCCAAAGCGTTCGCAAGCCAAACAGCCCGCATCCGCTGTGCGACCATCCGGACGAGAAGATCGCGGGTCTGGCGAAGGAGTACACGGAGATGGAGGGTGAGCTCGTGAGTACGGGCCCGGCGTACGTGCGGTGGCCCGAGAACGTCACGTATAAGAACTACGCGGTGTATTTGTTGATCCCGACGTTGGTGTATGAGTTGGAGTATCCGAGGACGGATCGGTGAGTTGTCTGTTATCGTCTGTCTGTATTCCATGCTTACGGACGTAATTCTTGAAGCATCCGACCACTCTACGTGTTCGAGAAGACTGTCGCCACGTTTGGCACTTTCGCGTTGTTGTATACCGTGACAGAGAGCTTCATCATCCCGCTCACGCCCAATCCGGAGCAGTCGTTCTGGCGATCGCTGTTGGATTTGTCCATACCGTTCATGGTGGCGTATCTTCTGCTCTTCTACATCATCTTCGGTGAGCTGCCTTCATACCGTGCTATGCTTCTGAGGTGGATACTGATTGGAGTTGGGTAGAATGTATCTGCAATGGCTTTGCAGAACTCTCATAGTAAGGACTCCGCGATTCGATCCATCTCACCCTCACTGACTTCACCTCTCGCAGCTTCGCCGACCGCCAGTTCTACGACGACTGGGTAAGCCCCCTCCACCACATCCCCAGAGAGTTCCAGCACTGACTTCGAGCTTCTAGTGGAACTCAACATCCTGGGACGAATTCTCCCGCAAATGGAACAAACCTGTACACACCTTCCTCCTCCGACACGTGTACGCGTCCACGATGTCCTCCTACAAGATCTCCCGCCAGTCCGCGATGTTCCTCACCTTTCTGTTGAGCGCGGCCGTGCACGAGTTGGTGATGGCGATCGTGACGAAGAAGATTCGGATGTATTTGTTCACGTTGCAGGTGTGTTTTCGTTTTTCTTGATGCTTTTGAGATGGAAAGGGTGCTGACGGGGATGTGTGCCGGATGTGTGTGTGTGTAGCTCATCCAAATCCCGCTCATCGCTGTGGGACGACTGCCGATCATCAAGCGGAACAAGCTCATGGGCAATATCGTGTTCTGGTGTGGGCTCTATGCGGGGTTCCCGTTGCTTTGTGTGGCGTATTGCGCCTACTAGCTGTCTCTCCCTCTCTCGCATTCTTCTCTTGTTTCTCGTCACGACGCGTTCACGATCCCTCTACATCGCTCCTTGTCGCTCCGCACCACACCATCGCATCCGTTCCCTCGTCTCTGTCTCTTCATCCTCATCACCATCACTAGACCTACGCTATAGCAATATTGTCCTCTCCTTTACGCATCGTTCATGTTCGTTTCTTGTTTTTGTTTCGATTACTTTATTGGCCTGGGCACACGAAGGCTACTTTGAATCGGATTCTGGATTTCTCTTTTCCTCTCTGTTCGACGGAGCTTGTTTTGCATATACATACAGACATACACTTCATAGCGTAGGTTCTCTCTGGTTTCTTGTATAATGTCGTGGAATGAAAGGCATAATCAGACTGCACCACCGTCCGTGAACGTCGCTAAAAAAACTACATAGTCTTCCAATCACCGACCGACGCTCTCCCTGTGCACACCAGTGCCCGCCCTCGCACGGCCCAGAATCCACCTCGGCTCGTCCCCGGCCAAACAAACACAAGCGCCAGCGCCTCCTCACCCGATATTGCCCTGCTCACAACCACCACCACCCCCACCCACACCACAACGACGATGATTGCACCTATCACTGGCAAGCTCAGGAAGCGTTTCTGGCTCGACATCACCTCTGCGTTGGGCTTGGGTGTCACTGCCGGGTATGCGTTCTGGTGAGTTGCGTTTTCTTGACTTCGAACCTCGTGGTCTTGCGGGGCACCGTGGTGGTGATGAATGGTTTGCTGACGCCTTTTTTGGCTGTGTAGGTATGGTGTTCACTTGAAGCACGGTGAGTAATTGGGCGGTTTCGTTCGGTGTGCGGACGGACATACTCGCGCGTTGGGGCGACAGGAGCATCACAGAACGCCTTTACTCACTCATCAACTTTCCTTTTTCTCAACAGTGCAAAAGCAGGAAGAGTACTACCTGAGGCTCGAGCGTGCCAAGCAGCAGCAATAGACGAGACTCAGAGCGGAGTTAAGGCTTAAGAGCAGAAGCAGGAATGGGGAGGAACGGCAAGGAGGAGGACGTGTAACCCATGCGCACCGCTGTTGGCAAAGACACCTGCTGAGAGGTCGTTCGTATTGGCTGGGAATCCAAACAACTGTGTTCTGCTGGCAATACTCATTCATCCAATCACTCTCCACTGTTGGTGACCACCCACCGACTCGGTGCTGGTCCAGCCAGGTGCAAACGCGTGAGGAATGATATTATAGTCTGAGTGATGCAAGTCCAGATGCAAAAGCATGTAACATACAGCAAACCATGACCAGCGATAGAAAACAGTCGCATCCTTGGTCCATGCAACATAAGCAGATAAAAATGGCATCGACGACATGAAAAGGGCATATAGTAGTGACATGATAAATACCCCTCCCTCACTCATCCCTTCAAAAATCCTAACCTCTTCAGCTCCTCACACGCCTCAATCGTCTCCTTATCTATCTTCTCCACCTTCGCCCAATCCGTCCCAATACCCAAGAAGCCCACTTCCCGATCCCGTCTCCGCTCTTTCGAATCCAGCCCTCTCTGGCACCCAGCGTACAGCTCCTGGGTATACGCCCTCTCCACATTCCCCTCAAACCGCTTCAACTCTCCCGTTGCCCCGTTCTTAGCCCCACTCCCGCTCCCGCTCTTCGTCCTCGCCAGCTCAGCAGCGATCGGATGCCCCGAGAACTCCGCCGCATTGACGTGGTACCGGACGCCCATCCCGTGCGTGTGCCGCTCGACGTTGTACCGCGAGGTCGGGGAGAACGAGAAGCGCGGGTCGGGCGTTGAGGGGGTGGCGAAGAGGTTGGGGAGGGCGTTGAGCATGGAGAAGGCGAAGAGGAGGAAGAGCGGGAGGAGTTGGATGAGCAGGGAGCGTGGTTGGGCGTTGTTGCCTTGGCCTTGGGCGGCGCCACCACCGCCGCCTCCGCCCATACGGGTTGTGCGGAACCCACCAGGGCCAAACGTTGTAGTGAATACTAGAGCCATAAGAATGAGCCGTACAGTTCGAGGAAATATGAGGAATAGAGGAACGCACCTGGTCCACCACCGAACGATGCTCCACCCATTGGTCCACCACCACCGAAGAACATGTTGAACAGGTCTTCTGGACTGAGCTCGCCCTCAAATCCACCGCCGAACCCACCACCAGGACCAAAGCCTTGCCCACCACCACCGCGTGACGCAGACGACATGCCGCTAAATCGGCTTTCTGGGTCTGAGCCATGTTGGTCGTATGCCGCGCGTTTTTGTGGGTCTGACGACCAATAAATCAGCGAGAGCAGCGAAGAGTGTGATGCAATAGCTTACCTGATAGGACTTGGAAAGCTTTGGAAACCACTATAGACGAGATAAGATATTTAGAGACCACGCTGAGCTATAGTCATATGGACGCACTCTTGAAAGCCTCATCCGCTCCTGGTGCTCCGTTCTTATCAGGATGCAGTGACAACGCCAGCTACGTGAAAAGTAATCGTAGATGAGCAGATCATAGCACAAACGAATGTCTGAGTACGCACCTTGCGATAGGCCTTCTTGACATCCGCTTCCTCACAATCCCGCTTCAACGACATGATCTCATAATACTGCGTAACCTTGCAAGTCCGTATACGCTTCACCACAGCCGCCTGTTCCGGTGTATATTCCCTCTTCTTCTCTGGCTCCGACGACGACGCACTCGCCTTGCCATTCGGTTCGGCAGGATGGTGACGGTGTCTCGTGCCAGACGCAGAAGGGTGCGACTCGGCTCCCGAGCTCGAGGACGCGCCGGGCTTTGCGTTCCCATTCGCTTCAAACGACGAAGACGAAGACGACGAGGAGCTGCTTTCTTGGTCGATGACCTCTAGCAGCTTAGTCGCTTCGGGGGTTGCGAAGAGGTTGAGCGACTTTTGGCAGAACTTGCGCGCGGAGGGGAAGTTGCCTGCGTTGCGGTGCTTCTGGGCGATGGCGAGGCATTTGATGGCTTCGTCCTTGTTGCTTTCCATCGTGAGCAGAGGCCAGCAGCAAGCCCGGGAATTTGAAAGAGTCGAGAGAGGATGGGGTGAGCTGCAGACAGCTGAGAAGCGATGCTGGACCGCGGTGCTCGATTGGGAAGGCGACGTGTTCGCAAGGTAATTACCGCGTAGTAAGCGCATACTATGGACATAAATAAACTCGATCAGTATTCGCGGTTACTCCACTACAAATTGTTGTAATGGTCGGACTTTGGTCACAGGGGACACAGCGCGCGTCGCGTGCCGCCGACCTTCGTAGCTTTCTCTTCTCGCAAACCACTTCCGTAGCTTTCGTCTTACCCTCTTCTTTCGTTGTTCGGAATGGTTGGAGATCTCTTACTCCTCATCGCAACGCTGGCTATCCTACACGGTGAGTACCTTGGGCGTGCTCACAGAGCGAGGCGAATTGCTGGATGCTCATGGCCATTATCTGTAGCGGCGTACTCAACATATGAACGTCAGTTTCCAGGCTTGGTCACGAACTGACAGCATGAAGCTGAGGAGACTGACGCGACCTTCCACTTCAGACTTATCACATCTGAAATCTCTCGGTAGACCAGAGGGGTCATTACCATCGGACGTACGTCCTCTCGTTCATCTACTTTCTTTTCTCGCTCGACCTTGCTCATACACACCCTATGTCGCTCAATAGATTGTCGTCGAGACTCTTGTCGCGCTCGCGTTTGGAATCATCGGGAGTGTAGTACGGACGCCAGCGTTGCGGGAGATCACATGGCGGAGCGAGATGAAGAGACGGTGCGTCCTCTTGGCCTCTCTTACACGTTTACACTTCTCATATACAGTCGTGTCTCTCTATTCCCCATTTATTTTTATCAACAAACAGGTCAGGCGAAGAACAAGATCCTCGGCTATCCTTCACGACGTTCGCACAGCGAGCAGGGATACTACCAGCGTCGCCAGACCTAGACGAGAAGACTGTGGATGCGACCCGTCAGTCATGATGCGGACGCGTTGCTCGCTCAGTCTGCTTTCCGATACCAGCTACACCAGGAACTCTGTGCACGACGAGCTGGGTTGGATATCCGTTGTAATAAATCATGCTTCTCGTCGTGTCATGGTATCATATGCTGTTGGTGACGCTCAACCTTCAACTCCTCATACCACCGGAAGCACGTCGTCATACTATCCGGCGTCCAATTGGCCATGCGCTCACGACCGCATTGAACGTTTCAGCGTCGAGTTAGCCCACATGCACGTCCGCGAGTACTGGCCAGTCTTAGGGAACACAATCACACGCAGCGCAAACACCAGTTCACTGTCCACTACCGATCGAAATCACTCCCCGGAACCGCACACGAAAGCAAAGAATCTAGAGATAGAGAGAAAAACTTCTTATTCACAATACATACATATCCTTCCCCATGCATTCTTCTTCCTTTCCCTAATTCCCTGCTTCCCCTTGCTTCTTCTTTCGCTTTCTTCATTCCTAGCTATAAACCCGGGAGGCGAACGATCCTTTCTACATATGCAAATTCCATCAATCATGAATATACCCCCACACCGCGAACCCAGCTCAACCACCCAGGGGAGAGAGAATGAACCACAACCGCAACCACACGCATGCCACCCAAAGGGAAAGAGAATTGCAAAGAAGTGGAGATCGACACGGACCGGGCATTGAAGATAAAGAGGAGCTGGTTGGTAGGAGAAGAGGGGACGTGGTCGTGGAAGAAGGTGAAGAGGGGAAAGAATCGAAACCAACAAACTTGGAAGGAGAAAGCCGGAAGGTAGAGATAGATATACGCGGTCGAAAAAGGTAACAAGAGGAAACAGAAAAGAAAAAAGGCCCGACGAAGGGACGGACAGAAAAGAGGTGGCCCGGCATGTGATCCAAGTCCGAGTATGAGTGTGGAATGAGTGCAAAACGAGTGGACGAGGGTGGGAGATGGCGTGAGGAGGGACGGCGCGTGCGGAAACGGGTAGGTCATTAGTGTTGTGGCTACGAAAGGTGGTGATAGTGGCGGTGTATATCGGAGGTGGACTGGCTGGAGAGGCGAGACCGGGTGCGAGCAGTAGACATGAGCGGAGTGTGAGGTATGATGACGGAATGGGGATGAGCACGTGAGAGGATGTCCGCAGAGCCGGAGGGCTTCAGAACCAGGAGACAGTGTGAGCGACGCAACGTACGCGATAACAAAACGTGATACGTACTGTGGAAGTATCTATGCGGCACTGTACAAGAACAAGTTATTCGTTGCCGCAATCTATCCGCCACAACGTCACGTCAGTCAGCAAATCAACCCGTACCCACAGCCAGGACAAGACGTACCGCAATCGTGTTCTCCCGCGGATGCCAGCTAGCGTGCAAGATCTTCTTGTTAAAGTCCAACGTATCCAACGCCATGTTCTCCCTCAGCCCACCAGGACGCACGCCGTTTTTGCTCGCAGCCAGCTTGTTCCCCGGCAACGGTCCGCCGATCTTCTTCGCCTTGAACGCCGACTTGTCCGCTTGCAACACCACGTCGTTCAAAGTGTCTACGTCGTATATCCGGAAGTAGTTGTGGTATGAGCCAGTCAGCACGTGCCTGTTCATGAAGGAGGGGTACGTCAGTCAATCTCACGCCGCGGCAGAACTGTCATGTGAAATTACACGCACTTGTCATCACCGCTCCATGTACACTCGAACTTGTCGAATATGCAGTCGTTCTCGTACAGATCGCAGAGCTTGCCGCGCAGGTGATCGTGTATCGGGATTGTCTTCACCGGTTTGCTCTCCATGTTGATGTCCCAGATCTTCAACGAGAGGTAATCTCTGGAGAGGATATACCGCCCGTCCCTGCTGAATTTGACGTCCGAGATCGAGGAGATGATCTCGGAGAAGAACGAGCGGTTCGTCGGGTCCTCCTCCTCCTCGAACATCTTCGCGTGCCGGTCGCACAGCGCCGAGTCCCGCATGTCCGCCAGCTTGATGTTGCTCTTCGAGCTCGAGTACATGAACAGGTTGCAGTGCGTCGGGTGGAACTCCGCCGCCGTGATGACCTCCGTCAGCTCCTCCATGTTCACCGGCTTGATATCCACGATGTCTGTGCAGCAGCCGCAACGTCAACGTCAACGAACGTCGCGCGAAAACGGAAACACGAAGGCGGTGCTTACTGAAGCTCTGATCGCTGATATTGAGATTCCACAGGTTCACCCGCAGGTCGTCGGCGGAGATGTAGGTTTCTTGGTCAGAGTTGACGGAGATGGAGTGTATGTGGTACGCGTGTGCGTTCGAGTACACCTTGCGGGGGACGGCAGCGACGATGTTGTCTTGCTGAGTCATGCGCGGTAATCGCAGATGCTGTGAGACGGTCGGTGGTGGTAGTGGTCGTTGGCCATCGTGGAGGTTGGACTCTGAGACGACCCGGAGTGACTTCTCAAACACTTTCCATAGCTTGATTGTCTTGTCTGAAACGGCTCAAGCTCAGGAAACGAATGGGGTAGACGGAAGATGACGAAACGTACCGTTGGTGGAAAGCAAAAAATGTGCGGCGTTCTGTCGTTTGCACCACTTGATCTTGTTGATCTTCTCCTCGATCTCCAGAGACTTGAGGTAGTCGAATTCTGGTTCGTGTGACTGGAACTCGGTGTAAAACTTGTATTCGCATCCCTTTTTCTACCCAAATCAGTCGATCCGATGAGTGAACGGTGTGAGCGGAGAGGTAGCTCGCGACGCACCTGCTCGTTGCGCTCGAACAACACGACACGGCCGCCCTTATCACCCGTCGCGAGGTAGTTTCCTGTTGAGTCGAACTCGACGGTAGAGATGATGTCGGCTGAGAGTGGAGAAGCGAGAAATTAGGAAAGGTTGGCCACCAGAAGACGATGATACGCACCTTCTGTGATATCTTCTACCTCGCCCTTGTCACCGAAACACTGCGCGAATCTCCAGCCTCCTGATGTCGAGCCGTCTGCTTCCATGGCTGTGGGGGTGGTGTCGGGTGGTGTCTGGGACGATGAAGAGGAGTCGGGGAACGTGGTGATGGCGGTGAGTGTGGCGTGTGGATGAGCGGGATGGTGAGCGTGCGCTGGGCCCGAGCCAGTGCCAGAGTCCGCTTTGCCCTTGTTTGGTCCCACTCAAACCGCGTCTCACAGTGTTTGTTCTTTCTCCTCTCTGTCTTTTACAGTTCTTGTCTCATCCGACTCTTTATTCGTGCGCACTGCGTCGGATGCCCCACAATATGACATTTGTGTTCAACCCCATCGTCTTCAGGGGCACCGATCACGCTGGATCTGTCTGCGTAGACACCTTACAGAGAGCTTGGCTCGGTTGCGCTCTCTTCATACATAACGTGGAACAGTAGATGTCCTACGTCACATACATTTCAGTCAAGCGTTGAAGACTAAGAGGAGGATGGAACGACAGTGCTCGCGTGTAACCACCAATGACGTCCACCATTACAACAATTTGTAGTGGAGTGACCGGAATACTGATCGAGTTTATTTATGTCTATAGTATGTGCTTACCACACGGTAATTACCTCGCGAACACGTCGCCTTCGCAAGCGCCTGAACTTGACTGAGCCTTGAGGACCACAACCATCCGCATTCTTCAATCGTTCAAATCTCAGCTGCTCACCTTCTCTTTGCATGCGCAAATATCAGAAGCTCAGTTGACGGAAATATGGACTTTGGCGAGAAACAGTCGCAGGATACAACTTAGATATGGCTCGCATATAAGCTTGTAGTCTGAGCTCGACGGCTCAGACGCTGCCTAATTCCGGGTAAGCTCTCGATGTTGTTTCCAGGTGGTCTAGGAGACTGACAATCTTTCGATATACCCGGCGAACACGTTCGCCACAATGACACCGGAGACGCAATTACATACTGAAGTATCGCCTCTGGCCATCTCTACCAGTTATGCTCCTTCTCTACATCTTCCCGCTGCCAGTGGTCCATGACCATTGCATTTACAGCGGCAGCTGGTGTGTTGAATCACGAGATCACGCGTACCACCAAGAAACATAACATGATGTGCCCACAGCATGGCTTACGAAGGATATAGGCGATCACAATGGGTTCAAATTAATGGGCATTGCAGAAAAACGAACTCGAGCATGCGCGTTCTACGACCAAGTACCGGCATGACTCCTCACTGTGCATATGAATTAGGCACCAACGGCCTTCATCAGTGTCTTGGTGACCTCCACGTCGGTGAACTCCTGGACTTTATTGACTTTATGTGTTCCATCCGCCTGTTTGACGACATTGAAAGTGAAGAGGTACTCGTTCTTGTAATGGAAGCCGAATTGAGCATCAGCCTCGCCGATGGTCTACGAGAAACCGTCATTTCAATGCATCGTCACTGGCAGTAAGAACGACAGACTTACGTGAACGACTACTTTGCCCTGGCCTTCAACGATCTCTAGGATAGTCATCTATCGCAATCATCAGCGACAATGAGTGGGAGAAGTGACGAGTGGACATACCACATAGCCCTGTAGCTTCGGCAAGATGTTTTTATACATTTGAACGACAGCATCTCTGCCGTGAATAGGAGGTGCACCCAAACTTGCGGGCTGCAAGACGTGCTCGTAGTCATCGGCGATTGCACTCGCCAGCAGATCAAAATTTGCGCTCGCTACCCCCTCTACCCACTTCAGTGCTGCTGACACTTGAGGCGAGGGATCCGCGGGCAGGGTAGCTGGTGCAATGGGCATTGTTGACGCGGCAAGTGATGCTGAGACGTCCGTCGACTTCGTGAACAGCGATCGAGAGGAAGAGGTGGTACGAGACTCACTGATGGGTTCGGTTGGGAGAAAGGTCGATTTTGAATGGCTCAAAAGAGATGGAATGCACCCTGTTTATATGCTTGAGCTCGGCTCCAGCTAGATTCAGAAAGATTGAGTACTCACCGGTACTCACCTGCGGTCATCGGGTATGTAGCGTATTATGCATCGCAAGCCCTCACAGTGCCCTCGTCTCTCCGTGTCGAGATCTCGTCTTCCCCGCATCGCGGAGAAGAGCAAATATCATAAGATATGGCCACCTGTACCAATAAAGCTGAGTAAGACGGGGTTCTGGAGGGCACGATGAGCTCAGCTCAAGCTGAGACTCTTTGAGATCGACGTCAGCTTTGTCCGCCAGTCAGGGTAGCGAATCGTGTGCAGTATTCACCTCAGCGTGACCGCCATCGCGTTCCAGCAATGCTACCCTGCCATACTAATAGTGCCAACAGCTGGAAGAGGTTCCAGCATATTGTCGTAAGCTGTGGCCCATGTCGATTGCTGTTGATTCGTCGAGAGCAAGTTTGCATTGCCACGCGACGCGAGATCCCTCGGCAATTTCCGTTGTCATAGCTGCCAAAAACTCTAATGGTAGGTGCGTACTTTACTACTTAGACGGTACTTACCTACCCGCGAGCAACCACTGTATCCGACTGTATCGAGATCTATTTCACTCCAGCACATGCAGCGATAGCGAAAACGCTGATATGAACTCTGCATGAAAGAGTTATGTACGTACGCATTCAAGTCATTCCAGATACTCGCATCATCTGCACTGCTGACCCCTAATCGCACCTTTCAGCTTGACAATCACCTTGAAATTCAGAATCTTACCGTTACTACCGTGCACCGAGGTATGTATATTGATATTTCTCGAGTGCACGCTTGTGCGCATACTCACGCTCACTCAGTTCGTTCAATCCCACCCATAAACAACTTTGTGTCGCCGCCTACCCCTTTCAGACATCTAAGGCTTCTTGAAAGCTTCAATGATTGGAAACCCTTCCGGAATTCGTCAATATGGTCCGGATTATATCAGACCTGCTCGAACCGTCCTTGATGCGGTACCGCAATGGACCTCACCAAGCCCATCCCCATTGGCCTCTCTTCCCCCGGAACTTCTCACTGAAGTCTACCGCATATTTTGCGACGTTCACAGTGATGACAGTTGGCGTTCACTCTTTGTGATCGCCCATGTATGCCGCTACTGGCGCGAGGTTGCACTCAAAGCACCTGTCTTGTGGCGAGATCTCACCCTCGACCAATCCGTTCCTCGGGAGGTCGTTCTTACTCAGCTCAAACGCGCCCAATCCGTTCCTCTCCACGTTCGTATCGACCTTCCCGACACGAACAGGAGACATGTGCGCTCCCTCGTTCCGCAGCTACCTCGGGTTCATAATCTCCATATCACTCGTCTCTCGAGTTCGGACATCTCGTACAGTCGCACATACGACACACCTGCGTTGCGGGAGCTCGCGGTTACGGTTCGCGCAATGCATGGATGGGATGAGATTCCTCTCGTCGCTGTGGATCAATCCCTCGAGTCCTTGGAGTCGGTGCACTTCGTAGGAGTCGCATACTCTGTTCTTACGCCGTTCCTTCGCCCGGCGTTACGAGTGTTGCATGTTCACCTCGATGACTCATACTTTCTAGGCCTGAATGCGGACAGATACGTGTCTCCTTCTCGGCTCCTCTATGCTCTTCAAGATATGCCGTTACTGGAAGATCTATTCATCGATAGCTTTCTTCGCCTCCATGATTTCTCTACCGAAGTCCTCCCTGACGTCACTCTACCACATCTTCAAGAGTTCCACATTCGCAGCAACGGCGAGGGATGCACAGATGTACTCGACCATCTCATTCTTCCGGCCCGAGCGTTGTTTACTCGCAGCATTCGGAGCAGAATTGTCGGAGGGCCGACGGCTAACTCCGAAGTTTCAGTCAACAACTTGGCGTATCTCGAAAGGGACGCGTTTCCAGTTCTTCTGGGAGCCGTTGTAAGGAAACTCGCCGGTCACGGAGTATTGGACCCCCACTCGATTCCATCGGTAGAAGAACTATTCGTCGTACTCTCGGGGAACAAAATCATCAACGTCGACTTCAAGCACACGCTAGAAGACCCGCCGTTCCTCGGATACGACCATGGAAATGTGCCAGGGTTGAGCATGGGCGAGGCTATGGATCAGATCTGTGCGAATGCAGGGGAAGAACTGTTCAAGAACGTGTCACTCCTAGTACTGATCACCGACGTGAACCCTTCTCCCGCACCGCTAGCCTTTGGCCCATTCTTCCGATGCTTCCCTGGTTTGGAGATTTTGGCTTTAGCTTCGTGTCCGGACATCCTGGAGAGTTTTCTCATAGCAGCGACGACCGATCGACCCCTAGATGCAACATGTCCGTTGCCGAACCTCAAAGCTCTATGGATAGGCAACGTCGCTTTTCGATGGAGACCGCTTATGGAGCACGAAGAAGAACAGTTCAAGGACGACCCCTCGCCGATGGTGTTAAAGCTCAAGGCATGGTTACGGAAGCGTCGGGAAATGGGTGCACCATTGCTTTTAGTCGACCTTTCGCATTGCTATAATGTGTCGAACTTCGAAGTGGAGGCGTTGTACAAGGATGGAACAGGAGCGGAGGCCGTACGGTGGGATAGATTGAAACAGTGTAACATGATGGCGGGTACTCAGGTGTGATGAGGAGTATCAGAAGTGGGTTATATTACATGACGTGTTGTTGTTCATCTCTTTTTCCTCCTCTATGGCGTTCCCCAGGGTGTCAAGGAATACATCTCGCCCAATACCGTACATCGCTCGTTGACGGTCATGCATGCCTTGTATCCTACACTGCTTTCCTGACCTCAATACTTCGCCTTAATGTTCACCATCAAGGGGCCGAGAAACGTGATGAACATATCCTTCACGTTATCCTCCCATTGGTCCAATGCAAATCCCGGAGCTTTCGTCACGTCAAACATCTGAATCAACGCACACAATACCGCACGCATCTCCAAATATGCAATGCTCTTCCCCGCACAGATTCGCGTACCGATTGAGAACGGTACGAACACGTTCCTATTGTGTATAAGCTGATCGTGGGGGATGACCTCTCCGGATGGTAGTACGGTGTAGGTGTCTTGCACAAGCCACCGATCTGGCCAGAACTCGTCCGGGACCGGGTAAAAGTAGCGCGAATCGCGGTGGATGGTGAAGTGGTGAGCGTAGACGAGCGATCCTGCAGGGACGTAGCTTTGAGATGGAATATCAGCGACCAACGAAGCCGTCAGGGAGATAGAAAACTTACTGAGTGTCAATCATAGTTGGGCTTGTGACTAATTTCTGTAGTCCTGTCAGCACGGGTGGGTAAAGCCGCATAGCTTCATTACTGTGAAGAACATGAGCACCTCAGCATGCGACATGAGTATCTAAGCAACTTACATGCATGCGTTCAGGTAAGGCATTTCAGCTTGTTGAGCAAAGTCCAGCGTAGTATCGGTTGCTCCCGGGTAGATTGATTCAATCTCCTCCCTGAGCCGCTGCATGCATTTCGGGTTGCGCAGAAGGAAGTAGAAACAGTGGCTCAGTGCTGTAGCTGAAGTGTCTGAACCTGCGACGATAGCCAGGGCACCATCCGATGCGACAGTATCCATCGGAGGCTTGACTGACTCGAGATCATCGCCGTCCATCTGACAGACAACTTAGTGAGGAAATGGTGCCTCACGCTACGACAAAGCTTACAAGGTGATGAAAGAGGTCCCTTCTCCCGGACCCGGCTTCTATTCGAGCCTTGACGGCTTCCGTGCTGACCCTCTGCACGTATCGCCACGACCCGTCGTCACCAATCATCTTCCCTAGCAGCGACAGAAAGGGAAGCGACCAAGGAATTTGCGCCGCCCATGCAAGCTGCCTGTCGTAGGAAGTGAGCAAAATATCAACGACGAAAAAGAGTGTGCTCACGTTACCCCAACTTCGATGGCATGGATCAGGCCTGTCGTGTCGGTCCCCGTCTTGACATTGTTGAACTGCCGGCTTAACCTGCGCGCACACGAATCAGATGATCTCGAATCCGAGGTCTGTGAACAGCATACGCCATTTCACCCATAAAATCGAAACTGCGTAGATGATAAGCCAATAAAGTCGAAAGGAAGACACGTTTCGGGCTCACGCCGTATAGATCATCCATTTTGACAGGTCGATTGTCTGTCCCTGTCTCTCCTCCAACGAGCCGATGAGCTGCCTTATGACTGAGGCCAGAAATTCTTCATAGTCTTTCACCGCAGCAACGCTTGTGCCTCGATTCCACGACCGACGTCGCTTTGGGTAGATTTTGAGGTCGGTAATGCCATCTAGCTAAGAAACAGGCCCATTCTGACGGGTAACAAAGTCTGTGGATAGCAGTTATTATAGGACAAACTGCATTCTCTGCTTTCAGTTCTCATACTCACAAGGACCTTTAGGACAATCCTTCATGATTCGACTGATCGGATCTTCATGTCGGACAGAGAGTTCGTTTGGTCCTAGGTATGCCGTCCGTCAGATTCTGCAAAATCGAGAACACAAATGCTCTATGACGGCTCACCTACGCGTACGATGTCACCGTACTTTGCATGCAATCCACGAACATATTCATGCAAGTTCCCGTAGGTGGCCTTGTGGGCCATCCAGAGCTTCGAGACTCTGCAACCGACGGGACCAGGGAACGACGCCAGCGGGTGCGTTGGAGAAAGACGATATCCGAGCACACAGATAGCGAGAATACCGTAGTAAGTGCTGTATACGCCGATGATGATGAGAAGCACGCTGCTGTTGTGCCTTTGTACGACGAGTACGAGGGCACCGGGTAGAGCGACCTGCAGTGCCAGCGTGGCAGGTACGCTAGCAGGCTCATAGTTCTTGTACACCAGATACACAAGCTACGAACATGATAGCTATCAGCGATGAGCTACTGGCTCAAAAATAGCGGCAGTACTCACTACAGCGGCCCCTACGACGAGTGGCTGAATGTCCAGGGGGCCGAGGAGCATCTTGTATTCGAATCAGGCCGGAGCTGGATCCTCTCTCACTTTGCATCCGAGGCTTTATGCAGTTCGACCAGTCCAGCTTGAGAGCGAGTAACGTCACCGAACAAGAACGCGCTCTCACTGTATGTCAGGGTGGTGCGTGCGTAGAAGCTCGGTGGCATGTACCTGACAGAAAGAGGATTGTCAAACAAGAGCCCGTCCGATCAGCGAGCACATTTGAGGAAATCAAGTGGGAAGAAGAATCCACACGATGCATATCCAGCCACCAGCTACTGACATTTACGGCTAAGAGCGTGTTCCTGTCTGAAAACAGACTGCGTTGAAGATGGAAGCACCTGGCCGGTAACGAGGACATTTCCCCGAAGTTGCGGAGCTATGGTGTCGGGCCACCAACGCAGCAGGATTGCTGACCACGATTGAAGCCTAAACACGAAAAACCCTGTGGACTACCGTACGGCATTGTTCAGAAAAGGGTCATAGGCGCGACAATCTGTGCGAAGAGAAATGAGCTTCGCAACTTTGAACCTGAAAGATACTGTAGACTCCGAACCTTGAGTTTATACTGAGCTGTTTCGAAAGTTGGCTCCAAGTTGTCACCTCGTGTCATAGACAATCTGCGCATCCATCCTCATCAAGTCAAATCGCAGCTTGGGTGAAAGACACTAGGAACGACTTGGGATGAAGGACGAAAAAGTCAAGTTGCAGTTTCC
This sequence comes from Steccherinum ochraceum, assembly GCA_004332605.1. NCBI lineage: Eukaryota > Fungi > Basidiomycota > Agaricomycetes > Polyporales > Steccherinaceae > Steccherinum > Steccherinum ochraceum. The sequence goes on along the minus strand of RWJN01000002.1, from coordinate 148,820 downwards.
AACAGGCCGGCCTGGCCTTCGCAGATTACATCATTAGCGCCTCTCGGGATTAGCCGACGATTAGATGTGTGTGTCCACATTGACGAGTCTTTGGACAACTTGGTCTGATCGTAAACTCTACTCTTCTGCTCCGAGACGTTCCACCTTTTCGACAGCCATAGCTTGAGGTACAACAGCAAAAGTCTGCTCCTGATCATCGACTCTCGGAAGCGTTGCAGGATGTCATGGTTCAACTTCTTTCGAGAGCTTCGAGCAACGAGCTCAGAAGGTTGGCAGCGGGTCGTGGGGGTATCAATTTTCTGCACCATTTTTTCTCTCCTTTTCCTCCTCCAGCTTCTCCCGTCTGGGCGCCGTTCGAGCTGTGCTCGGAAGGAGATATCAATGGGTGTACAGAGCGCAAGGATGAGATGCGGAAAGAGAAGAGAGAACGGAAGGACTCGAGGTGACTGATATCCGACTACGTTCTGTGGCCATAGTATCCTGCTTTCCTATGCCAAGTATGCACGCGATTTCTGAGTGTTTTGCATGTTTTCTTTGAAGGTGAATACACTAGAACTGGGCAGCTGCTGTTTGATGGCCTTGTTCCTTGAACGGTGAGTCGGAGCCGAAGGGCAACCAAACCATGCAGTGCAGATTACGTACACGCTCCCACGGCCGCCAAGCGCACAAGGGCTGCCCAATCGGGAGCGTCGAAAGGCTCGCTTCTCCCCTCACGTCGCAACCGCAAACCCGCGTAGCCCAGACCCCAGCCCATAAATTTGGTCACAATGTGGTTCTGGCTCTCTGTTCTTGCTCTATCAACATTACTGGTAATGTGTAAGTCCTCCCTTCTCCAGCTCTTTTCGACGATCGTTGCCTTCCAATTCACGTTGCTTACACGTATCATTATGCTCTTCAGTGATGTTCAGATACCGCGCAACGCTCATCTCCCATGTACCCAACCCGATAAAGTCGTTCTTCCCGAGTCTCGGTCACTACACTCCTCTCGCCACATTCGAGGAGCAAGCCGGAGCAGGGTTGACGTCTGAGGAATTCGATATTGAAGCGAATATTCGGGATGGTGATTCAAGGGCTGGTCTGGATGAGCGAGGGACGCAGGAGGTCCTGGCTATTATGCGTCGAGATAGGGTCAAGTGAGTGGATACATTCTCCTCTGCGTAGCTGGCTCTGACCGTATATCACATCAGTTTCGATCAAGCAAGGTTGATTCGTCAAAATGAAATCTTCGCTGCGAACGGGATTAGTCCCTCTGGTACGTGCCCCCAAACATTATTCATTCGAACGCTCGCCGCTCACGGAATTTCACCTTCAGGACTGCCTTTGGACTCGAAGGCTATCACTCGACTATAATGATCACTGGACCTCCTGTATTTTTACCTCTCCTGTTCTTGGTTCTCTTCTACTGAGACAGTCCTACTCCCTCATTCCCATTGTTTCCCTATCCACCATGCGCACCCTCGTTGTCTTCACACCCTCATCTCCTCGAGACTTCAGAGAACAATTTGAATTAGCTCTCTCGTCGCACTGTTGTCTTCCTGCTCATCGTTTGTAACCCCGGTTGTATCCCTTCATCTAATTCACACTGAATAGCAGAACCACTTCACCAAAATCTTGCTTGAGCTCGCTCTCGTCCCCTCGCCTCCTGTGTATGATGATGCCTACATTCCCCGCCCCTTCGTCAACACACATCACCTCCATGCCACTCTGCATTCCTCGCTGCGCAACGTGCGTGTGTCCGCTCTTCCGCCGCCGGTTGTTGCACAGCCCTCAGCGTTCTCGACTGGTCCGTGTCACGTGATCGCGACGCGTCGATGGCCGGATGCATTGCTATGGACGCGTTCTGGACTACTTCGACGCGTTTTCTCAAGGAGAAGTGTATACCAAGGCGTATCAAGATGCGGTGTGAGCATGCCAGGGAATACACCAGTTATGAGTGCCTTGGCTGGACAGTTTTACAAAGCGGGGTCGTTGCAAAGAAAGGCTTTGTGTTTTTGCTCGAGTTAAGGAGACGACGTCCAGATCCGGAACAATGCCCGATGCCCATTCAAACCAAAACCAAACATATTCCCTCCTGGTATCGTAGTCAACAAGCCGTCCAGACCCCAAAGCACCCATAGGACCGAAGAGGGTTAGATCGGAACTGCATGAGGCCCGATCGCCAGGAGACCGAGATGAGGGAGGGGCATTGTGCGCTTGAGGGACAATAGCCTCTCTGCGCCGGACCGATGCTTTGCTTTAAGCTCGGGAGTCGAGATCAGGGTGCTTGATATTTAAACGCGGGCAGGGACGAGTGGCCAGTGGCCACACTCGTACTTCTGGCCATCGGGTAGGGTGGGTTAAGAGGACCTGTGTCTCCTGCGCTTCTTTTCTCTTGACCACTACAGTAGTGCCGTGGTCTTGAGCATCCCTCCCCTTTCCGAGTGTCGTGTCTTGCCTTGTCTTCTGCTTGACGACCCGACTTCCTTATTCCTCACGACAACCCTTCACGAACACCACCACCACCATGCGCAGCGCACCCACCACCACCCTCCTCACCCCTCCCACCTCCCCCATCGAGAACAAAACGACCGAGTTCGCAAGGCTCTTCGACTTCTTCTCCCGCCTCGCCTCAGGGGATAGAGACCTCTTCGTCCCCAAGGAATTCGAATCCCTCGTAGACGTCCTCCCCGTCTCCCCCACCACATCCACCACATCCCTCCCGGGCTTATGCCGATCTCCCGACTCCGTGGCCACATCCATCTCCCTCCCCGAGACCGAGTACGACGAGCGCGAGACGACGCAGAACAACCTCAAGCCTGGTTCCAAGGACAAGGAGTTGGCCATGGCCAACACCATGAGAGCCGACGTGGTCCCTCCGAGAGGCCGGAGGACGAGCATCGCGGTCGTTCGCGGTCGGAACCACCTCCGCCATGGCGCGAAGAAGTTCCCACTTCCTGATGGACCGAACGAGCAGTTCACGTTCAAAATGATGATCCACGAGCTGTACGATATCAACGACTTCGCGAGCATGGTGCAGGAGGTCTTGGCGGCTTCGCAGAAGAAGTACCAGCCTTTGCCGGAGTCGTTGAAGCCGAGGCGGGGGAGCGTCGGGGGAGAGTACCGAGGGGAATGGCTGGTTGGCGAAGGGATCCAGGAAGAAGAGGAGGGGTTGATGAAGGGCGGGAAGTTCCCGAGGGGACTGGGGTTGGGCAGGCCGAGTGGGTTGGACGTGCCTGCGGCGGAGAGGGCTTTGAAGAAAAGGAGGGTCGGAAGAAGGAGGAGCGTCAGCGGGGGACCCATGCAGACAGAGCCTCAGTGGGTTGACGAAGCATCCCTCCCTAGCATCGAGGTCACCATCGACGAGGTCGCTCCTCCTGCTATTCCCAGCCCGACCAAAACTACAACTCGGCCTTCTACCAGAACCCGCAAGTCCTCCGCATCAGCCTCGAGAATCCGCACGACCAGCATCGCTCCCAGGCGTGCTCCTGGTATCTCACCAGTCACGAAGGAGGCTCCGGTCGTGAAGTACGCGGAGTCGTTCTTGGGAGTTCCCAGCCAGAGGATGTACGGAAGTACGAGGCGGAGGGGGCCTATTGAGCGAGCGAGGAGCGAGGAACCCGAGTTCGGTGAGACTCCAATGTCTGCACCTCCTGCGCAAGATAGCTTTGGTGACTTGAAGAGAGGCGATAGCACGAGGACGAAGACCATTGGAGCGAAGAGAAGGTTGAGCTTCTCTACTTGAGGAAGACGTGTTCTCTCGAGCTCCATGCGATATGCATCTGCATTCAGGTATGTCAGCTTTGCACATCGCAAACAACTTACATTGACAATTATAATTCATCCTAGCAGAAATTTCCCATCAATGTCATACCCTCTATACCAATGTGCAAAGCACACACCTCATGAATCATTTCATTCCTCTCCATCTCCTACCACCATTGCTACCATCTCACCATCTCTCTCATGCTTCGCATCCGGGACACCTGTACTACCACCTCCATCAAGCATCGACACGGACACCTCAAGACACCTTATAATCCGCGCCTGAAGGGTGCACCTGATTTCTCTAATCCGCCAGCGTATCGCGGGGCTTGCAAGCTCTGAACGAAATAATGACCCATCTGTAGCTACCAGTAGCAATATCAGTACACGTACTTTTTCCTTCATGAATCAAATGTCTCTCACCTTACGATTCTTCGTTGCCACGTCGTTGTCGAAGTCCTTCAACATCGCGACTGTGCTGTTCTGTCACATGAGAGTCAGACCGACGAAGATCTTACGTAGGATATCTCCGGGATGAAGGCGCGGAGACTGGGCCTGGACCTGTGACGACGAGGAGAGCGTGGACGATGGGCTGATGGGAGAATGTGAAGACCAATAGACTTGTGGAAAACGTCCGCCCCAAGAGCGGACAGAGTCTCGACGTCTCCAGTGCCCGGGCTCTCCACTGATCGGTATAAAATGCAGCCTCTTCATTCTCTCCTCCTCACAGCATCCCCCTTTCTCCCCATCCGTCCCAACAATCGACCACGGATCCTGCAAGTTCGCCAGCTTGGCGGGCACGGTGCGTCTGGGCTGGATTGGATGGGCGACGGAGACATGCCATACTGAGCATTCCGACCTCGATCTGATAGTACCGGAAGCGTAATAGCCCCCATCGCTGTGTCAACCGGGCGTAAAACATTTCGTTTTATTCCCCGTGTGGAGCCCCGCATTCGCATTTGCGGCATCTATTCCTGGTCCTCCATCACCCACCTCCACCGACGTCGACAGCGACGACGACAAAATCATCCAGCTCACCATCACGCACCACGGCGACCACGGCGACCAGCACGACGTGCAACTACAACCTCCTGACCAGCACCCCTCCAGTACTATGAGCTCCGTGTCGAGTATCGAGAACTCTCCGTCCCACAGCCCTTTGCTGGGCCCGACACGACCTCGACGTCTCCTCGCCAGACGAGGGTCTATCACAGCTGCAGACCCGTGGGGCGAGCATGCCTCCGTCAACCTCAATCCTGCTCGCTCATCATCCAGTCGACTCACCATCGTCCGAGTCCCACCGCAGACGGAGGCCGATGACGGGAGGAGACACAGACGGCATGGAAGCAATGCATCCCTCGGCTCTGCCTCGAGCAAAGGCGAGCCTACGGGGAGGATGAGTTTCGCGTTCACCTCCTTTGCGCCTTCAGGAGCCAACACCGGCAGATCCAGTCCACCCAGTCCTCGCATCCGACCTACCAATGCACTCGGTTCTCCGCACAGACAGTCTGCCTCCCTACCACCAACACAACCCAAGCTTTCGCCGGAACAACTTGTTGATCTCGCGCGCACTTCCTGCAATCCTCGTGCATCCAATGCGGCTACTTCGCCTGGCGGAGCGTCGCCCGCTCCATACCCAGAGCCAGTGTCGTTCACCCCACTTCCTGATTCCATCTATCTACCCTTCATCGACCGCCCCACAGAAGTCTCTCAGCTCCTCTCACAACTACCGACGTCCAAACTGGTCGCACTTCTCGCGCAAACTTTCCCCACCAACCCCACTTCCGGTACATCCTCATCCCCTCCGAAGTCTTCCTCTTCTTCCATCTCATCCATTTCAATCGCATCCGCGACCGCTCCCTCAGCCGAAAGCGATCCCAAGACATGGACGTTCGGACAGCTAGCAGCATGGCTGCGCACTGTGGATCGAGAGACTGCGGACGACGTGACGTGGGTCCGCAAGGCGCGTGCCTGTGTATTGGAGCGGAGCGAACTTATCTGGGAGAGACTCAAAGGCGCACTCGGTGTCCCTCCGGAACTCAACGTAGATGACGACGAGCTGCCGTTCCACATTCAGTATCAGGACAGGCTGAAGAAGTACAAGCTGGATGGATACGATGTGGAGGGGACGGAGGCGTTGGATTCGGCGGTGTTCGAGCCGGAGTCGCCGGTCTTTCCTACCATCGTTGCGGAGGGTACTGCTAGTGCTTCTACAAGTACTGCTGCACTCCCCGCTGAGTCCGATGTTGAAGAACTTTCAGTGGAGATATCTGCAGACCCCGACTCTGTCACCGTCTCTCCCGTCCTCGCATCCACCACTCTCCCTTCAAACGCCAACTCCCTCCAAGAAGTCGCTGAGGAAGAGGAAGAAGAAGCCGACGCCGACGACGCCGACAAAGCCAAAGCGAAGGAAGACGCCGCGAAGAAAGTCCAGGGTCTGCGGTTCAGCACCTCGCCCTCGGTGCCCATCATCCAAAGCGGTGCCCCGAGCCCCGTCGTGCCGTATTCCGCTGGAGGGGGCAGTCGCAGGTCGAGTTCGTTTGGGAGCAACAGTGGCCGGTCGTTCGTGTTGGACGATGCGGGGGACGATGGGACGTATGATCCTACGAGGGAACGGGGGCCGGGTCGTCCGTTGTTCCCGAGTTCGTTTGCGAATCTGGGTATGGGGCCGCCGTTGAGACCTTCGTGAGTCCCATTTTCACGTCTTCATGCGATGTTTTGAGGACGAGGCTGATGCGGACGTTTCGTTGCTTCGTAGACGAGCGAACAGCCTGTCGTACACCGCCCCATCTCTGTCACCGACCTCGCTCTCGCGGGCAGGTAGCTTGACCGCCCCTCGCTCACAAGCTATCCCCATCGCTGGCGGGATCAGCAATCGTCCAATGAGGTCGTGGGGCAATGTGGCTGATTGGAAGACGGGCTCGAACGAGTACGCTGTGAGCACCAGCAGTACCGTCGAGTAATCCTCTCAGCTCTGTTTTCGGATTCTGGCTGTGTTGGAGAGTTGGTGCTGTATGGGCTGTTTGTGTTTTCTCTGCTGGTTTTTTTCCCTCTCTTCGTTGCAAAGGCATATATTCACGTGTTCGTTTTCCATGGTCATGTTGCGTTACCTCTGCGTTCTTCTCTTCCATTTACCCCCAGGAATTCTCTCATCCCCTGTTGTCGTTGTTGTTGTATGTAGTACGAAAGGTAATTGGTGAACATGAATATCAGAAGTGAACCCTCATCGCAGTGAGGAGCATTTTGTGCTTTCGTGTCTCGTGCAGTCCAGACTCCAGAGCTGTCTACCGAATTCCGAACGCGCCCAGGAGCGTTCCGGATGCAGACGCTCACACCTTGACCACCCACCTCCACCCACAACCAGGTCCACAGGGAGTGTCGACCACCACCCATCCATTCTTCTCGGTATCGGCACTCTCCAATAATGTCGCGAAAAGCGAAACTGGTCCTCAGCGTAGCCGTCGCAGCCTGTATCACCACCGTCAGCGGCGTGCACTACCTGCAACGAGCGGAAGCCGACGTACGTTTGCTACTCATCCGTTCCGCCCTTCCGCTTCGCATCGCTAATTCGCCATTGATGTTGGATTGGGTTGGAGTAGAGGATGTATCAGGGCGTGGTAAAGGATGATATACGGAGACGCGAGAAGCAGAAGCAGAGGGAGGAGGATTTGGCGGAGTCGCTGAGGAAGCGGGCGTTGTATGAGAGTGTACAGACGGTGTCGGGGAAGGGCTCGGCGTCGTAGCACGAATTTTGGAGGCTACTTGGAATAGGTTGGAAGTGGCCCTTTGGAATACACACCACTCATGTGAGTTATGTCTCTAGCTACTTTCGGCCTACATCGAATAGATACTTTTGCAGGCTGAAGTTCTCAGGATGAATAGCTTGGCACGCGGCGCGTCTGCCTGCCACGACACAAGCTTTGGTATCACGTATCCTCGTTCACAAGTACTAAGGGTGAATATGTATCTATACGGAGCGGATCTCTACCACATTCGCCATCGCAATTACTACAGGTCAATCCTATCGTTGTCCGAGTCCAGCATTCGTCATTCAACCTCTACCAACCTCCCACAGCTTCTAATAAATCCGAGACATGGCTCGCATACAAGTACACAATAGTAGGCCAAGCAAAGCCTGAAATATCGGGATATTCCTACAGAAGTCCTAGTCGGACCCGATAGCAATAAAGATACCTCTGAACCCTCCCAGATGTATAATGCCAAGAACCCGATCCCTCTATTCGCGCGCTGTTCATCCCACCAATGGGTACTGCGTCGGTCCCGTCGGGTGAATGACGATCATGCGCACGTCCGTGAAGTTCTCAATGTCAAAGTGCCCGTACCCTGTGGCGCCGCTGTAATGGTAAGGAGGGTCGTGTGCGTGTGAGATGGAGGCGCACTTCCTGCGAAAGTTCATGAGGCTTACCCGAGACCACAGTGTCCTCGCATGGCCTCCAAGTGTACCGAGGGACCGTTGATGTTTGTCCAGCCTGTATGCGCATGACATATGGTGAGCGGTGCCCCTTGTTGTCTGAGAGTTTTGAATGACTGACCTGATCGGACGCGACCGGCTACGTTCAGCGCGGTGCTCAGGTCTTTCGTCCACAGGCCCGCCACCAGAGTGTAATCCGACGCGTTGGCGAGTTCCACGATCTCGTCAACAGTGTCCGCGACCGCGATGGCCATCACTGTAACAAACCCACAAGACGACGCCAAGTCAGTCGCGTTCCTTTCCTCTGCAAGTTAATGCGTACTTACCAGGACCAAAAGTCTCCCGATCCCACATTCTCATCCCAGGCTTCACATTCAACAGGACGTGCGGTTTCACGACGGCTCCTTCTCGCTGCTTGTTACCGACGAGGACCGTCGCGCCCTCGGATTCGGCTTCGGTAATCATCCCGACCAGACTGGCTGCAGACTGCTCTGTGAACAGCGCAGAGATGATATGGGGTGAAGTCCTGTAGTCTCCCGCCGTGACCGCACTCATGTGCTTCACGATAGCTGGGATGAGGGTGTCAGACGCCTTGCGCTGGACGATGACCCGCTCAGTGGACATGCAGATTTGTCCCGAGTTCATCACCGCGCTGGACACGATAGCGCGAGCGGCTTGCTCGGTGTCAGCGTCGTCCAAGACCTGCGCTCGTAGCGGTCAGATCCCGCTGGAACTCTCACAGACGGGACTTGGGCCACTCACGAGGACAGGAGCTTTACCACCAAGCTCAAAAACGCAGGGCTTGAGGTACTTGGCGGCCTCAGCGGCGAGGAGACGACCAACACGGTCGCTCCCGGTGAACTGTAACCGAGCATGACATGGTGAGCGAGCCTTCTCGAAAAAGTGACCCGTCAGGTACTGACGTTGATCTTCCGAATCAGCGGGTGGGCAATGATCTCAGAGGTCAGGGACGGTGCGTCTTGCTTGTCCATCGAGAGGAAGTTGAGGACGCCTCTTGGGAGACCCGCCTACAAAAATTGGTAGATGGTAAGCTTATCGCATGAACGATGACATAGCACGTGTGAAAATCTTACCTCGAACAGGACCTCAGCGACGATTGATTGCGTGCGTGGGGTGACCTCGGAGCATTTGAAGACAACAGTGTTACCGCAGACGATCGGGACCGCCACCGCACGGACGGAGAGAAGCATGGGTGCGTTCCAAGGTGAGACGGCGAAGCTGTGGATAGTAATAGAAGACAGTAAGCTCATTGTTTTACTTAATCTGGTCAGAAGGAAACTCCAGACCCACATTACTCCCATCGCTCGGCGTTGAGTCACGACGTGGCCTCCAGGGATCTGAGAGGGGAAAGATTCGCCCTTAAGCTCGCCTACCAAACATGCAGCATCTCGGAGAGCTGCTGCGGGTGAGTTCGTATTGAATTGAAGCATGTGTTCTGCTGTGGCTGTCTCGTCCCGGACGGCATTGATGATTTTCTCCTTGTAGCGATCAGTCTCGAGGAGGTCGGCCGCCCTGAGGAGGATACTGCGGCGTTGCTCGAATGGCGAGTGTTCCCATGTTGCGAAGGCCTTGCCGGCTGTCTCGATTGCGTCCTTGCAGTCTTCGCTGGAGGCTGAGGCAGCATGCCCGACGACGAGATTCGTGTAGGGATTCCGAACCTCAAAGCTCTTATCGCTCAAGGATGGACGGAATTCGCCATCGACGAGTAGAGGGGTGAAAGGAGCGGTGGTGTCTTTCATAATCATGGTGGGCAGGTCTTGGGATGCAGTCGACTCGAGGAGGTGAGCGAGGTCGGTTTGCCTGACTGATTGAGAATCACTGAGATTTTATATCATTCAGCGGGAGATCTGGTGGCCACTCCTTTGCAATCCATTCTGCCGTTCCTTCTCACATTGAACCGAATGCTGCGGCCATATCCCAAGCTCAGGGACGTGCCGCTGCCCCGCCACAACAGTGGAGCCCAAAGTGGTTCCTGAACGGGCAAAGTTTACGATGGCATGCCGCCCAGCGATTACAGCAGTCAGTGGTACGCGGAACGCTGGCATCTTGTTACCACTCTGCTGCTATTCACACCGCTCCCGTCCGCCAGATCCGGTGTATGATGTTACTTTGGCGGTCTTTCTCCCAACTGGTGGTATCAGTCGCAAATGCCGGTACACGCACTGGCCGCAATGTTTGAGCTACGACACGGTTGGCAGTTGGTTGGCAGGAACTCGGCAATCCGATCGGTGAATGTGCCAGACAGGACAGATTTTTTCCCCTTACGGAGCATGCAGTAGGAATATCGCACCGTTTGTGCGTCTTTGCCGAGAGTTCCGATCTCCTTACAGCTTGACGCGATGGTCGTACCACACAAAACGAGCGCCTAACATCCACTCGATCACACCATGAATGGCGTGACGCCACGTGGAGAGGGCCGGCGATGACCAAAATGACTCCTGCAAGTTTTCCTTCTGGCTTCTCCGCCTCTCTACGCCTCGAAGACGATCTGGATCAGGGTATCTGCCACTTTTATCACCTTCTTCGTCTATCTAAACCCGCTTTTGAACAGTTGGAGAAGGTGTTCTCGGACAGGAGGGTTTGTAGGATCTCTCTTACTACCTCGGGCCAGGCATGCCTGCGAACGGTGTTGCCGAAAACGTCCTTGGAACGATTGGTGAGTAACATTTTGTCCAATGCTCAATCAACCCATCCTATCATAGAACCGGATGTAACTAGTTACTCATGACATGATGCTCCACGCTCCCGCTATTTTCTCAGGCACCATTTGCTGGACTGTCCAGTTGATTCCTCAGGTGTGGAAGAGCTGGCGCTCTAAGACGACAGAGGGCTTATCGCCGTGGCTTGTGTAAGTCTAAACGCTGTTTGAGCTATATGCAACATATCTAACAAAGCGAGATGCTTTGCTTTGACAGATGGCTCTGGGGTATCTCCGGACCGTTTCTCGGTGTATATGTTATTGTCCAGGACTTGAACATACCTCTCATCCTGCAACCTCATTTATTTGCTTCCCTATGCTTCGTTTCGTGGGCTCAAGTAAGTGCAGATCGTCGTTACGCCGCTTAAGAAGTAACTGACTTACCCGTGCTACAGTGTCTGTATTACGATAGAAAGTACTCTAAGGCCAAAGCACTTGCAGCGTTTCTGGCAATGATGACAGTTGTTGCCGGTTTCGAAGCAGGGATGATCTTTGCCATCAAGGCAAGTGTTTTTTTTTGCTCGGAAACGGCAGATAAACAATCGAACTCACCATTCTCACTTTTAAAGCCGGCCTACAATGCCGGTAATACTGCGCCAGTCAAGTTCTTCGGCATCATGAGCGCAGTGATTATCTCGCTTGCACTACTGTACGTGACTGTTCACTCTCACTCTACCTTCTGACGGCTTATTTATTGTCATGTTTTGCCTTCTTTGGTCTCCGATGTTCTTCTCTTCTGTGCCATAGTCCACAATACTACGAGATCTACAAGCATAAAGAAGTTATCGGCATATCTACGACGTTTATGCTGGTCGATTGCCTCGGCGGCGTTTTCAGCGACCTATCACTCGCTTTCAAGGACAAATTTGATGTTATTGCCGCTATCACTTATTCTCTCGTAGTAGTAAGTCACGTATCACAGCTCATCTCGTGCACAGAACCCCGTCAGTCTAGCCATAAACACCTCGACATCATGCGCTGCTTCTCACCCTCTCCGCCGTCTTACTCATTGTATGTGCTGACTTAAGGTCCCTTTCACTTTTTCGTAGATTCTAGATGGGATTGTACTCATACTAGCCCTGATACTCAATCCGCGTGCACGGCGCCGACGGAAACAAGACGCTGAAGCCGGCAATGAATCGACCGCGCCAACATCTGCTCACGCGGAGTCGGATTCCCTTGCCGTACCCATGATCGCCAGCAACAGCAGCGCTATCGTCGGCGAAACAGAAAAAACGAACTCCGGTGAAGTGGAGAACATGGCTGTGGCGGATACAACGGTCCCTCGGCATGGTCAAGCGGCCACCGACAGGAAGGCGTAGCATTATCGGTGGACAGTGCTATCACCGTCGATGGTTATGAAGTCAGATTGGCCGAGGATCGCGATGTCGAAGTGGATTGAATGCGTCTTCGATTTGAGACCGAGGTGAGATGTGCCTCCTGCCCCGGGTCTCATCGGTTGTTCTCATCAAGGTTGTTTTTAGGGAGAGAATAGAGCAGGCAGCAGATCGGCCATATTTTAGCAAAGCAAAGCAATTGTAGACTTACTTACAAACAAACTCAGAACCTCGTGCACCATCTACTGTACGTCTATCTAGAGCTTCCCATATGATATTTGAACTGATGTCGGTCTCTTGCTACAGATACTTTATCGGCATCTGACTCATCGTCATAACATACATTCCCTTAGTAGCGCAACAACCTTTTGACATCGGACGACCTGAAACATCACACTAGAGCATCCCCCACTCTGTCCTGCATTTCGCGCTCACCGCTCACCAGTATGTTATAGAGCAGCGTATACCATTGAACAGGTATGTTCCTCCAGGGTGACGTTACGTTTACGATGAACTAACGAGAGTTTGTTGCAGTACCTTGTGAGAAACACAATACCACATCTCTTTCAGGCCATCATCATGAAGACGAAGGCTTTTGAGCTGCGGCTCTTGCTTTCAACTTAGACATTACTGGCAACAGCGCAAGTCGCAGCAAATATCTCGCAATGACAGCCACTACTTCCACCACTTTCTCACGTGTAGATCACAAATAAAGCTGACAGCTGCCCAATCCAAAGACGAATGTCCAGGCCACCGTGCATTGCCAAGCAGCTGTCCGCCACCACATATCAAACCCAAGATCCATGCCCGGCTTGACGTCACGTCCTACCCCAATGCAGTCCACTTGGACACACACTCCCATGGGTCTTCAGGCGCACAGCTCTATCTAATCAACTTGCGGTATCCTTTCCACCACGGCAAGCAATCGGTGAGCTACAGCATCCCGATTGCGCTCGCATACACGTGCATGTCTTCACCGCTCTCTCCTCATTTTCATCTGGCCTTTGGTGATAGCAGGCATACATTCCCCCGATGTCAGAGAAGCTTCGAAACTTGTTGCTTGCAACAACACCACAACCGAGGTGCACATTCTCGTTGCAACTTGGACCCTGTTCGATGCAAAGGCGCAATGGCGAAGGATAACGTATGCTTGCGACCTCGTTGCGAGACCGCATTGCAATTGCTGCCAACCATCTTCACACACATAGAGTTGGATGAATGGAGACCGCGTTTTTCGTGGTGCCTCGGCGGACATTTCCTTTCACTTCAGGCGTTTGATCACGCTGCTGTGCGACGCGTGTCGTTCAGCAGAACATGGCAATGACGCGTCTACGAACCTCAAGAAAGGGCATCGACGCGTTTCTCCCAGGCACGTGTCAGCCAGCTGGCCTTGGATAGCACAGAACCCAGACAGAAAGAAAAACCAGCCGTGGTTAGACGACCCATGATAACGACTAGATATGTACGACAACCAATAGCATTACTTCTGGCGACTGTGAAATGGGAAGAAGTAAGAACCTCTAACGTCTTCGAGCCTTCGACCGGTCGGACAGAACTTCGAAACACATCCAAAGGAATATCCAAGCACGTCCTGCAAGCAAAACACGCCTCACACCCGTGGCGACCGCCGTCCATACGAAGACGCAGCACCTCTCTCCTCATCCTCTCCCGCACTGTTCGTCGCACTGGTCCTGCTAGTCCCACTCCCGCTCGCCACACCCTCCATCGCTTCACCCTCATCGAACAGCACCTCATCCATCACATCGTCCTTCCCACTTGATGACGACGACGCCGCCGGGTTCAACTTCGACATACCGACCGAAGTCGGTCGCCGACCCGCGCTCCTCCCTGGTGCGCTCACAAAGTCAGCAAAACTGCCTACAGAGGAACCGCTGCGTGTGTGCGAACCCCCTGGTTGTGATCCACGGCGTGCGTGGCCTGCGTGCGGCAGGGAGTTGCTGCGGGTGTGTCCGGCGGTAGACGAGTTGGCGGTGGGGAGGCGGTAGAAGTCTTCGACGGGAAGATCCATGTCTTCATCGTCATTGGGAAGGGCGGAGAGTGAAGTTGTGCGGTGTTGGGGGCTTGGCCGGGATGTTGGTAATGTGCGGTATGAGCCTTTGCGGAGGTGAAGAGCGTAGGAGTATATCAAGAGTGCGAAGTAGATCTGGCATACAGTCAGGCAAAGCTTGGGAATGTGAAGAGATGTGGCGCGGCGTACCTTCGCGAACCAGCCCAATATGATCACAGCAGTCGCCGTTCCCTTCTCATGGTTCCACAAATCCATAGCCGCAAACTCCCGCTCCTGCTGCGTCATGTTATGGATTTTGGCAGCCTGCGCGGCTCCAGCTCTCGCCATCTCCTCTTGCGCAGGTGAATTTGCCTGTCTGCGTCCATCGTGCGGGGTGTATACCCACCAGAGAACAGCGAAGAAGACGGTCCATGCAGTGTTGAGGACGTGGTCTGCGGCGAAGAGATGTGCAAAATATAGCGTGTATCTGGCGTCTTCCTATGGAACAGTTCGGAGATGAGGCGCGAATATTGGTGATAAGAAGACACGACGAACCTGGCTGATAGCTCGAAGACCCCATACGAATGCTGCGAGAGCGAGACAAGAGTAGAGGTATAGGCTGAGTTGGGCTGCGGAACCGCCTGCGCCGGTCAAGACTGCTATGAGCCCGTATACGCCAGCAACTTTATTGATCATCTGAGAACGCAAACTGCATTAGCTTTCCGCGGTTCGTGACACGTATAGCGACGGACAGCGAAAGCAAGAGCGACGATGACCCCAGTCTTGATGTCGACGCAGCCGAGGAAAGATTGGAAGGGCCGGATGCGCCATTCTGGACGGAGAGTGAGCTTCATGAGGAGGTTGTGGGGGTCATAAACTCGAGAAAAGAGGAAGAAGGAAAAGAGTGTACAGGTTTACAAGCTCGTTGTCGTCGTCGATGTGGTGACTGCCAGCTGCTGTGTCGGGCGTAGGCGCCGGCCGGGGCGCGGAAAGACGTCCCTCCGTCGCTGCAAATTCCAGTTTGCCTCCTTCCTCATCGTCCTCCGCGTCCTCCACCGTCCAAACAACGACCTGCAAGGCTATTTATCGTCGTCGAGCTCATTAATACCCTCGTTCTCATTTATTGCCCTCTCTTCGCGTCGCTAACCGCAACCCCAGCCCATCTTTGTTCCCAGTTTGTCGCAAGTCTCGCCACCGGTTGCTGCTGTTGCTCTTTCTTTCTCTTCGTAATTCGTTACCCCCAAAATGGCCGGCTACTTTTCCAACCACTCTCAGTCTCGTTTCCTCGCCAACCCCCAGTCTACGGCGAGCAGTACGACCACGACGACCACCGCAACAAACGCGAACAGCACGACCCCGGCCTCGAACCAATCAGCACTCAGCACTCCAGGCCGGATACGCGCGCCGACTTCCAGGCACTTCTCCACCTCCCTCTCCAGCAGCCATTCTTCCTCCGACGACAAATCTCATTCCAGCCACCGCTCTATCTCAGGAAACGGCGCAACAAACGGGACCATGGCCAACTCCGTCCATCCTCTACGACATACGTATGTTCGTACTTGGTCTCGGTCGAACGGTCGCAGATTTCGCTGATCTCGTGCTTCACCCTCTTTTTGCAATCACAAACGCACAAAACCGCTTCTCCCCAATCGTCACGCCACCCTTTTCATTTCGGTCTATCTATTCCTTCCTTCTCCATGGAACGCGATTGAATTTGCGTTCGTGTGGGTACGTGTGCGTGTGTGTGTCCACCACGACACTGTCGATCGCGACGTTACGATCCCCAAACAATCAGATGGGTGTTCTGGTTCAGACAACACCGCGCCCCCGGTAACAAGATCACGAACTACGAAGAAGGGATCAAGAAGATCTCAGCATGTAGCTCCGTACGCCCCTCCTTCTTTCGCCTCGATCTTTTTACTCATCGTCATCGTCATTGCTCTCCTCACCGCCCTCAACCAGGTCGAATCCTTCTGGTCCCTCTGGACACACCTCAACCCACCCTCTACTCTACTTCCCACCACCGACTACCTCCTCTTCCACACCGGCGTCCGTCGTCCCGTCTGGGAAGACCCCCTCAACCTCTCTGGCGGAAAATGGATCATACGCCTCAAGAAGGGCGTCGCCGATCGTCTGTGGGAAGACCTCGTCCTCGCAGTCGTCGGCGACCAGTTCGACGAGTGCGGGCCGAAGGAGGGTGGGGCGGAGGAGGACGAGTGGCCGGAGATTTGTGGGTGCACGATTAGTGTGAGGCAGAATGAGGATATTGTGACGGTGTGGAATCGGACTGAGGGCGACCCGAAGGTGAAGGAGAAGATCCAGTGCGTGTTTTTTAGTTTGAGCTTTGTTCGTTCAGGTGGTTGTGTGCTAATGCGTTTTTGTTATGTTAGGTCGATAATCCGACGAGCCCTGAACCTACCTCCAACCACCAACATGGAGTACAAGTCCAACAACGGTAAGTCTCTACCCATCCTTCCCCATCCTATCCTGACTCCCTTCCTCGCCCTCTTCAACAGACTCCATGCAGGACAGATCCAGCTTCCGCGTACCCCAAGCCACCGACCGTACACCCGTGTCATGACACGTCGAGTTCGGCTGATAAGTGGTTGCAGACGGCACACGACCAACCGACCGACCAACCCCGTAATACATTTGATAGTTGACTTATTCGAGGTTTATTTCCATACCGACCCCCCTCAGAACGAACGTGTAGCTCTTACTTACCCATCTCATCTCCATTCCAATTTTTGATTACCTGCCTCGTCGTCGTTTGCGTGAACCAGTACGGGTAGTGAGGAAACAGAAAGGTCATAACTTAATTGTGGGTCTTTGGGTACGTACGGCAGGAGTTTTCGTTTATCGTGAAAGTATCATCACAGGAAGAAGGAAAAGCGAATAAAGCTGAAGTATAAAAAAGGAAGAGAGGTGAAGCTTGAAGGTTGGAAGGAATAACTTTGGGCAAGAGTGAAAGGATCGAGGGACGAGTCCGTCGAGGGTAAAAAGGAAAGGAAAGGGGAATCCTAGCAGCGTAAAAAAGTGCGACGAGACTAAACGGTAGCACTCGAGTTCGTGAAAGGAAGCTCGAAAAAAAAAAGATCTCAGAAAGAAGACAACTCGAGCGTAAGAAACGTAAAAACATGAAAGAAGAAGGAAGAAGACTTCGTATGTACGATACGTTGCGGTAAGGAAGAAGGTCCAGAACGCGAGATGTGCGGTGTGTATATGATGCATGGCAGAAAAAATGCGTTGGTCTATGATGGGTGCAGACGGTCCCGGGGAAAACCAATGCCAGGTGACGGGGAGGAGTCGTATCAGAAATGTCTATCGGAGAGAAGATAGGGATATACTGGATGAGATGTATAGACATCGTCCTTGCTCTGGCACGTCTCCTACACGTTTGCGAATAAGCAAGCATGTAATGCAAGTGAAGAGTGAAGTTGTACTCACACGTCCATCTCATCCTCACGAAGCAACTGCGACCCCCTGCGCGTGCGCTCTGAAGCCTCCAGTGATCGTCCCCCTCCTCGCTCGACCCTTCTGCTGACTCGCCGACACTTGAGCTGGCGATGACGTGACCAGAGGTACGTCCCACTGCAGCTGTTGCTTACTCGGGCTCTCCGGGGGTGAATCGATCGAAGGCGGAGGCGACGGGTACGAATCCACCGGCGACTGGTTTACTTTCTCCTTTACCGTCTCGAGCGTGGGCTGAGCATGCTGTGGAGGCGGCGCTATGTGGACATAGAGGTTCGGGTGTGCGTGCGGATGAGTCTGGGAGTACAGTGTTTGGCTGTGAGACGGTGTGTGGTGTGTCTGGGGTTGACGAGGAGCCATGGGCATCGGGGGTGCGGGGACAGCTGCGTGAGAGTGATGGTGGTGCATGTGCGTCGAGTTTGTTCTCGGACGCGAATACGCCGACGCGACGGGCACACCAGAACTCTGCTGAACCTGCACCTCGATCTTTGCCTGCTCGATATCGCTCAGATCCTCCATCGTCCTCGGCAACATGCCCTCCCTCGCTCCGACGACCCGTCCAACCTTCTTCTCGCCCTTGTCCACATCGCCCTTCGCGCTCTGGTAGAACCACAACCCAACGAACGTCATGGCGATACCGAAGGCTTGAATACCGTGCACGCGCTGGTTGAACCATACGATCGCGCAGCAAATGACGGCGACGCGCTTGACGAGGGACGCGATACTGTAGGTGACGGGGGATGTCTTGGCCAGAAGGACGAAGGCGAGCACGTTCTGTCCGAAGTGGACTGTGCCGTTCAGGAAGAAGTTGTATAGTATCGAAGCCGAAGGGGTCGATGATTCCGACCCGTGTGCGGGGTGTTGAACGCGAGACGACGATGCGAGGAAAACTGGGAGATCGGTGTAGACCCATATCGGGATCATGAGCAGGAAAGCCATTCCAGATGAGTAGAGCAATAGGTTGAGTTTGTCGAGTTTGTGAGTTGACTGGCCGTTTGAGGGTACGATCTTCTTGAAAAAGATGTTCTGCGACACGAAGATGATGGCGGAACCGAATGCGCAAATGAGGCCCATGAAGCTGGAGGCAGAAGTCGCAAAACTACATGCAAGCATGACGCCGACTGTTAATGGGAGTAATGAGAAGTACGTCTTGGGCGAGTACTTCACACCGAAAAAGAGGGCGTAGGCCGCTACTGTGAATAATGGCGAAAGTGCCTGCAAACAGCAGAGGTAATCAGTGAGACAAGCCAATCATTACGATGAGATGAGTGATCCATGATTGGAAATAGTCCAGCCAACTTCTCCGTTAAGAAGCAGAGTGCCTGGCGTGATGTCATGGTGGAGGATGATTGTTTTCTGCAAGATAACACCGTCGCCGTAGGAAATGCAGTGTCTCAACAGGTCACCGAGGCCGCTCTCTTTGCGCTGAGCACATGAAAGATTGCAATCATCAAGTGCACCAATCGACCTCGGCTTATCTCGCCCATACGAACGTGTGATTCCCGGTCCGCCGTTCGCGACTCCGCAATCGTAGGTGTGGAGGGGGATGATGATGGGACAATGAGCTCACCTTAATGGTATGCACCGTACTAACGGGTATCCTGGAGATGGCCATGCTAGAGAAAATGTGTCCGCCAACTTGAAAACAGCCCATAGGGAAAGTGCTCTTCAAGATCTCCTTGGTGGGCCTCCGTAGGGATGAGAAGCGAACCATTGGACTGAGGAAGAACAGACACCAGCCGGCGACGAACCCGAACTGGACGAAGGTGAGGGTTACGGGGTAGCGAAATTCGTTCATGATGGATTTGCCAGTGTTTGATGATAGCGCTGAGGACATGTACCAGAGCCCGCATAGCAACACGAAGCGGACTGTGTCGGGGGACGGCGCGGCTGTCGACGCGGACGTCGGGGTCTGCGCGGTCAAGGATACGCGGCTCGAGCCCGATTGGAACAGTGAATCCATGGAGGGGAGTTTGCGAAGGAGGGCTTTGCGGTAGAGCTGAAAGCGGTGCAACCAGGCGGAAAACTGGGGCTTGTCGTCGTCGTAAAAGCGGGGAGTGGGAAGACTGCGCTGCCGTGGATCTGCCAGCCAGCTGGCAGCACGATGCCCGCCGCCGTCGCGGGCATCGTATGCACCCCGCCCCTGGTTGTTGTTTGGTGGATGGGACCAGGACATGGTGAGTGGGAGTCTTGATTAGAAGAGGACGTTGAAGGCCTCTTTTGACTGGGAGAGGGTAGCAATAGTCTATATGGAGATAGCTAGCACATCCACGGGTGCAATGAGCGGCGAGAGGGCGGTGGTGGACGACGGAGATTGGGTGGTGGTCGCTGTTGAAGACGACGAGCAGCGGGGTATCAAGGGGCGCCTACATGTGGCTCTGGCGGTGTGATCTCCCCGGCATTTTGCGGCGTCTATCCCGCTATGGCTTTCGCTCGATTCCAGTCGATGGATGTCGTAGAGACGCAAACTCAGGTTATATTTCGTTCTACGAAATATATATACGATACACCAGTGGCAGATTAAAGCTTCTCATCGTGATCGTCTTCATCCGCAGAGTCTGCCGCATTGTCCGCCTCCTCAGGCTCTTCCTCCTCCTCGCTGTCTGCTCTTCGCCGACTCTTCTTACGGTAGTCAATATCATCATCCTCGTCCTCTTGTTCAGCTTCCTCTTCAACCTCTTCTTCAACCTCTTCTTCAAATTCTTCGAATGTCCACCAGTTGGTCTTGTCGCCGTAGGACGTCCTGAGCTCGATCTGCGCAAGAAATCAGATATAATTGCAGGTCCAATCGAAGACACGAGGCGAGGAAGAGACGTACGGGAGTGCCGGTATACGTGTCAGGAAGACCCCAGATATCATCAGAGTCGACAGGCTTGATGCTGGGGATGAATCAAACGATCAGCAGCGGTCAGGTCGAGGAGGTAGAGAGAAACAACTGACGTGTACTTGCTAGTCTCGCGGGTTTCCTTGATCACATACTGCGTAGGGCCCGGTTTGCCTTGAACGGTCGCGCCCGTGTCAGGGCGGTTCTCAACGCTCGCGTACCGACTAGGGTACTCGTGGTTCTTGAAAGTGTAGTTGCCATTCGAGAGGCGTTCGACGGTCCACTGCACACCAGTGAGTTGAGATGGCGCAGACGACTTGGACTACGACCGGAAGAGCAACGCGTACTCACTTTCCCCTTGTTTGCTTGCTTGTTGACTTCGCCGCTGACGGGAGTACCGTAGTTGCCGTCTCGGAGGGCAGCGATATTCCCCGCGCCGACGTTGGAGACGATGTAGGTGCCAGTCGAGAGGTTTCGGGTAGTCATGATTGGTGTAGTGGCATATACGAGATGATGCGACTGCGTGGAGGCTGGAATCTGGAGGGTCCAGCGCACACCTAAAGGGTATTTATGTGCCGCCGCAATCTGTGACGTGGTAAGAGAAGGGAAAAGGCAAGGGGTCAGACAGTACACAGGAGACAGCAAGAGTCTGCAGCGTACGTTAGTCCCATGAATGTTCGTGATAGAAACGGAAGTTTCTTGCTCAGCCTCCCTTGTGAATCATGAGTTCAGATTTGCCTCCTCACAAGGTCTCCTCCAACGCCGTTTGAACCTAGAGTTCTGGAATTGAAAAATCCATCATAAGGCAGAGTTGAGCTCCATGTACATTTCCATGCATCAAGCGCTGCAGGAACTCGTCGTGAGATCGGTGAACACCCTAGAGTCGGAAGTTGGTCGGATGCGTACCTTCGACGAGGACTAGGGGCCGGATACCTCCTACGCGTTTGAATTCAGCTTTGAGTTCAGCGCTGGTGTAGTTGGCACAAAGACTGGACACGGAGGAACTTTCACCTGTTCGTCCACACAACTAGGCGAGAAGGACGCTAAGAGGTTACAGCGTGCGATCGTATGTGTGAACGGTGACCACACTTCAGCTCATTTGTCGCCGGCCCCCGCGCGTCTCTCTTTGACTTGGACATCAGGCTTGGACGTCGTGGATGGGGAGGACTCCGAGGAGGAACCCAAGGTCTGCGCAAGAGAGACAAGTAGTACCGCGATGCATGGAACTGAGAGAGTTCTGTTCGACGGTTCCTTGGCCACCTAAGTGAAAGTGGCCACGAGGCAGGTCGCCCGCCGCGTATTCTGAATTCAACTTTGCCAAAGATGTTGTGATGGACACCGGTCTCGTGCTCTGGTGAGTTGTCAGTTACATTGAAGCCGGGATTTCACGTCTTACATTGCACTTGCCTGGTCTATAAATGTCGTTTTATGGCCACTGCCAGCGGAAATAACAGAGAGAACCCTGTTATTTATCTGCGGAGCACTGCTGAATGACTGCAGCCCCGCGGATGAGCCCGCGTAACCTATCGCGCATGAAATCGAGTAAAGACTCGAGGTTGCGTAGCTCGACTAAATGGACAGTGAGAGGCAAGGCCGTGGTGGACTCGTCGAAGAGGCACGGCGCCTCCGAAAAACACGCCGTCTCAAAACTCAGATGATCGGTTATCAGGCTCAGCGGCCGCGGCGCTCGACTTCGTTTGGTTTGGATGCTTCTGCTACTGACGAAATACACAAAATCACAATTCACAGCTGACGAGCGTAACAGCTAATGTACACGTATATCAAGACCGGAGGACAAAACACTTGGTAAATTGGCTCGCAGAGAAGCTTTGGGTCGACACCTTGAGTCTACTTTCACCTGGTGAAGCTCCACCAGTTGGCCCTATCGCCGAAAGAGGCTCTGAGCTCGACCTGCCCATGAAGCGAAATTTCAGTGAATGTCTAAATGCGCAGGGGGGGAGAAACGTACAGGAGTACCGGTCTGCCTGTCAGGAGAACCCCAGATCGGGTCGGCGTCGGTGGGCTTGATACTGAAGAACCAAAGCAAGGTGAGTAGCGGTCGAAGCAAGCAGATAGACAGAGAAGACGGACGTGTATCTACCGGTCTCGCGAGTCTCTTGGATCACATATTGTGTGGGTCCAGACCTTCCTAGAACAGTCACGCCCGTGCTGGGGCGGTTTCCGACGTTCGCGTAGCGGCTAGGGTACTCGAAGTTCTTGAACGTGTAATTGCCGTTCGAGAGGCGTTCGACAATCCACTGCGTAGCGATGCGCTGAGATAGTGCAGACGATGACAGATTGAGCAACGCGTACGTACCTTTCCCTTGTTGGTCTGATCGTTAGACTCGGCGGTGACGGGAGTACCGTCGTTACCGTCCTGAAGGTAGGCGATATTGCTCGAGCTGACGTTGCTGACGACGTAGGTGCCAGTCGGAATGATGCCAGTGGTAGACATGGTTGAAGTGATAGGTGCAGTGGTGGAGGTCACGGTGTGCGAGATGATGCGACTGCTTTGAAAGCTGGAGAACCGAACGCACACCTCAAGGGTATTTATGTGCGAGGGCGGCCTGTAAAGCGGAAAAAGAAAAGAACAGTGCAGGGAGAATGAGCTACGAAGAAAACGGCGTGGCAGAGATTGTAGCGTACGTTGGCGTGAAAGTTCCCGAGCACTCTCTTGATCGCTCGTGAGCCACCGACCCCGTCACAAGGTGCACAACACCATTCAAACATTGGGTTTGGGGAGTAAAAAGGCCGCTATGAAATAGAATTCTGTTCAGCGTACCCCGCCATCTCCATGAATGAAGCATGTACTAGTCATGAGGTCTAGCAATGCTTCTGTCGACTACCCACCTCTCGACGATCGCCAGGTAAGAACATACCGGCGAAAACTTTGAGTTCTGCGCCGGACAATGGCACGAGGATTGGGCTCGTAGAACGTTCATTCATTTGCCAGCGGGACTAGACGAGAAGGCATACCAATAATTGACAGCGTGGTAGTCTCTACGGCATGAACATTCAGCGCAATGGACATGTTCATCGGGCACTTGCTCCGCGCCCTGTTCACTTACGACTTCGAAGCAAAGGTATCTTCTGCGCAGGTTCGGTGGACGTGCCCTGAAGGTACGCATGCTCATTTCGTCATCGTCCGCTTTCAAGTTGTTCTGTGATGGAACGGCAAAGTCGAATCTTTTGGCGAGAACAATGCGACTGTCGTATACGCTGAGGTATTTGCGCTGTTTGTGGATCTACATGCATGCGTCATTGAGGCGAGTTACTTAGGTTTCACAGAGAGGCGGTGCGTACCAAGACATAGTCTGTGCTCGCTGTAACACCCCCCTTTTCAAATACTCTTGAGGGTCTGACCGCTATCAGAAATCGCCCTTAACCCTCATACATATCCCTTGTGCAGCCCAATGGCGATAGTGTTCTACATGTTTTCTTGCTTCACGGCGTCCTCGAGGCCTACATAGTACTTAAATGCTGGCTCAGCTCATCTTGCTCGCTCTAGGGGTCTGTCTACTCTATTCAAAATATGAGGTCCAGAGCCTGGTACGGTATCAATATATAAACGTACCGTTCGAAATCACAATGAACACGGGTGTAAAACCAGCAGTTCATGGTAGACAAAACCAGAGCGAGTCTGAGCGACAGCGTGGAATACGAGCGCCCATTGGCGTCTCTGCCGCGCGATCGGCGTCAATTGCCTTCCGCTCTTCCTCGAGTCGTTGATCACGCAGGCAAGCATGCTAATTGCGTTTGACGTCGCTTTTCTCTCTCCTTTCACATTCCTCTCATACATCGGTACTCCACTGGTCGCTCAGCATCCATTTAAAGTTGCTTCACATGCTCCAATTGCATGTTCTTCTAGAGCCACTGTCCGGAGAAGCAATGTTTGGATCGCGCCCACCGTTCTCGTGCATCCATAGCATTCGTTCCATGTATACGCTTCGTCTATCAACTGCCATCATATACCTGCTCTTGTACTCCCTCGACTGTGATTGACGCACACTCTGCATAGACGAAGCTCTCAGCTCAGGAATTGTGATGGCGCGGTGGCAGAGAACACATGATTTGGTACGCAACACAGCTCACATTTGGCTCACATATCAACTCACCCACTCCAATTTAGCACTCGCTCGTAGATCGATGTATAATGCAAGAGGAGTGTTAGCATTCAACTTGCTCTCCTCCTCTCTGGATCGGACAACAGCTTATGTCTGCTGACTAGCCGCAGACGACAACACGATGATGAGCAGGCGTCTTCTGAGATCACGTCTGCTGAGCCTGTTCAGAGAATCTTTTCTTTTCCATGCTTGGAGTAACCGCTTCTCGATCTTTTCCATGCGTGTTCAAGTACATTCAAACCATAAGTAGGAGCGCGGAGGACAGCGCTCACTGTTCGCACACCCGATCGCACACTATGACCTCTCGGTATGTTTCTCATCTCATCGTGCGGCTAATAGGTGAACGTTCGTCCATGTCCAGTCTTTGTGCCAACTACACCGGCGCTGAACGTTGAACTCAGAAGATGAATTCAAAGCCGACTCACTCCTAAAGTGCTTGACTCATGGAGATGATGGGGTACGCGCCCATGAGAACAAATTCACGATGGGCTCTTGAATCTGTCAGGAGGGCGCCGGAGACTTTGTGACGGGGTATGTCTGAGCTCTCAGCCAGTCTTCCATCCTTACTGTGTTCGTTCAGGGGACCTCTACCCGATGCAATATTTTTGCGGACTTGGTTTATCACCGGGTTTTTTTGCTTTTGTTTTCCACGTCGCAGATCACGCTCACGCATAAATACTCTTGAGGTGTGTTCTGCTCTCCAGCTTCAAGCAGTCGCACCTTCTCATATATTCTATCAGGCCAATCATGACTACCCAGACCGGCATCATCCCGACTGGTACCTACGTTCTCACCAATGTCGGTGCGAGCAACATCGCCGCTCTCTTGGACGACAACGACGGTACTCCCGTCACCGGTGAAGTCAACGAGTATACGAACAAAGGAAAGGTGCGAACATATTGCTCTTTGCTTCCTAGTTGTCCGCGGCCATTTGGGCTTACTGGTGTACAGTGGATTGTCGAACGCCTCTCGAACGGCAACTACACCTTCAAGAACTTTGAGTACCCTAGCCGCTACGCGAACGTCGGAAACCGCCCTGGCACGGGCGTGAATGTTCAAGGCAAACCGGGACCGACGCAGTACGTGGTTCAAGAGACCCGCGAGACTGGCAAGTACACGTACGTTGTTTCTCTACCTTCCTTGACTCGACCGTCGCTGATTGCTCGTTTGATCACCAGCATCAAGCCCGTCGACGCCGACCCTATCTGGGGCCTTCCCGACACGCACACCGGCACTCCCGTACGTCTATCTCAGGATCGCGTATTTGACTTGGTGTTCATCAATATCTTGCTCCGTGTGCAGGTTGAACTCAGGACCTCCTTCGGCGACAAGTCGAACTGGTGGGTCTTCACCAAGTAGTCGCCGCGCCAGCGCACGCCAGGCTCCGTTGCGAGCAAAGCACCCAATCGTCTCATCTCGCCCTGTTTGTATCGGTGTCAATTAGTAGCTGAGGTCCGCAGGTTTGAAATATGTCTTCTCGTACGGTGTGTTATTGGAAATACTAGCCGATGTCATTGAAGCCCAGAAGTGCCGTGTAATGGTCTCGCCTCGAACTTTGAATCTAACGGCTCGTACTACGAGAGCTTTGCGTCATCTTGCTCTCATGTGTATCGCCTTTAGTCTCGAATAGTAGGTGTATGCCATTGTTTGTACTGACAAAATGCGCGGCGATCAAGGCAAGCCTTGCGCCTGCAATAGAGATCCGCAACATGGGCGAACAACAGAAAATGAGCATCTGCCGGGGAAGGGTATCTTGACCTCTCAGATCTCAGCCAGCATCGAAAAATCAAGCTGCGCAGACCATGGTCGTCTGAGATTTGGACCCGAGAGTCGAGTTTCTGAGGCTCTAGCTCTTACCAGACCGCAGAAAACAAGCACACACAAACTGGGACATACAATTGCTACTTTCAAAATGTGGAACTCTTAACACGTACACGCTATAGCGACAGACGCAAGACCACCAGTATCCAGCGACCTCTCAGCTCAGTGGACTGCTGCACAGTACTTTAGGAGTTCAATAGCATTGTCCACTCGCAAGTATATTCACTATACACGAAGACATATTTCAAGGCTGCGGATTTCAACTACTATATTACACCGACACAAGGACGGAAACACGAGACCACTCGGAAGAGCTGCTCGCAACCGAGCTTCGCGTGCGCTGACGCGACTACTTGGTGAAGACCCACCAGTTCGACTTGTCGCCGAAGGAGGTCCTGAGTTCAACCTGCACACGGAGCAACATAGTGATGAACACCAAGTCAAATACGCGATGCTGAGATAGACGTACGGGAGTGCCGGTGTGCGTGTCGGGAAGGCCCCAGATAGGGTCGGCGTCGACGGGCTTGATGCTGGGAGTCGGGGGAGCAATCAGCGACGGTCGAGTCAGGAAGTAGAGAACAACGTACGTGTACTTGCCGGTCTCGCGGGTCTCTTGAACCACGTACTGCGTCGGTCCCGGTTTGCCTTGGACGTTCACGCCCGTGCCAGGGCGGTTTCCGACGTTCGCGTAGCGGCTAGGGTACTCGAAGTTCTTGAACGTGTAGTTGTTGTTCGAGAGACGCTCGACAATCCACTGCACATCGATGAATCAGAACGGCGTAGGCAACGATAGCAGAACGAGCAACGTATACGCACTTTCCCCTTGTTTGTCTGCTCGTTCACTTCGCCGGTGACGGGAGTACCGTCGTTGCCATCCAAGAGGGCAGCGATGTTGCTCGCGCCGACATTAGTGAGGACGTAGGTGCCCGTCGGAATGATGCCGGTCTGGGTGGTCATGATTGAGATGATAGGTGTAGCGAGATGATGCGACTGCCTGAAGGCTAGGGGGCACGACTCACCCCTCAAGAGGATTTATAGGCTGCGATCTGTGACATGGCGGCAAGTCAGCTACAGAGAGCAGTAAGAAAGAGAATGCTGCGTACGGTGGTCCCATGAATGCTCATGGCAAGAATGGAAGGTCCTTGCTCCGTCTTATCTCGATTAATTGTGAGCTCAAGCCTACCTCGTCACAAGGTCTCCGACACCATTCAGGCCAGGTAGGATTCTGGAACTGGAAAATTCGTCATGAGGTAGATTTTGGCTCCTCGTGCAGCACTTTTTCCGTAAGCTAAGCACTGCAAGAATTAGTCGTGAGATCCATGAACATCACAGAGCCGAGATACTCACCTTCAGCGATGGTCAGCCGAGAACTTTCTACGAGGTTTGAATTCATCTTTTGAGTTCAGCGCCGGCGTAGTTGGCACAAAGACTGGACACGGACGAACGTTCACGTATTCACTGCACATCCAGGGGATGAGAAACATACCAAAAGTTACAGCGTGCGATCGCAAGCGCAATGTACAAGTGCTCTTGTCACCGCCGGTCTTCTGCACTCCTACTTTGATTTGGACATCCTGGGACATGTGAGGAGTAAGCTCCACGGGCCTATGCAAGAAAAACAAATGATCCCGCCATGCATGGAAGCAAAACTTCCACTTTGACGGTTTTTATAACACCGAAGCGCAAGTGGCGACGATGCAGGTCACCCTCTTTCCATTCGACTTTTGCGTGCCTCAGGATGTCGGTTTTCGCGATCCTTGACCAGTCGTCAATTCCGTGTAAGGTCAAGAGCCCTGTTCTAAGTTGCACTTACCTAGCCTATAAGTGCTGTTCCTTGGCCGCAGCCAGGTGAGAATAAGTCGAGTCTTGGTGCTCGGAGGACCAAGTCGAATCCTGCCGCCGAGTCCCCGTCACGGCCGTCCGACGTCTCGGCGCCTCGGGATCACTAGCGCACGCTTATACATGAAGCGCCCATTTATGTTCTTCCAGGCGCGCAACGCGAGGGCCAGGCAGAACTTGGAGACTGGGAAGACATGATGACTCTGTGATGTTCGGACTCTGCGAATAATGACGAGATTTCAATGCGCCCATTCAACTCGGAGACGATTTCCGAGTTCGTCGCACGTTCGTCACTGCCGTGGTCGAAGACCGTCAAACCAAAAGCATAAGAGAGAACTTTGGAGTATATTGAATTCTCACTTTCCGTATTGCGTGCTCAAAGCATGCCGTACTTATGCTTCACAGATTTTCGATCTCGAAGTGGCACGTCTCGTCTTCGACACGCTTGACAAGCAGGGAGCCATGGTACGACGCATTGCCGGGGATGCTCGACAGGAAGAATGTCTGTCCGTTCTGCCCTTGGTATCCAGAGATAGTGAAGGACACCCTGCCGTTGTCGCAGTATGCGACGCCGAGGTCCAGACCTCCTCCAGGTCCCTCACACTTGACGTCGTCAATATAGTACATGTTCACGTGTTTGCCATTGTTCCCTGCGCGTCGATTAGTGCAGCTCACGCGAAAGGAAAAGATAGAACGTACCGATCAAAGCGATAAAGTGTCCCTTGAACTGAACGGTGAACTTGGCGCTTTCATCCAGCGTGTAACTGATAAACTCCAGGCCGTTTGTGCTGGTAACCTTAAGATACCTGCCATCTGTCGTCTTGATTGCTACTTTTTCAGTAATTTTGGCTCGAGGCGCAGGAGGAGCCCTAAGGGAATGTAGTGAAATAACTTTAAGATGCGGTGCGGGTGATGAGAGGAAACAGACTGCCTCACACGTTCTCAATCGCGAAGCGACATGTCTCGTCTTCAAGACGCTTCACAGCAAGGGACCCATTGTAAGCAGCGTTTCCCGCGTCGCTCGACAAATAGTATGTCTGCCCATTCTGCCCTTGATAACCCGAGATCGTGAAGCACACTTTGGCGAGGTCACGATACACGACACGAACATTGAGACCGCCATCAGGTCCCTCACATTTGACGTCATCAACGTAGTACATGTTCACGTGCTTCCCATTGTTTCCTGCTCCGAGTGAATGAATAAAGGTTGGCTGTGTGAAAGCGACAGAACGTACCGATCAAAGCGATCTTGTCTTCCCTCGACCGAACGGTGAACTTGGCATTATCGTCTAGGATTGAGCTGGTAAATTCGAGTCCGTTCGTTCTGGTAACCTTCATGTATTTCCCTGCGTGATTCTTGATGGCGATGGTTCCGGATACACTCGGGGCAGGTGCGGGCGAAGCAGGTGCAGGCGAACGGCCAAGAACGGGGGTCGGTATGAACGACCACCACTGCTTATTGGGATTCTGGCTGGTGGAAGCGGGTACGCTCGAGGTAGGTGCAGACGAAGTAGTTGCAGGCGGGACAGGCGCAGGTGCAGGCGGAGCAGGTGCAGGCGAAGGATCAGGGACAGGAGTCGATATGAACGACCACCACTGCCTCTTGTCGTTAGCGTTCTCGGATAAACAGACCTGATATCAAGAAGTTGAAGCTTCAAATTGGGCGGACAAAGAAGAGCTGCTGGCGTACCGCCGTCTCCATCCCGTCGTCAGTCAACCCCCAGTAGCGGTAGGTATCCGTAGTGGATATCCTGACAGAGCAATGTATCAGCGACGCAGACAGAGGGTGCTGAGATGACTCACGTGTATTCTTCTGGATGGCTGCTCTCGCGGATTATCCATAGATGTTGCACGGGCGGAGGTCTGCTACGAACAAACTCTCCGGTCTGAGCTTTCGCATGTGTGTTCGCGTACAGTTCGTGGCCGATGTTTTGGATATCATATCGATCTACGCCCCGGTACTGCTTAACTCTCCACTGAGCGTCGCAGGCCAACGAGGAACCATGAGATCAGAAGGGAAGTGAGTTATCGCCAAATCTCCAGGACCAGCGACTGAGATTGAACGTACCAATTGGTATACACTGGGGCTGTCTCCAACTGCCAGAGCGTTCGCCGTTACTGGGGTACCTTCAAGATTACTAGAAAATCCGAGAGTGTTTTGAAAGTGGGAATTCAGGATCATGTACGTCCCCGCCTTGAGAGGCATCGCGAGAGTGTTGAAGATAATCTTGAAGGGAGCAGAGGCGGCCAGGACCAAGGGATTAGCGTGGACAAAGAACCCCAGAAGCCAGTGAAAACACGGGGAGCTTGTGTCAAACGCTATTCACGGAGTCTCGCCTTCATCTTCCCATCCTGTCTGCTATACAGTACACCTGAGAGCCCCGAGTCAGACGCGCGATTGCAATGGTAGTTGCAGAGGGGCACTACACTTACCGCAGCATATGCGCACGGGAGCTGAAAGACTTGAAGCTACCATCGAATCTCTAGTAGCTCTGAGCTTGAGTGCAAAAGAGTGCTTGAACCAGAGCAGGTTCAACTTGGTTGGCGGCAAGGATGATCGTTCAACGCGGCAAACTCTCGGCAGCATCAGGTACTCGTGGAAAAGCCATGGCCGATTCCGTGCCGAAAAGCCGACCGAATTTCGAAAGCTGGTCACTGGCAGCAGAGTCCAGACGTTCAGACTCGGAGACCAGGATTGCGGGAACATGGATCAGGTATGTGTATTGTGAAGTAGGATTTCTCTGTTCAAGCCCAACTTACGACTCGTTCAGGATCATTTCCGAAAACTACTCAGCACATCCTCCAATGGACGACCCGCTGCATCGACTAGTTCCACTTCCGTGTCCAAGAAACCCTCGAAGTCCAAATCGTGCGTACCTTTTCTCCTTGTGAAAAGAGTCTGGTCCTCACTTTGAGGCTTAGGAAGAAAGCGGATGAGCCAGCATTCAAGCCACGAGCCGTGAAGAAGGCGAGCACGAAAGAGGGCGCGTACCGTGATCGAGCTACAGAAAGACGGTTGGGCAAGGAGAGTGACTACGCCCAGATCGAGGCTTTGGCAGAGGACTTTGAGAAACGAGCCGCAGCAGAGAACACGGACAAGACACAGGTGCGTGGTGCTGTGCAGTTCTCTCGTGAGCTTGCTCTTTGACACGCTTTCGTAGATCGAGGAACAGCGCAAATACCTGGGTGGGGACGGCGACCACTCTGTTCTCGTCAAAGGCCTCGACTTCGCTCTTTTGGAGCAGAACAAGGCCAAAGCGTTCTCATCAGCCGCAGACGACGACACACTCGAACAGGCGTTCCTGGAAGGCACGTCCGCTGAACCCGCTCCAAGCACATCGAAGAAACGCACGCGCGAGGACATTGTTCGTGAACTCAAGACCAAGCGGCCGAAGACGGGTGACGGAGTTGAAAAAGATCTCACGTTGGACGAAGCGAAGAAGGCGGGAAAGTTCAAGCCGATTGGGTTCAAGCCTATTGGAGGTGCGGGAGAGGAGGGAAAGAAGAAGAAGGTGAAGAAAGTAAAGAAGAAGAAGGCGGTGGAGGGTGGAGACGATGCGGGCTCGAAGGCTTCGGAGGGAGCCCAGCTTGCGCCAGACGTGGAGATGAAGGAGTCTGCAAAAGCACCGGTATCTCCACCCGAACCCGAACCGGAAGACGTCGACATCTTCGCCGATGCAGGAGAGTACACAGGCTTGGACCTCGGTGACGACGATGAAGACGACGACGAGGGCAAGCCTCAAAAAGCAGTCGAGAGTGACGAGGAAGTTACCCCTGTACCTATGCGTGCCAACTGGTTCGATGACAAGGAAGAGGAGGAAGCACCGGCACCACCGAAAGAGGAAGCCAAGTCTACATCTCCCCATCCAGACCACGCAGAGCCTCGAGGAGAAGAGGGTGCTGAAGAAGATGACGGAGAGGAAGACGCGCCGATGCGTCTCGTTCCCCTCCAGTCCTCTAGTATACCGTCAATCAAAGATATCCTAGCCATGGACGACGCAGCGCAGAAAGATCAGAAGCGGAAGGCGAGAAAGGAGAAGAAGAAGGGTGCGCTGGGCGCGGAAGGCAAGGTGGACAGAGATTACCAGAGGTGCGTACATCGACTAATTCTCTCGTCGGACGCGAGCTCATCTTATGGTGGTACAGGCTGAAGTCGTATACTGAGAAGAAAGCTGCAGCTAGCTCATGATGACGCCAGTCCACAGTTTCGTCCCGTGGGCATACCGAGCATATAATACACCGATGAATTCAAGAACGAACGTCCGTCATGACAGATAAATGCAAATGCACTCTACGCTCCTCCCACGTCCTTCGATCACAACCTCCCATACGACCTCACTTTCGAGAACCAGAACGGCCTGTCGTGCTTCACAAGCAACGGCGTCACTTCCCCATCCATCGCCACATTCTCGTACGTGAGGAAGTTCAGCCGGTTCCACCGTCCTGTCGGACGCGACTTCAAATCCAGGCGCATTTGGAACGTGTATTTCGGTGGAAAGCTCGCGGGCGAGGGCTCAGTGAGATCAGTAATGACAACTTCGGTCCCGGAGAGACGCCAGTTGCCAATGTAGAAGCCCTACGGAGGGAGGAGTATGGTTGAACATGCGAGAGGGGGTGGAAGGAGGTAAGGAAGGACGTACTTTCATGCGAAGAGAGGGTTTGAGGATAGGGATGACTTGCTGTGGGCCTATTTCCTCGTTGGCCAGGAGGGAGAGGACTGTGCCGTCCGGGTAGAACCGCCTATGACGAACTGGACTTCAGTATGGGTTCATGCATTTGGATAGGTCATGCACAGTACTCACAAGTATCGGTGGTACGTGATCAGATGGTTTATCTAGACAGACAGAGAAACGCAATGAAAGTGTTCAGCACGTTTCTATGACGCACAAGAGAGTTTGGAGAGATCTCGTACATTCACCCAAGCATTCTCACTCAATCCCTTTCGACTACACACAATTCAAAATGTTGTTGAGCGAACAATGAAATATATTGGCGGATTCGGAATACAGTTGCACGCACGTGTAGTGTAAGACAGCGATGTAAACTCCATCTAAGCGAATGCGCGGATGCTCGATGAACATGCGACGGTAATCGAGCAGGTACCCTGAGAGCAGATTCGGAATGTCTTCGTCTGGAGGTATTTGTGGTGGCTGGTAGATGTGTTGAACGTAGGATCTATCATGATGACGTCAGACGGACAGCTTAGCTGGAATAGTTGATGAGCACAGGCGTACCTCCAGATAGACGAATCCAAGGTCAAGACTCTCGTCTTCCGGTTTACAGTCGCGAATCTTTCGAGCGAGGAAAGATCCAAATTGGTGATGATATGCACCAGAATCTCGTCTGGCACAAGACCGATCGGCACAGGCTCTGCTTCTCTTCCCTCCTCAGGCTCAAACCGCAGATGCTCATCCCACTTGGCAACGATCTCAGCCAACGCCCCCGTCACGTATCCTGATCCTCCCGGAACCTGCCTCACAACCAAACCCTCCATAGCTTTCGTCACATTCTCCACCGCGTTCTCCTTCGACTTCGTCCGCGCATGCGACGGTGAAGCCTGGTGTTCGCGCTCCCACTTGGACTTCTCCAGATGCGTGTACAGCCGGTCGACATTCTCGTAGCTCCGGAAAGCCCTCCGGTAAAGCTGGAGAGCCTCGTCGAGCTCTGCACGCTGCTCGCATGCAACAGCCTGCTTGTACACGTCCAAGGCGTTCTGCTGCTGGGGCGTCAGCTCGAGCTTCACGATCTCTGGCTGAACGGGTCGTTTGCCAGCAGTACCACTCCCTCCAGCAATCGGCTTCGACGACGCCGCTTCTTCGAAGATGCGTGTGATGTGCACAGCTGGCGGGCTCTGAGGGGAAGTCGGCCTGTCCTCATCGTGTGGCTGAGTAATCCCGTCACCACTACTACCACCTCCCGCGGCGAGTTTGCGCTGTCGAACTTCGGCTTTCCATTCTTCTCTGAACTTTGCGAGGAGAGCTTCAGCGTGTGCGGACTGTGGTGGAGGTTTGAGGCTGAGAGGGACGGAGGAATCCTCGTCCATGTGGGAGGTGGAAGGGGAATGGAATGAGATTCGATTAGGCAACTGCAGATCCATTATGGCATACCATGGGCGTCTATCGGCATTCTCGCGTGGACGCAGCTCGCAAGATGACGGAAGGCGGAACCGCGCAGAGGACAAGGTGAGTCGAACGCAGTCAGCGGAGGCGGAAGAATGGGATGTCTACTCTACTAGGAATATAGGTAGATACTATGGTGGCGATGGATCGATGTCCGTGAAAGAAAGAGGCTACTCGATACAACAAGGTATCCAGTATAATGGCTACACACATCAAGATCACGCAAAGCAATGCAAGAGAAGGATGAGACGAAGCGTGAACCGTACAGGAGCAAATCGAGAAGCTGGGCGTGTCAATCGTGTCGAGTCGTTGCAGATCGTGAAAGACAAGAAGATGCGTGGATCGGAAGAGTCGAGAAGGAAGGTAGTAAAAGAAGGAGACGGCACAGTCCGCAGGTTGTGGCACGGTGCGAAAATGGAACGGCACAGTAAAAAGTATGAAGGTGAAAGGGCATTGCAATAGGGGAGGACAAAACGAATAGTGGAAAGATAGAAGTTGTGCTCAAGATGGACTAAGGTCTTCGTAAAACCTTCCCGCGTACGACCAAGCCAGCATCCCACGAGCCTACATTCCACCCATCGGCGATCAATGCAGCCTTGATTCTGGGACCCAGGACACCGACACCGTTGACGGAGTGACTGCCGCGTCCGGTGATCACTTTGAGTGGTTTGACTGCATATTGAGATTCAGCTAATGAAGCAGGTTTTCTTGCAGAAGAGGACGAACCTTCAGTGGGACAATCTTCGACTAGGATACTTTGTACGATGGCAACAGCCTCGTCGACGGTGGTACCATGAAGATCAATAGTGGTGCAGTTGTTGGTGGTTTGTCTGAAGGAAGAGATGAGCTTCTACGTATGCGGGAACGAGTTGGGTCGACTTACCGCTTGGAATATACGCGGTCGTGTGCAGCAGCAAGGTTCTCGTCGCGTGCCTGTTGACTCAATTCGCGAGCCTAGAAGGACAAATCAAGATGAGACTCGACTAAGTTACGTCACGTTACGATGCAAAAATCACCTTCGCTGCATAAAACTGAGCGATCTCTCCTCCCCTCGTCTTATTGCTCCCCCTCTGCCACGCCCGACTGGCTTCCCTCAAAGCTTCGTTCCTCTTCTTCAACAACTCACTCGCCCGACCAGAATACGCCTTCTTCCCTCCCCCACTACCAAGCTCCCCCACATCGCCCTTCCCGCCTTTCCCTATCCCATTCCCGCTGCCCTTCATCTTGGCTTTCTTTCCGGTGTTGTAGGCCGGAATGAAGTCAGCATGCGAGTACCCGCTCGTACTGAGGGATTTCCGAGCGGGAGGGACGGTCTTCCACGCGTTGGTCGGGGTGGAAGGGTAGCTGCGCTGCCGTCCGGGCGGTGGTGGCGCGATCGGTGGCGGGCCCGAGGGGAGGTTCCGTGTAGTTGGTGATTTGGGTTGAGAAACCGGGTTGGGCGAAGCTGGGACGGGCGAGTGGAATAAACCCCATTCGCCCGAGACGCTGTCGGAGTCGAGGCTCTTCATGACCTCGAGCAGGCTCAGCGCGGCTTCGGGGTCGAATCTGGCGGCGCGGAACGCGAGCTGGGCGTCGGAGAGGAGGGCATCGCGGGCTTTGGGTGAGGTTTCGTCGTAGGAGTCTGACGCGACGAGGATGTCGAAGAGGTTGTACAGGATGGCCATTTGTGCGTCTGGGATCTCGCTGACTGAGATCGACGCGAGTGTGGCGCGTAACGCCGTCGAAGGGGAAGCATATTTCGGAGAGTGGAAGATCGACTGGAAAAAGGATGGAGAATGCGAGGGGAGTAATGTGGATAGATGGGCTGCCATCGAGGAAACTTGGGTCCATGGATCAGCAGATGTGCTGGGCCGAGGGGTGTTGGGAGCACTGGACGTCCGGACCTGGGTGTGTTGGCGGACATCTCCAAAAGTCATAGTCATCGTCGGCTTCTTCTGTTTCTTTGTAGCCTTCACTGACTGTGGAGACTTCTTCCTATCCACTGTCTGCCACAGCACTTCTGTGACTCCCACCTCATCGGCGTCCTCCAAACCACGCTCCTCCAGATCCCGGATGTATTCTTTACTCAGGATGGATTCCACTACGGCTTCCATATCGATGTCATCTATGTCCCCCATGCTTCCCAGTGCATTCCGAAGGGTTGAAGTAGGTAGGTAGGGAAACGCAGCCTGTAAGAATCCGAGAGGGGAACTGAAGGATCGGGGGCTGCTACTACTGGACCCCTCCGATCCATTGCAGCTACTGGGAGTGGTGAATGCTGTAGTCGTTTCCAGTGTCGAGGTATCATTGGATAGGCTGTTGGTATCATCCGTAGCGATCGAGTTTCCGGTATCGAGGAGAGAAAAATGGGAGAGTTGTTCGGAGAGGACGTGCTCGTCTTGCTCCGCCTGAGCGGCGAGCTGGGATAGCTGGTTTCGTAGTTGTTGGATCACGTCGCGTGAGGGGGTCTTCTGGTCATTGTCGGAGACGTAATCGGCGACAATGGCTGCAATGAGAGAGGCATCGAGCGGCGGGGAGAACTCCGCCTTTGGGTGGGTGGCGGGCGGGCACGCGAGATGTAATGGTGAACAAAGCGGCTATAAAGCATCGAAAGAGGATCTTGGAACGCGTCTCACCTGGAGATCGTCTTGGAGTTTAGAGTGTGATCCCATCTGCTTCGGAATGGGGTTGTCTTGGAGCGGTGATGGACTGGTAGAGATGTTGTCTTGTGGTGTCCGCGGTGAAGGAGAGGACAGAGTTTGTGAGCCACAGCCAGCCGCCCACTCGTCTTACTGTACTCGGGCGGCACCAGGCCCGGGCCTCCCTTGCTTTCGACCGTCAGCCTCTCGGAGGGTTGTGCACAACATCTTGGGCTCATGAGAACATTGGAGAGCATATGTAGCAATACTGTCAACTTCTGTGCGTATGTTGTCCTCTGAAGTTGTAAATTCGGCATCTTCTTAATCTTTTCCTGTCCAGATTTCACCACCTGCGCGCCACATTGCAAGTCACATTTGTGATTCTGTGGAAGTCGCGTCTTCGTCGCGCTCATCTGTCATCGCGAGTTTACCTGCCGAAAAGCCACACTATGGTATTCACTCGGACTGACTCGTCGGGGGACGAGTACGACCCGCAGTACGACAGCATAGTGAGCCAAGTTCCACGTTTCTTTGATCCCTGTAGTCGTATTGACTGCTGACGAATACAGGCTCATCGGAGAAAACGTCGCAGAGTACAAACACGTCAGGAAGCCCCAGCTGCTCCTCGAGAAGTGAGCAAGACACCTCAACCAGAGATCTTGACACCAGAATCTCTCTTCGCGCCGGTCGTCACTGTCCTCGAGAGCGACGTCCATGTTCTGGAAGACGGAGAAATATCCTTTGAGCAATACATTGAACCTTTCCTGCTGGAATATTCCCAGGCTGTTCTTCAAGCGCAAGAAAGCTTCACATATACGGATATCATCACGTATGTGCTTTCTATTACAGCCTCTTGGAGAATATGCTCTGATCTCGAGAGTTGCGTAGAAAACAACCTGTTCATCCAATGTCCAGGATGCAAGCCTGGCGAATACTGGAAGACATCGAGGGAAAGCGAAGTTCTGACCTTTTGGATGCTGCAACTGCCCTACTTCGCCGCAAACTGAAGCTGGACCCTGTAAGCACGCACATCCCATGGACAGCTTATTGACCAATCTGACTTTTGTTCCTGTAGAGCCCGTTGCGCAGACTTCTCTTGTCTACTTCAAATAATAAAGAACCAGACCGCTCCTTGTCCCCAATGCCCCCGCCTGCTCGACTTCCAGCTGCGAAGCCAGAGGTCTTGGACGCGTTATACAGGATCAAGACCACACCGTATGCAAGCTCGTTCTTGTCTCGTCTGATGGGGTTCCAGCATAGCAATACACCTGGCGTTATAGCGTGCGATTGGAACACAAGACCTCCGTGGATTGAGCTGATGGAGGATATTCATGAGCATTTCACGTTTAGGCAGTGAGTGCACGTGTTGCGCTCTTGCTAGAATGTCTATTGAATCATCCTAGCCCAGATGCTGAACACCTTCGTCGACTCGAGGCTCCGGTCGAGTATTCGACTCTCCGTCGGGATCACCTACCACAGGCTCATGAGCTATTGAACCGCGCTTTCTGGTCAGGCGTAGACGGTGAGTGTGTTGCATGTCCTTTGCTTCGCCTTCGCTCAAGGTGGTTTGTAGTCACGGACTCATTAGACTACAGCCCAGAGCAATGTACCATCATTGCGACATACAAGAAGCTAGTAGTTGGGGCTGCCTTTCTCAGCTCACCGCAAGAAACATACATCACGTACCTTGCGGTGAAACCTGGTTTTGAGAACGCACAAATTGCTACGTGCGTGTGATCTCACCTAACTCTTCACACGTTTAGTCTATATCTTCACCCAGGTCAATGTTGTACCACCTTATCTCTCTGAACCCCCACAAGGACATCATCCTCCACGTGTCCACAACAAATCCTGCTATGGTGAGTCCTCCACCGAGGTCACGATTCAGGGTAGACAACTGACGAGCCTGGGTTTAGCTACTTTACAACCGGTTCGGATTCAAGGCGGAGGAGTTCATTGTCGGATTTTACGAAGACTATATTGAATCTCAGACACGAGGATCGAAGAACGCGTTCAGGCTGCGGCTTCGACAGTGATCGCAGCTTAGCTTCAAGCTTGAAGCATCGCTGTACCCAATGGCTGGGATCACCTGCATGGCTGGCTTGCATATCATGTGAAACCTTGCCTCCTACAGAGCCAGTCGAGTGACAGGAATGCAACAGCAGATGCGCTGATTTGGCGTGCGTGTTGACCACTGTTTTGCAGCGTCTCTCCAACTCACGAACGCATAGTTCTACACCGAGAAGGCCCCGCGTAACAGCAGACGGAAGGACGAGACCTGATGAAGTACTGATTCCCCCTTCCGATTGTAATGCTGTCTTGTACGCTACATTTGGACGCAGTCCGAGATACATCTCCATCTCATACTTCTAAGTTCTTGCTTCGTGATGGATATCGTACATTGGTCCCTCGTCATCAAGCCTCTCACAAGTACTTCTGGTAAAACTTGACAGACGCCTCAAACGCGCCTTCTTTCGCTGCCTTGACCTTAGGATCGCTCTACACCATTCATCCTAATAAGTCACGAACATCAGCTCGAGATAGAAGGGTTGGTGCTCACCAAGTCGCCTCTGACAGCAAAGCCATGACTGCAGCCCGCCCAATACGTCCTCTGGTATCCCGGCGCGAACTTTCCATCTCCCAAAACTTCATCTGCGATAGCTTGTGCTTCCAGAGGGAACGGCTTATCGACTTCACAGCTGTTGATCAGGAGCGGTGCCTTCGCGATATCCCTGTATTTCTTCAGAACGTATCAATCCCCGCAGCCACCAAGAACACCTAATTTCAACAGCACTCACCTCAAAGTCCCCCGGAGCCTGCAGCCTCGACGGATGCGCCAACACCGTCACATGGCTCTCCCCAGCAAACGCAAGCCTGAACGCAGGCGGAGCACCGAAGCAATATCCACTCGTTCCTATCCTGGTCACTCCGGATTCCTTCAAAGCTTTCACGACCCCATCCACCACAGGGATCCATGTGTCCTCGCCGTGTGCTGCGCGCCAGGCTTCTTGATTAAAGTTTGGGTCGCGTCTGCCCTCGTCAGTTAAGGGGTCGCCGTTGAAGAGATCGGGTGCGATCGTTTTGTAGCCATTGCGCGCAAAGTCGTCTGCGAGAAGCTGGGGAGATATGCATTAGCAGTCGAGTCGCGTGCGAGATGAAGAGGGTGGGAGACGGACCAGATTGTTGTTGAGTGCAAGACCGAAGACATCCGTGAGGAACAGGACGACTTTGTCTTTAGGATAGTCTCCGGAGGGTGTGGCGACGTAGCATTTGTACCCGCCGATCTGCTCGTACTTGCCTGTTCATGCCCGTGTAATAGTTAGCTTGCGCGTGTGAACGAGTGTTTTTTTTGCTGAACTCACCTTGAGGTGCACCCTCGTGGCGTACAGCTGTGGACCATGATCGATGGTTCAGCTCAGCTGCGAGTGCTTTGACTCAGGCCGGGAGTTCTCGTACCAATGAAGCACTCCGGAGATGTCATGGTTTTGAACAGAGGGTGCTTGACGAGGAGAAATGATAGTGGCGAGGCGAAAGCTAGAGCCAGGTCCCTTGATATACTCCTCTATCATCAAGCCACTGGAGAAGGTAGCTATAAATAGAAGCATTCGCCCAGGTTCGTGAGGAATGGCGTTCAGTCACCCGTGTAGGTGAGAGCGCGAGCATAGAGATACAACTGTAATCGCTACAAATCTGTACATCTACATCCACATCATGCATGTCGTTCCTGCAAATCGTGATTGAATTGACTCATATCTCCTCTATCCTCATATCCTCATCATCGTCCTCTTCCTGCGGCTGAGCACCGGCCGGGCCCGCTACCGCCGCTGCGATGGTACTCGCATCATCGTCTTTAGTGTCCGGCCCTTCATTGCGCTTCAGGAAG
This sequence comes from Steccherinum ochraceum, assembly GCA_004332605.1. Lineage (NCBI taxonomy): Eukaryota > Fungi > Basidiomycota > Agaricomycetes > Polyporales > Steccherinaceae > Steccherinum > Steccherinum ochraceum. The sequence continues at coordinate 107,884 of RWJN01000002.1, read as the reverse complement.
TTGACGAGCCGTTCAATGTGTTCGGCGACCTTTTCTACTTTCTCGTCTTCGTGCAGGGCTCGGACGATCTGATATACGCCGTGTGCACGGAGGTATTCTCGACCCCAGTAGGTCGTGCAGAGGAGGAGCATGGTTTCGACGTGCATGAGGCGCAGGCTTTGGTCTGCTTCGCGTGTTTTTGTGGCGGGGAGGAATTGGAGTGCTTCAGGAAGTAGTTCTTGGTCCTGTCAACAACAGATAAGCATTCTAGCACACAAGACACAAATGATTGAAAACCATACCTCTAGGTCGAATTCTTCTGGACCTGCTAATGGCAACAGGACGTATGGCAAAATGTCCATACCTGGTGCTTCTACTGTTGACGGAGGCACTGCTACCATGTCAGATTCAGGCGAGAGGAGAGCTTTGTGTGCATGCACTTGGAATGCGCAGTTCCTGGAGGACTGTGAGTATCATCCAAAATTAGTGTTGCATAGACGTACTTCAGCGTAGAGGCGATACCACCTCTTCGGATCAGATCAGGATGCTCCGTGAATGCCAGCAGCTTCGACAAAGGGTACTCCAACGGTCCATCCGTCTGGAGCGGATTCGCCGGTCGAGGAGTCACGAAAAACATTCGCCCTGCAGGAGTCTGTCATGTCATCGACACAGGTTCGCAAGATTCTACGTTAACACAAGCACTCACAGCACTGATGTTGGCGAAGACACTCGACAAGAAATGCAAATCGCCTTTGCGTACTGGTTGGGCCTTTTCTGAACCTTCTGGTACGGTGGTTTTGCTGAAAGCTTCTATGAGCAGAGGAAGAGCAAGTACAGGTTTGGGTTCGCCAGAAGGGTATGGATGCGGTGGCATGCAGGTTCCTGAGCGTGAATCCACGGCGTAATACGATGATGACTTCTCGTCAGGAATCACAGAAATGTTGAGGGAGAGAAGGGCCGCGCAGACTGTTGCGGATGCTGTCATGTTGGAGAGGAGCATGGATGCAAGATCGGCGAGAGTAGATTGTGGATTCTGCGGGCGCGTTCATTGGTGATGGTCGGGAGAGAACGATGGTGCTCACGAGAATGTAGGAAACGAGGAAGGTGAGGAACACATTTTCTGACAACGATGTTACAAGCATGCCATTGTCGGATAGGTTCACCAACGCTCGGAATGCATCGTGAGCAACAGCCTAGTGATGTCGAGATCAGTCCTGCGCGGTAGCATGAAGCAAGTCGTTGGACAGACCAATTGATCGCGGCACAGCAGCTTGAGAGATCGCACAGCATCGTTGTCTGTGGCACCCTGGAGACCCCCAGAGCTCAGTCCGTCAAAGAATATATGCCGATTTGGAGATTCTTTCGGTGTGCATGGGAGGAGGTTCTCGAGTGCAATCTGGCGCACAGCAGGGTTTTTGTCGCGCAGAAACTGCAGGAGCTGCGAGGAAGATGCTGCGTGTTACTGTCCAGACATATTCTCCGCATAAAACATACTACGTACTTCCTTCATTTCAGCCATGGCGAGGGGAGAGCGGACTGCAGCGGACTGGATGAGCGGGGAGCAATGCTAGACTTTTGCGCGTGCCGGGGATGCCGCTTACGTGTCATTGCCGGATATGGCCAGCTCAGAGGGGGTGTGTCAGCGGTGCGGGGGAATTTTTCGCACTCATCGCCTTTGTGGTGGACCATCACCATCTCGTTTCCAGCTCAACACGTATAGACGACATTCTTGTCGACGACACCTTCACCTATCATCTTTTTCGTATTCCATTTCATTCATCTTAATATGACCAATGGGATTGTAAACGGCACCGGTCTAGAGAATCAGTTTGGTGCGTCTCTCTCACACTCCTCCCAGTGGCTCTTTTCCCCCTCACCTCTGTCTCTCTTGCAGCTTCTCTCGGCATCAATGGCACAAAATCTGCATATGTACCACCCCATATGAGGAGCTCGCAGCGGGCTGCATCGTCCCCTACCGTCCCCACCAACGGGTATGTCGTTTTTTTTTCGCTCCCGAGGAGTGCGGTGACTCATGCGCAGCGCAGGGCCGGCTTCAGCGATTCCCGCTCTTCCACTCCTTCTCGCGGCCTCGGCGGTGGTCGAGGAGGGTACACCAGTGATAGAGGCAACCATATAGGCAACGGTGTCCCTCGCGGAGGGGGCGGCGGCGGCGGTTGGAGTGACAGGGAAAGGACTCCCTCCACCAACGGGTGGTACGGCAAGTCCGAAGGAGGAGGAGGAGGGGGAGGCAGGCGTGGAGGCGAGCTTCCCGGCTACGGTGCTTGGAGGGACGGCGTGCATATCTCCGGCGCTCGAAGCACGAACATGGAGAAAGAGCTCTACGGAGACGTTGACGACCCTTCAAAACAGCACACTGGAATCAACTTCGAGAAGTACGACGACATTCCAGTCGAGGCTACTGGCGCTGGCGTGCCTGAGCCCGTTGTAGCTTTCACCAACCCCCCACTAGACCCGGTGCTTCTCGAGAACATCGGCTACGCTCGTTACACCACACCGACCCCGGTGCAAAAGTATTCAATTCCTATTGTTGCCGCTGGCAGAGACCTTATGGCTTGCGCCCAGGTACGTCTCAGCTCGTGTCATGTGACTATTCTTGTCAACTTACTGACATTGGTTGTACGTAGACCGGCTCTGGCAAGACAGGCGGTTTCCTTTTCCCCATTCTTTCAGCTTCCTTTACCAATGGTCCTCGTGCCCCTCCGGTAGAGCCGCAGGGGCAAGGCTATGGCCGTACTCGCAAGGCCTACCCTACGGCCCTCATTCTCGCTCCTACTCGTGAGCTTGTCAGCCAAATCCACGAGGAGGCTCGCAAATTCTGTTATCGTTCTTGGGTCCGGCCTGCTGTTGTATACGGCGGTGCCGATATCAACCAGCAGCTTCGCCAGATCGAACGTGGATGTGATCTCCTCAGTGCTACTCCTGGTCGTCTCGTCGATCTTATTGAGCGCGGTCGTATCAGCCTCACCAACATTCGCTACCTGGTGTTGGATGAAGCCGATCGCATGCTTGATATGGGTTTCGAGCCCCAGATCCGTCGTATCGTTCAGGGAGAGGACATGCCTGGTGTGCATGATCGTCAAACTCTGATGTTCAGCGCCACCTTCCCTCGTGACATTCAGGTCCTCGCCCGCGATTTCATGAAAGATTACGTCTTCCTGTCGGTCGGTCGTGTCGGTTCTACCTCCGAGAACATCACTCAGAAGATCGAATACGTCGAGGATTCGGACAAGCGCTCTGTCCTCCTTGATCTTCTGGTTTCCCAGGCCGACCCCGGTCTGACTTTGGTCTTCGTCGAGACGAAGCGCATGGCGGATATGTTGTCCGACTTCTTGTACACCAATCGCATCGCTGCGACGTCTATCCACGGTGATCGCTCCCAGCGTGAACGTGAGATGGCTTTGCAGACCTTCCGTACGGGCCGTACCCCAGTCCTGGTCGCCACCGCTGTCGCTGCTCGTGGTCTCGATATCCCCAACGTTACCCACGTCATCAACTACGATTTGCCGTCCGACATCGACGACTACGTTCATCGTATCGGTCGTACTGGCCGTGCCGGTAACACCGGTATCTCCACCGCCTTCTTCAACCGCGGAAACCGTAACATTGTCCGCGACCTTCTTGAGCTGTTGAGGGAAGCCAACCAAGAGACTCCCGCTTGGCTCGAGACCGTTGCTACCGAATCTTCCTTCGGCGGAGGCGGCTACCGCGGACGTGGTGGACGTGGCGGTGGACGTGGACGTTCCGTATCTAACCGTGATGTCCGCTCCTCCGTCGGTGGAGGTGGATATGGCGGCGGCGGCGGCGGAGGCTATGGAGGTGGACGCGGTGGAGGTCCCTCCTACGGCGGCAGTCCCTCCTATGGTGGAGGCTATGGCGGCGGTGGAGGAGGACCTGGTGGTTACGGTGGAGGAGGCGGAGGCGGAGGCTGGTGGTAAACAGTCTATGCCAACGCTCTATGCACTCACGCACGTCAAGTCTGAACAGTCACGACCCCTCGCTCCCTATGTCATATGCCCCTTCCCTCGATCCTCGTTCAGCCTAACGCACGATTAGAATCCTGTCGATTCGTCTGGCCGAAAAGAAAAACTCGCAAAACCCTCTCGTGTTCGAAATCTTTGGACAAGCTTTCCCCCTCCCCTTCTCACTCATCGTCTGCTATCGAATCCTCTCTCGGACTACGCGCATGGTCTTCTTTGTCTCGTTTGCATCGCACTGCTCATCACGGTTATTGTACAGGCCCTATCTTATTATCGTCGTTGTTTCATTACGTGGGCGCGCAGCTCATGATCTTTCCCCTCCCGGAATCCTCTTCATCCCTTTACCATCGTATTGCGCCCTAATCATCCCCCACATCCACGGCATGCATTCATCATTAGACGTACAATCGGGGCCTTTCCCTTCCATCCAAGCATGAGCAGAACCACAGTGTCTACCTTCGTTTCGCGATACCCTGATTTATTGCGACGCGCAGTCGGACATTCACTATATCCTAGCATCACGAGACAATCTGTTAGAGCATCGCACAATCTTGTAACGTAGTCTATCTCCTTCCCTTATTCACGAATATTGTTTCTGCGTTGTATCTCTTGAGATGAGAGTGAGAACATGATCAAGGACAAAAGGAACAAGAAACGTAGAAAGAGTGGAATGAATCTCAAGCCACCCGCCGGCAGTAACCGCTTACCTGATCTCAAATCTCGACGGTGCCAGTGGCTGCTGGCCGGCACTCTGTCACTGGCCTCTCTCCTCCACCAAGTCTCTCCTTATCTTGCCAGCCACTTTCGTGGCTCCAATTCTCTTGGTTTAACATCGAATACAGCCCATACAAGTCAGACAACCCGTTCTTCTGCTCACAGATTGTCCACACTCATTCATTTGGGCTTCTAGGCAGGCCTCGTAAGCCAAGCAACAGCATGTACAGAGCTCCGTCTCCCATCTTCGACGTGCCCGAATTACCGGCACTTCGAAGAGTCAAACCCCTCCCGAAACGTCGTCGTACACTTGACAACACACCCCCAGAGGACGTCGACCGCAGCAGCTCGCCGGGCCCCGATGCCACGGCGGAGGAGCTGATTGCACACGCAGACACCCTCTCCGCCCAGATGGCCCTCCAATCCTACTATATGCCCATCCTCGGTGGCGTCCAGGAGCTCTTCAAGAACGATCCGCAGGACAACAGCGTCGATTTGGGCGGGATGGTGGGGTACGGTAGTAATGGGGTGGCGGTAGGCGCACAGGACGAGGACAGCGGTGATGGGGACTACATCGATCATCTCCAGCAGCCGGGCAATACGAAGAAGAGGAAGGTCCCTGCGAACATGTCTGGCGCGGCTCATGGCCATGATTCGAGCTCGGCGTCGGGTGGCGAGGACGAGCCTACGGACAGAGCGATTCCGACTGGTCGTACGGACTCCGAATACGACTCCCTCGGCACACAGGCGCTCAATGCATCCTCGGGAGGGACGGGTCAGAGGAGAGGGAAGCTATCCAGAGCGACAGCGGCTGGACTACAGCATAAGGAGATGTTGAAGAGCAGGAAGAGGCAGCTCGCTGTGGTCCTTGGAGCGCTGTCTCATGGAGACACCTTGGCCCTCGACCATGCTTTGTCCACCACATATCCCTTCGTACACAGCACTGGAGATGGCTCACACCCAGATTCTGTGAGGATCCGACTATCTCGCAGGATTGGACCGCGTACTGCAAGAGCCTACAAAGCATATCGCCGCACGCTATCACTTCCGGAACATGAAGTCCCGTTTCCTGATTCCGATTTCACTTTTGACTTCCATAGCGCCAGTAAGTGGAACATCTAGTATGTTCCCAGTTGCCTTTTTCATCGTGGTGTATAGCGTCCGACCGGCTTATCGCAACCAAGGAGGAAGTTATTGCGCTGCATGCACGATTTGAAGCAGAGTTCGCTCGCCAGACAGCCAGAGCGGCGGAAGCTGCTAAACAAGCTGCTGCAGTGCTCAGCAGTCTCCCTGGTTCCAAGCGTGCGGACGGGACAAAGCAGCGACGTGCCTCTCCCGGGAAACCCGCTACTGAGCAAGTACCAGCGGTCGTCGACCCGACGTTGCACGGAACTCCAGCCCGCACTGGGAAGAAGAAGAAGCGGTCTGCGCTCGCAAACGCGTCCAATCCGCATCACCTGCGCAACTACGTCCCGTCTCGCCTGCCCCACAATGGTCAACTGAGCACTGCCCAGGCACTTGCGAACACGCAGAACCTGATCAGCCCCCTCCCAATGCGTTTCCTGGCGGCAGACGTGCCGCCCCGTCGACGGTCCAAATCCGACCGCAACATCACACCTATCTCCACCCTCTCCAACCCCTCGGAAGAGTGGATTTGCCCATTCTGCGAGTATGACCTGTTTTTCGGAGACGAGAGCGCGTTGTCCAAGGCAACGAGGAGTCGAAAGAAGATCCTGAGGCGTAGACGACGCGCTCGCGAGAGGGCTGCTGCTGCTGCAAGCGGCACGGGTTCCGCGACAGCGAAGAATGCCTCTGCTAACGCCAACACTACCGCCGCCGCCGCTCCAGTTGATGCTGATGGTCAACCCGTGCAGAACGCGCCGGCTGATGGTCTCCCCGTGGCTGCCTCTGGAAAGCTGACACGGTTGAAGGATGAGCGAGATAGAGGGGGACAGGCTGGGACTGGAACACACACTACACCTTCTAACACCACTACCACCACTAACACGACACAGAGCACATTTGGATAATCTCACTGCACTGCATATTTAGACTACCATCATCATCATCTCCCACTGACATTACCTTGCATGTAGCCTGGCTACGCGTACTTACACTCTCGTTTTATTGACTCTGCATTTGGTGACTGAAGGATGGATGCCTGAAAAGGACAGCCGAATGAGTCGAATCTGCAGCTGGATCTTCGAGAGGAACAGGACTAAACGCTTCTGCCACGTGGCGGGGCCGGCTTAATAGACCGTGCCAGTTGGGGCTCTCCGCTTCTCTGTGTCTGAATACGCTGTTTGACCGAGCAAAACCCACCGTAAGTCCTGTTCGTCGACGGAACACCGACGACGACCTGCACATCACCTCCTCGCCAGTCTCGCCGCTGCGAGGTGCTGGAGGGGCAAGCACTAACGTCGATTCGATCGCAGCATTAGCGTGCGGCCTTGGCGGCAGTAAAACATTTTTACCTTTCCTCCGCAAAATTGGTCCACGACGACATAATCGGTTAACTGCGCCTTTGCGTCCAGCCGCCTGTCTGCACCCCATCGACTCCTTCACCTGCGCACTCGAAACAGGCCCGCTCTCTGTAGGGCCACGTCGGTATTTGAACAGCAAACGAAGGATTGTAAGTCGCCAGCCTCCACTTTACATTGTCTCTTTGCGTCTGGTCGGCCAGTCCGTGGATCGGGAGATCTTTGCTGCTGGTTTGCAATTAATGGGCAATCAGAGATACCCCGTATTTTTACGCCCCGTTCCCGCCTCGGAGCCTTCGCTTCGTTTTCAGGGGCATACGAAACTTTCGTTCACCTGAACATCCATCACAGCAGGGCACGCTCTGGTCGTGCTTTGTCTGCTCTCTCCGTCATGCCACCGAATCCCAGTGGCTCATGAACCGGTTTCATGCCGCTCCCTCTTCTGCTCTCGTCTCTTCTCCATCCGAGTCTTTTGTTCACTCACAAATGTCTGTCTCAGCCTTGAGCGGTGCCGCTCAGGTTGCTCCAGACGGGACGCTCCTCCGTCGCCCAAGCTCCCACCCACCCACGCAGGCGCTTTCGCCATCAGACCCGCGCGGAGGACAACAATCTCTCTACGGGACAGTCGTGCACGCCTATACTTTCCCTCCTCAAATGGCGTCCGACGGTCGGTACCTCTACCAAAACTCGCAGGAGCCGCAGCCAGCATCCTATCCATACCCCCACTATCCGCCATCGACGTACGATTCCACACAACAGCCACAGTACGCGTCGAACCCACCTCCGCCACGCCCCGTACGGAATAATTCCTCCCAGTCTCATTCCCCCAATCAACCCGCCGCACCTGCCCCCGCAGGTTATAACCCACCACCGTCAGGATATCCCAACCAACAACCCTATCCCCCTGGTCAGCAGTTCGGAGTGGCTCAGCCTTCGCCGAGTCAGCAGTGGCAACAACCGCCGTCTGATAGCTGGTCGCATTACCCTCAGCAATTCACACAGGCGAATCCGCCAGTGCAGGAGACTCAGACGTTCAACAACGCGGGCAGCGCGAGAGCAGAGGCGCCATCTACTACTCCTGGTGAGCATCGAGTGCCTTCTGGATCCAGTAAACCCAAACCGGAGGCGAGGAGGGATGAACGAACCCACCGCCCAGTGGACCCGGCGCCCCAGCCCAAAGTACGTAAAGCAAGAGAGCCCGAGCCTGCTCCTCCACCTCCAGTACCATCGCCTTTAGGCCTGGACTTTATTAAGGTACGCTCAGCCTTTCAGTCGCTGTGGCCCGTGTACGCTGATACCTGATATGTGTACTCAGTTAATGGAATCATACCGCCTTATAATCGACTCTACAAATGCCATGGGCAATGATCCCACGCAGGCACGGCCGGAGACTTTCGAACGAATGGTACAAGCAGCGCAGTACGGCGTGCAGGCCCTGGACGCAGCAGCGAAGCGCGTGGCGTCAGATATCCCCCCGGAGACGAGAGAGCGAGAACCAGAGAGTGCAGATGGTGCGGCAAAGGTGCCTCAGGTGCGCTCTACTCATTCATATGTCCCTTGGCCATGATGCGATTGCTCAACGATCGACAATTCAGATGCCAGAGTCTCATCCAGCTGAGGGGCAAACATGCCTGGGCTGCAATGCTACCTCAACCCCAGAATGGCGCAGAGGGCCTATGGGTACGTGACACCGCCCCCTCCTTCCTGGATCAAAGATGCTGACTGTGCGGTCAATTCTCAGGCCCTCGAACCTTGTGTAATGCTTGTGGTCTCGTGTACGCCAAGCTGGTATGTTGTCGTATTCCGCGATGATGTATCCTGTTGACGATTGGGTCTAAGATTAAGAAACGGACCCGGGAACCCGGGCGCGGGCGCGGAGGGCAGTCCTCCGGCAAGAACGCGAAATCCTCGAGAAACGAAGACGGGGCGTCTAGTGACAGTGACGACGATGGCTCCTTCGACTCACCGGGGCGAAGCGAGAACGGAGACCAGGGCGGTCGCGAGTGATGTGTGAGCCTGCCATGTTACTATAGTCTTATTTATTTGCTTTTTACTATGGCCTTGTGCTTTATACCTCCTGATTCCTCCACCCATTGTCTCTTTCGTTCTGAGGCCGCTTCCATATTGGACTGTATATCATAGCATTTCGAGCAGTGTTTTCTTCTACCTTCTTCATAATCTGCTACACTGATTGCTCTGCAGGACTATGCCTCTCGCAGTAATCCGCCGACGCTTTTGTTGCTCTACGAATCCACCTGTATTTTGGGCCCCCGAGTCTAATACCGCATTTAAGCCCCTCATACCCGAATGCACTGGTGATAGCCTGCTTCCTCGCCGGGCTCACCCCCACGCTCCCAGCAGTTGTGCAAGCATTCTCACCGATAACTTCTATACATTGCCAAATATGCTGCAAAGGCATGGGAGCATCGGCGTCAACACACCTGCACTGTTCGAATTCTCGACCCCATGTGCCGCTACAAAAGCTACCGCGATCCAACTACGTACTAGCGGAGGCCGATTTCTTCCTGTACAATGCAAGCGACCGAGCAAAGGCGACTGGAAGGAATTCGACCGTGTACGCCCATCATCTCCTTCCCTATTCTCCCCTGCCTCATCTGGTATGCTTATCTGTTTGATGATTGAACTCAGTCAAAAGCTGATAAATCCATCCGTGTCGGAAGAATGAAAAAACTACGACCAAGTGCCGTACTCGGTCTCAGCGCGACGTGCTCTCATCGTGGCAAGGTGTGTTATGATTATGATCGCAGCGGAATGACAATGTGACTGGACCGGCTTTGCAGCGTGCATCGCAAGGGAAGTCGAAGCTAGCTGTCATAAAATCCGAGGGTTCGACAGCCGACTGCTTATTAGGCTGAGGCATGTTGCTCTGAATCAATGTATCTGATTCCTTCCTCTCCTAGCGGCGACCGCGAGGTATTCGCAGTGGACATGCTAAACCGAGTGGGATGGCCGAGGCATGAGTAGCGACAATTGTCACCTGGTGGGAGGATTTACGTGACGATCAGGTTAAATAGACAGCTTCGCGGGGTGCGTCTCAGGGCTTCTGACTGCACTTGAGGCAGGCAGCGTGCACCTGGAATAACCTAAGTTGGTTATGGCTTCTGATCTCATCTCAACTGAACGTTCCTGGTGAGAACCCTCCGTTCGGAAGCGTGTATTGTGCTCTACAATTATCGCGGGACGTTCTTCTGTATGTTCATTCATCTCTACCTGCACCGGGACTTCGAAGGAGTAAGGGGCATCGGACGGAAATTAGGGTGTATGCAAGGAATGCATCTAATAACATGTGCCATTGAAACATTAGTAGGAAAAGTATCAGTACACAATACATATCCACAAGTACATAATGATACACCAAGGCTGTCCGCGTCGTCCGACAAAAGGTCGACAATCACCACACTCCTTCACGATCCCTGCATCCCACCGGCCTTCCCTGCGGTACCCAACTGTTGCGGATGGCCAGCCATGCCAGGCATTTGGTGCTGACCATTCGCCATCGGCATCCCTCGTCCAACGCCAACAGACCAGTATCCTGCCGGCACCCCTGCTCGCGGCATCCCGCCTACCCCCATGTTCATCTGCATCTGGGGATAGTTCATGTTGAACATATGGGCCGCCTGGTAGGACGCCACCATCTGGGCAGTAGGGTGCACTTGCTGGTCCTGCGTTGTTTGACCGCTCTGCCCAGCCGCAGCGTTCGCAGCAGCCCCATTCACCATATGATGGGGCATGAGCTGGCCGTGGGGAGCGTGACCGGCGGCGGCGGCGGCTCGCATTTGATTGTACTGGTTCATAGCGGCATAATTAAATTGTTGCCCAGGGTGCGGCATCTGTTGGCCAGGTTGGTGCTGGGGCATCGGTGAACGTGCGGCCAGCTGTTGGGTGGCAATCATGGGACTGTTGCGTTGAGCGGCCGCTGCCGCTGCCTGGGCTACAGCTGCATTCATGGGCGCCGGTGATGCACTCGGATTTTGCTGCTGACCCATACGTGCATTCGCCGCCATCTGCTGCGAGTAGTATTGTAGCTGGTACATATTGTTCTGCTGCTGCGGTGTCTGTAAAAACTCGTTGGCAATAAATCGAGCGCCTGCAAGAGTTTCGATTCACCTTCTGAGCCTTGGCACCTTGTTGCGCTATGAAGTTGGCAGTAGCAGAAGGGATATTTGACTTGAAGTTGGCTCCGTTCGGTGGTTGCTGAGGCTGCGCCTGAGGTGGAACGGACTGAGCTGGCGAAGGTTGGATCCTCTGCGGCGGCTGTTGCGAGTGCTGACCGGGTTGTACGTGCTGGACAGGTTGCTGAACCTTCGCAACCGACGGCGGTCGTTTCTCAGGAACTCTAGGACTACCCACTGACCCGGCAGCAGACGGAGGTCTTGGCGTACGCGCGATTTGCGGTGCGGGGGTATTCCGCCCAGCAGGGTTCGCTGTGTAATGGGCTTGCATATGGGGCGGGATTGCAGGCGGGATGGTAGAGGGTGGTCTCATGAGAGGCGAAGGGCCCGGCTCGGATGCTTTGCCTTTCTTCTTAGTCTCAGAGACTACAGATGGTGGACGGTGGGGTGGAGGTGTTGGGGTAGACACTGGCGTGGTGGCGACCCTGGTGGATGCGATGGGGACACTGGATGGGTATTGAATGGGTGTCGGTATTGGTGCAGGTGCAGGGGGTGCAGGGACTGGCGTAGATGTCGGTGCGAGTGCAGGAGTGGCAGAAGGAGCTGGCGCGGGAGTGGTAGAAGCTGGCGGTGGCTGTGTTTTCTGTGACCTCATCTTCTGTAGCACGTCCAGAATACGATAGCTAGTCCGGAGGTTGAGATGAATGTTCAAGGCTTGATAGAACGAAACACACCTTGGGACTGCAGACCTGTGCAGCTTTGGGTTCATATACTGCATGATCTTTGCACGACGCGCGCGCTCCATCTCGTCCTCCTCCATCTCCATAGCAGCGGCCTTGCGCTTGAGCGATGGTGGTGCGGGAGGTGCGGAGACCCGCACGATACTATTAACGATCCGTCCCAAGTGTGGATCGGGGTCCAAGCACAGAGGAGGCGCGGTAGACATCTGAACGAACATTCAGATATACATAAATTGTCATGATATAAGAACGCGCACCAGGATCTTTGCCTCCACTTCCAGCACGTCCTCATCTGTCCACACGTTTCCAGCTTTCTGACTGAGGAGGCACAGGTTGGTCCATAGCGTCTCCGCGGTTGGGCTCAACACCACGCGTGTCTTCTCCGGAGCCTCCAATATTGGGTCCTTGGCTTTGAGTGGCCTGTAGTCCAGTAGCTCCACAATCATATGACCTGCATCCGAAATACAAAACATAGTAAGTAACCTTGTGAGATCGACCGTATGGCCACTTGAGGTACGCACCATCATAGAATGGGACCTTGGCAGAGTCGAACAGTTCCAAGAAGTCATTGGGTATCCTCTGGGCTCGGATATCATCCAATAGAGACTAGTGACGTATCAGAGACGGTGAAGAAAGTGAACGATTGGAACTGGGCTCACCGCGACCTGGTTGTTATAGAGGAACTTGGAGCCGCTGTTAAGCGTCCAATGTTCCGGGTAAAAGTGGACCGAGAACGATGGTGGCGATGCCTTGTTCGTCTCTAGGAGCTCATCCACGGACCTGGTGATGTTGTACCCGGCCATGCAGACATGGAAGGGAGGAGGAGCGGGAGAGTCGTGCTGAACGTGAGCGGAGGCCAACACAAGCAGCACAGGCGCCCGGCGCGCATCGCTAATGACTGCGTTTACGTAAGGAAGGACTGTGGCGGGATCCTTTGGTAGCGCTCGGACCAGGACCATTGCACTAAAAGCAGAACTATCGGTATTGGAATTACTTATCGTCCGGGAGGGTAAACAAGTGGTAAACACTACTCGGAAACACAGAGGGTAAAAGATGTACACATAGCCATTAATACAAACAAGATATCCAAAGAGAGTAGGGAATAAGCAGAAGTAGATAAACACAAAGGTCATGCCTTTCCAGCAAGGCTCGCACTGTTCGCTGCAGCCGTTCTCCGACGTTTGTTGCCCCTCCTGATCTCACCAAGGTCGTGCTCAATCTCCGCCTCCTTGCAGCTCGACAAATACCCAATACTCTTGCCCAAGCCCCCAACCGCTTGCGCCTCGCGTCCAGCACCCTTTGGTCTCCGGCGCCCATTCGTCCCTTGTGCCGGCGGGCCATAGCCAGAAGACGCATTCTGATTTGCTGCGACCAATGGGAGAGGGAAAGGTGAAGGTAGGTCGTCGATGGATAGAGAATTAGGATTGAGGAACGGCCCGGTAGTAATCGGTCCTTGTGCAATGGATGGAATTCCGCCATTGACGACGTTGTGTTGGTTTGGTTGCGGGGTAGGCGGTGGTGAGGTGCCTCCTAGCTTCCGAAGCTTACGTGTGATGTGCGGGCGCGATTGCGCATCCAGTGTAGCATCTACGGAATGTAATGAGCAAGAGACGGGCTTGAGTGGCCTGAAAACGCACCGCCTGCAGCTCCCTCGCCGTCTTTCTCCTCCCTTGCACGCCGTCTGCGTTCTTCGATACCCTCTATCATCCGCTCCCGTATACGTTCCCGTCCTCGCTTGTGTTCTTCCTCTACTTTCGCCCTCTCCTCTTCATATGCGGTCTGAATGCTCTCCAACGCATAGCGTTCTTGAAGTCCAGCAGAGGCAAGCAACGCCGATCGTTCTAATGAGAGCGGGTAGAGCCGAAGCCGGTACGCGGGGACTGTGTCAGGTCGCGTAGAGAGGTGAAACGAGACGGTGTTGAGTTCTGCTATGCTTTCTGCGAATTGTCGTCCGCTACTGAGCGCAAAATCGACAAACATGAGATGCAGGATTGAATGCGAAGAGCTGGGCCGTGACTCACTCTTCCCGTCTCTCACCAATTTCTTTCCCCAACCTCGCAGCAATCTCCTTCCTCTTTCGTTTGGGATCTTCTAACGCTGCTACTATCCTATCGTTAGCAGGTGCCACAGTGTTTCAGACAGATGTACGCACCTTGAACAGCATTGCTAGGTCCAGCAGTCATAGCATGTGGATGTTGGCTGAACACAGTGAACATCTTGAGTAAGGGGTGTGACACGCGATGTCCCAAGAAGACTTACGGAAGCGCAAACACCCCTCGTTGTGGTGGCATCTTGTCAGAACGCGTATAAGGATATCCAGAGGCCTTTGAAACGGAGGACTGGGGTGAAAGGATGAGCTGGGACAAAGAATCTCGGGCGTCTGGGTGTGTTGTGCATCGACGGAGGCATTTGGTGGCGGCCCGCGTAGATCTCAGATCTTGGGGCCTCGGTCATCGGCAGATCTGGCGATAAGATGCGATGCATCTTATCTCGAATTTTGGCAAAGGGCAGGAAATGAAGAAGAGACAACTTGTCTGAAACAGACACACAAGAGTGCAATCATAGACTAGACCATCCAATTGACAGAGATACACATGGGTTTCGTAGCATACATCAGTCGAAGACAAGAGAGAATTCACAAATCGCCGTGCCTGGTCCTTCTCTGTTTCACTCCAGCTCGAGCGCGGGACATCCCGACGGTTTGCTATAGCATAACGATTCAAATAGAGTAAAAGTAATCATTGCCCTGGACCGGTGGCGTTGAAGGTAGGGAATTCTCCAATTCTCAATTTGGTGGTCTGCGAGGTTCCAGCGTCAGTCGGAAAATTTCCATGATATGAGAGCAAGGCAACTTACACCGAAGGGAGACAATGTGATGGTGGTGGCAGATCCTGTACAGTTTGGGTTTGTGGGTGGAGACGCCGCGAAAGTATCACCGGCGGTAGCCCAGTCAACTGGACACGCCGTCGCCGTAATGGTAAACGGCGACAGTCCTTTGTCGAAAACGGGAGACGGTAACTTCCCTCCGTCTGGGCTCCCGGCGTGGAAAGTCAACGTGGAGGGATCAATGGCGTATTGCCACTCGGCCGTGGCCTCGAACTGAAGATCTTGTGCACGCGGTTCCTGTGCATCCTTGGTGAGAACCGTGGAGTCTCTCGGGATATCGAAGGCATAGTGCAACGGTCCCCTGTGGACCGCCACGGAGCCATGAGGACGCTGTTCTGGACGTACAATGTCATGTCAGCAGTGTGTCAATGCATGGAAGCGTGTATCGGCACGCGATAGAGATGCGTACCTATTGTAATCTCTGCTGGGAAGTTCATGCTGATGGTGGTGGTACCCGCGGAGACGGGGATGGCTTGGAGTCCGGTTCCTTGGTCCGGAGAGAATGCTTTGGCTTCGGCCCCGTTCACTGTGAAGTTACCTCCGCTGACCCAACTGGGAACGCGGACGTAGTACGTGAAAGCTTGGTCTGCTTGTACAGTGGTAGAAACAGTGTCGCTGAAGGGGTAGATTGTTTCCACATTCACAGTCACATTATTCCCTGAGCAAACACCATGAGAATGCCAATGTGAGCATGTGTGAGAGAGGAGGTACAATACCTTTGGCGAGTGTGGTGTTCACACTAAGAGGGCCGAGATACACATGCACAAGGCCAGATTGATCCGCTGTGGTCACAAAGGAGTTACTAACGAACTTCGGCCATCCCTGAGGGTGGTTGACAGTGCAACACCTGCAACAACGTCGTGTGGACCACCGTGTCAGAATCTCGGAGATTCATCAACTATGACATGCAGTGCAGCCACTCACGGATAGTTTGGTTCTAAGCCGAAAACGTTGGAGTACGGGCTAGATCCCCAACGTTGTTATGAACAATGCGCGCAGAGCGGAGAGGTCAGTGAGAGACGCACCCGTCTTCAGGGAATGGGTTCCTGCAAAGATCCGTAACATCAATTTTAGTCATGGATAACATAGCTCGCAAATAGCGTACGGGGACATGTTCTGCGCCGCAATTTGATTCTGTTGCTGAAGATACTGGCGAGACCACATATCTACAAACGATAGGCGTAAACGCGTTGTCAGGACGTGAACAGCAGGTTCAAATCTCAGATACTCGCCTCCAGTCAACGTAGCCGGTAGAGCGTTGTAAGTGATCCGTTCAACCTGGTAGAATGAAATTATCAGATGCGCCACCCGATGCCTAAGGTGCATAGCTTCTGTACCCGATCGGCAAACTTCGGGTCCCCAATGACTTGGTAAAGGTATGACCCACTACGAGAACATGACTCAGGATTCGGAAATCCGTACCAAGGAGTACGAAAAACACGTACGAAAACATCGTTTCCTACAGGTTTCCACCGAAAAAAGATGACGCTTAACATCATTCCGAACTCTGAACACACGAGGGAAACCCATGCGTACCACCACAAGACACAGCTCTGCCCTGAGATGAAACCGTAGTCAGTCCAAAAATTTCAAGCCAAAATTACACCATGCTTACCCACGAACAGCTTCTAACCCTGCGAGGTATTCATCCGCAGCGTAGATACCTGATGGTCGTCCGTGGTACTGGAACAGCAAATCCCAGCCCAGGCTTGCGGCATCAAGGTCTGTAGTATGGACAATTCATTCCGTAAGATCCTCCTTCGGCATCTCAACCGATAACCGGGTAACGTACCGGACTGGTTGTGCGTAAATCGGTATGTAGAAGGTAGCGCTTTGAGACCTTCTGCCATGTTGACGCCATGCCAGGTAAGCACGGGGAACGGATTGCTGAGATGCTCTACTGGTCCTTTGGGGAAACTCTTTGATACAAGCGGATGTGAGCGGGTGGGACCAAGGTCAGTTTCGGAATTCTCCTACCGCGTTCGCGAAGACCAGTTCCCAAGGGTCTCCGGTCCACTTCAGCATCTTCATGGTATCAATGAGGATGTCCTCCTTGCCGTTCGGGTGAAAGTCATATAACCTACGTGAGAATGCGTCATTCATACCAACCTCCAGCAGGACGCAATGTCGACTTACCATTGCAGCGCCATGACGTAGTCTTCCCAGCGCGTCTTAGCCCAGTCCTCTACTCCCTGGCCTTGATGCAACATCGTGTTGGCGAGCGAGGTGAAGTTGTGAAGCGCGGTAACGACTCGATCGGTGAGAGAAGGGTCCGCTTCAACCATCTGTATGGCGCCGAAGAAGAATGGGTATCTAGAAGTTGCAGTGTTACGGCCATTCCTCGCTTGGGTAACTTTCGACGATACATACCGGCCCCACAGATAACGCGGTTTCGTCGTGCCAACTTCCGGTCCAAGCCACCCGTCACTGTCTTGGTGGTCCAAAACATAGTCTAGAAATTGCCGGGTCTGATTTTGGATTGTGGCATCGTTCAGGAGAACGCCAGTCGGAGCCATGCCATTCTGCGCCAACTGCTGTCAACAAGAGCCCCGGTTCTGACGGTGTGCTCCGTCACTTACGAACCAGTAGCTTCCAGCTTCCTCGAGGTTGGAATAATAAGAGTCTCCGCCAATCCAGTCACTTTGCGCTACGCTATAGCGGACCCATTAGCAAGCAACTTCTGATACGAGAAGGGAGGACTCACTAATCGTAGAAGTCATGTTCGTGACCGGCCAATCCATTAGCTTGAACAAGCAACTAGGATCTGTTGAGTCGCTGCATGGCATGACGATGTTCGTCTCACGCACCTGGTCATGCAGCCATCCTGAGGGCTTGACAGCTCCGAGTGGCAGACTGAGGAATTTCTTGGGAGCGACTACCGCAGAAACACGCCGATAAGCATATCGATCAATCTTCGCATGCCAAGTGAACCATGGGAAGGGTAACTCACGTCCAGTGCTTTGTGGCGCAACGCCCACAAATAAAGAAAGCAGCGTCGATATGACGATGCCTTTGAAGCCCATAGTGGAAGAGAGTGATTCCTTGAGCTGCGTGGCAGCCTCTCCACTCAGCAGACCCATGTCTTATATACCAGACTCGCCGTGCTTCGAGATGGCCGTACGCTTCTTGTATCTGAGTTCTCCAGAAGGTCAGGAATCTAGGGCTACTACTGAGAGCTCCAACTGACCGTAATCGTGACCACCACGGAGATACTCGAGTAGACACCTGGACAGAGACCAGCCGAAAGATTCGAAAGTCTGGGGCGTTCGTAGCAGAAGAGAAGGGTTTGCAGTGCGGATGATCGCACTGAAGTCTCTTTAGAGAAGAACATCCACAAGCTCACAAAGGGACCCGTGATGACGAATGTTATTGATCTAAAGGTCCACATCAGCGAATGACCAACAACGTCATAGATGGAAAGCATAGCTGGTCTCTTACCGACATAGTGTGAGCGATACTAGAAATTCCTGGAGTGCCTGGAAGCACATTATTGTGGAGAGCTGGTAATCGCGGTCCGCAAGACGGGCCGTTCAACATCTCGGTGGGTTACGAACCCAACGAATCGCTTGTGTAAGGTATCCCACCGCCACATAGCTTCAAGAACGCAGGCTGTGGCAACTTCATATCGAAAAAAGCACTGAGGCGTGATAGGACTGAAGACTGACTCCAGCCTCCTACTGGCAGCACATCGGGATTCAATATCGGGACCATCCGTGACTTCGTCCGAGCCACCGCTGCTTCGAACTAAACAATGGTGTTCTGTAAATGAGAGATTAGATAGTACAAGTATCGGAACACCTGCCGCCAGGAACACACTCACGGACTCGCTCTTCACCGAATGGTACCTTCAAGAGTGAATCGAACGGCAGGACGCTGATACAGACGGCGTATTCGTCGCGGATCTTCGAGAGGTGATTGGTCTATACAGTTCACCGGACGATAAGGATGCTTCATTGCCTTCGAAGAATTGTGTGAGACTGCTATGTTCAGTGAAGGCGAGGAGGAGAGCATGCGGGCTTGTGAGTGACATCGATCATCCGGTGTGCCACATACGGTAAGGAATTCCGACAGGTCAACCGTTCGCGATACGCTCATGTGCAGGCTGGGTGACCAGTGAATGGCAGTGATCTCTTGAGAGACTGTGGAATCATCTGCTTGGAGAGCTGACCAGTGGGAGCTGAGACCATAGTACCGGTGAAAAGCCCGAGCTAGTTCCAAGCGAAAGGATAGCTTGCTTGGCTATAAGGCTGCCAGCGTGTATAACCTTGATGTCGATGCATAGCGGAAGGGAAGAGCATGCGAAGTGTGAGATAAAGGAGGCAATGAACTAACTTGAACACGCACGACAGTTGCTATTGCGAGCTTGGCGGGCGTATTTCTGCCTCTGCCCCCGTGCTCGACATCACAGATACACACGATCCCACACGACGCACCCTCCTTCTCTCTCCCACTGGCTATGTCTTCAGCTGTCGCAATGTCGACGATGTCGATGGTATAAGCCCTTTCGGGTGGGCCATCATGGCGGTTGTGAAGGTCGACAGTCACGGGGTACAATGACCGCCATTCGGGTCTCGGTTAACGACAGAATGCTAGCGGGCTCTGGTTCCTTTTGTTCTACTTGAGCTCTTCTCATCTTCTAGCGCGATTCGTATAAATTCTCGAGCACAGGATGGTACCACGTCAGTCGAGGACCTGCATTCCCTCTTTCCTTCAAGATGCGCTGGTTGTCCACCTCTGCCGCCGTTCTTTTCGCGTTCTTCCAGCTCACGGCTACGAAGCCTCTTATCTCCAAACGTTGGGATGACTTCGACGTGAAACATGCTTGGGCAGACATTCCAAAGGGCTGGGAGTTGCATGCTCCAGCACCCTCTGACCATACGTTCGATATGCGTATCGGTCTTAAGCAGGATCGATTCGATGAACTCTTGACTGCTTTGTACGAAGTCAGTGACCCATATCACCCAAAGTACGTGTCAATGTGATTGAATCATCGTCATAGACCGATTTTCAACCAGTGGTTTTTACATAGGTATGGCAAGCATCTCTCCAAAGGTGAGGTTGAAGACCTCGTCGCACCTCATCCAGAGACCGTCTCAGTGGTGGATTCCTGGCTCTCTGCTCACGGCGTCGAACCTGCTTCGGTCCAACGCGAGAATGGTGGCTCCTGGATCACCGTAAAGGTCAACGTCGAGCAGGCTTCGCGGATGTTGAACGCGTCCTATGGCGTATACCGCCATGGTCAGACCGACGACTACGTCGTCCGCACCACTTCTTACAGTCTTCCTCGGATATTGCACGATCACATTGGCGTTGTCACTCCTACGACGTACTTCAGTACCATGCGTACAATGAAGGCAACCAGCTTCTTGCAACCTCAAATTGAGGCACTTCAAGATGGTGACGCCGACATTGCCCACAAGTTGATCAACCCCGGTTCTCTGGCCACTGTCCCTTCCAGCTGTAGCACGACCATTACACCTGCGTGTCTGCGTGCTCTGTATAACACGAGCACCTACGTACCGAAAGCAACTGCCACTAATTCCATTGGTATCGCTGGATACTTGGACGAGTTTGCCAACACCGCCGATCTCCAGGTTCGAGATTGACTTCCTATAAACGACATTCGTACTTATCTACATGGTTCGCTTAGACCTTCTTCCGTCGATTCAGGACAGATGCCGTTGGCGGGACGTTCAAGACTGTCCAAGTCAATGGTGGTGGAAATGACCAATCTGATCCCGGCGTTGAAGTGTGTCATTCTACATGCTGTCGGATTCATTGATGCTCACATCTCTGTCGTAGGCTAATCTCGACATCCAATACACTGAAGGCATAACATTCCCTACTCCTAATGTCTATTTCAGGTCAGAATAGTAGCTGACAGCATTTGAGCCTTGCTCACACCGTCCTTTGAACAGCACTGGTGGATCCCCTCCTTTCACCCCGGACTCAAACACTCCGACAAATACCAACGAGCCGTACTTAGACTGGCTCAACTTCATCCTTGCTCAAAGCTCGATTCCTCAGACATTCTCCACATCCTATGGTGACGACGAACAAACTGTGAGTGACAACATATCCAGTGTTGCTCCTCAGGTGTCGTACTGACGCTGTCCCAATCAGGTACCCTTCGACTATGCTACCAATGTCTGCAACCTATTTGCTCAGCTTGGAGCCCGCGGGAGTAGCATCATGTTTTCTAGTGGTGACGACGGTGTCGGTGCTGGTGACTGTAGGACGAATGACGGAAAGAACATCGAACGTTTCCAGCCCAACTTCCCGGCTTCTTGCCCTTTCGTCACTACCGTCGGCGGAACCATTCGTGTGAACCCGGAAGTTGCAGTAAGTTTCTCCGGAGGAGGATTCTCCAACTATTTCGCTCGTCCTAGGTGAGATGATTTCGAGCGTATGAGGCGAAGTTCTCTCACCAATCTTCCCGCAGCTTCCAGTCTTCTGCCGTGTCAACGTTCTTGACCAAGCTCGGGACCACAAATAGCGGTTTGTTCAAGTAAGTCACAACTTCATCACGGCGCTGGGCGATGAATGACAGACTTACTCTATTGCGTCATTAGTACTTCGGGACGTGCATACCCTGATGTCGCCGCGCAAGGCCAGGGCTTCCAAGTCGTGATCGGAGGACGAGTCAACTCGGTCGGTGGGACCAGTGCCAGTTCGCCAGTACGTTCAGCACGATACTTTAGCTATGCTGCTCCGACTGATTTTGTGTCTTCCGCCGGTACAGACTTTCGCGGGCGTGATCGCTTTGTTGAATGACTTCCGTCTGTCCAAAGGCGAGGCACCTCTCGGCTTCTTGAATCCTATCATCTACTCCACTGGCGTCGCTGGTTTCAACGACATCACGTCCGGCTCAAACCCAGGCTGCGGTACCAACGGATTCACCGCGACCGCTGGTTGGGATCCTGTAAGCACTCACTGCCCATGTCACTTCGTGAGATTACCTTCCTGAATCCGGTCTTCACCCCGCGTAGGTTACCGGCCTCGGGACTCCAGACTTCGGGAAGCTTCAAGCATTGATCGGCTGAACCTTACACGAGACTTGACCTCGCATCTCTGGTTTGCTCGCTGTAGAAAGCTTTCGTATTGCTGTACCAATTACAACCGCCCTGTCTCGGGATGGGATCCCTTACCACAAATTTGATGATCTACATACAAACGACGTGACTTCTTCTACAACTATCAACCGAGAACCTACACGTTGCTACCAACCGCGACCCGCACGACGTTACGAAGAGATGCGTGGAGTGCGGACCTATGCATTTGAATACTAGTAGAAGGCGTCAGCACTATATGAGCGTCGTTGGAACTGCGACTAACTCACCACTAGGAACTGCGTCGTCGCCCAATTTGCTATTGAACCCGTCCTCACAACAACGTCACGAAGTTATTCCCGCAATACAGACACCGGCGAACGGCATCTAATAAATCCTCCGCGAGCCAATTGCGAGCCAATACCGGAAGCCAATGCGCTGTAGCTGTGACCGAAGGATCTTTCGACGAAGGAGGCAGGAGAGCTTTGCGTCTGCACCACACGCAGGTTCTCACCATGGGCGTTGAGAGAAGGAATGACGTGATGCTACAGCGTGCTGCGAAGAGAGAGAAGGTGAAAACCGATCCATCAGGTAATTGGCATCGAGCGGGACTGATGGCGGCAGCCGCGGTTTCCCTGCAGAACTTCGGGGCAGCATATCTGATTGTGTTGATCCAGCCTGTGGGGATCTCTTCCAAGGAAGCCCAATCGAGGCCTGACGCACCGAAGGTAGAAGCAACGCACAAGCCGTAGGCTCGAGAGGCTGCAGTGCATCTGTCGCACGCTGCTTCTACCGCCGGTGAATCAAGCAAGCACAGACTCGCACAGAATCTGGCTCCGAACGGCTATGGCATAACATCACTGCCGCCCACGCTGAGTGGCCGGTCAATTACGGTCTGGAGTTTCTCCACCACGCTGTACCGTGTACACAGAAATGTCAAAAGGCACTTACCCCACGTGTGCCCATTGGTGCAAATACCAGTAAGCATGTTCTGGAAAGGCACGGGGGCTTGACACGCCGGACACAGCTCTTCAGGCCCGGAGGCCTCACTGCTGAGATCATAATCAGCTGCTGCGACAGCCCTGCTGGCCTTCGCGGACAATTCCCGTGCTTCCAATCCCAGATCTGCAGATGTTCCCGGTAGAAGCGCTTGCTTTACGATCCGAAGAATGAATGCCATCTCGGTGTCTTGTGGTTGTGGGTGCATGTTTAGTAAGCGCTGCGGCGCTGAATATAGAAGGCAACGTAGAACGAACCTGAGATCAAGGTAAGAGATGCCAATATGTGTCGAATCATCGTTCGAAGGATGTGGCGACAGATTGCATCTACGATCGTCGTGGCTGCAGCATCGAAGAGTTGTTTCTCCACCGTAGTTTCGACGTGGTCCTGACAGAAAGAAGTTCAGAGATGACACGCGCCACAACGCATGCAGCATGAGAACTGAATGGAATCGGGCAACGCACTTGACAAAACTGGGCGATAGTCCACCTCATACGTTGTAAGTGCAATTCGTCGAATCCAAAGAGATGCGCGTCCAGGCTCTTGCGAAAGGCCGATCGGAATTGAGTGTTCAGCTCACCAGACCAAGGTGATAACATCCATTTCGACGATGGCACGTCAAGATTGGGTACACTTAAGATCTGCAAGATCTGAGGATGTAATCGTGAGATCATCGCGGAATCTTGCAGTGGTAGAAAGATTGGTCGGAGAGACGCATTTGGTGAGAATCCCGGAGCTTGAATGAGGCGAGGAGGAAAAGTCAGCATACGAAATCCCACTCCCGGGTGAAATTTGCCAACCGATTCTGACTGTTGTCGCCCGAGTGATATCACTCAACAGAGCTTCATCAGACTCGACGGGAGACAACTTGGCAACAACGAATGTGCTGGTATGTGCGGCATCGTGTTTGTAATCAAAGCTGGTAGGAAGAGCAGTTCTACGTATCGAGCAGATTAATAAAATGAGACGTAGTGTAAATTGAGATGCGTACTCATGTATCCACACATACGTCGACATATCGTCAAAGGGCATCATGCCGCCGATTCTATTCACGTCCAACCGATCAGGCTGACGCTCTTCTACTTTGAGGTATACAGAACGTGATGCCGCCGAGAGCGCCTCGGCGGAAAACCCGGCATTCTCAGGTGTAGAGTTAAACACCAGTTGGGGGTCGGACGAAAAGCCTGAGATGACATGAAAAGAGCCGTCTGCGAGGGCGACCACAAGTGCATCTCGCCGCCGCCTGTAGCAGAAGCCGGAGAGCGTTGCGACCGAGGTCGACCCCATGCAAGTCTTCACAGTGCGAAGTGCTATCACACGAGAACCTCGCCAGGCGCTCGAATCTTGGGCACTAGACCATATGCGAACTTGACCCGGAGAGCTGAAAACCAGGAATGGCTGGACATAGGAGCATCCCGGAGATGTGAATTCAGGGACGGTCCACGGTGGTCAAAAACGGAACTCACGTTCGGTCTTGCGGTCTGTATCCAGTGCAGGGACGTAATTCCTTTGGTGGATGCTTCGCATGCCTTGTCATGGAGGGTCTCCCAGGATACGGAGCATTCGTACTGCTTGATGAGGCCGATATGGTCGGAATTTTCCTCTAGTCTTTGAGTAACTTTTACCACAGCGATGGAGCCATCACTGATACCACATGCAAGAAAAGCTTCACCTGCAGCAACGTAAATCTATCAAACTTCAGATTATACTGCAGTAAAACGACACACACTGTCCAATCTGCGAAGAGGTCCACGATGACCATGCGAGTTGTGTAATCCATCTGTCAGCAATGGAAAAAGTAGCGATATGCCGTAGAGGTTTTTGTGCTTCTGGTTCGCTGGCATACCTTTAGAGCGCGAGATGTCGTTAGCAATTTTAAAATTACAACTGTCGCAACGTACCTTGCGAGGCAAATAATTCCAGCACGACTGCCAAGCGCCAGTAACGAACAATCCATCCAAGACGCGGCTGGTGTAGAGAAATCGGCTTGACTTGACCATGCGATAGCTGTGCATAGAGGAGTTGTATCAATCAATGAGCGTCAGGATACCCACTTCATCGGGGAAACACCAACAGGTTACTTGTGCCTGGAGCGACTTGTACAGCCCCGCGTCGGTGCCATTTGGCGGTGGCAGAGCGTTTTCCGACGCGTCGTAGTCACCAATCTGAGCGCGTCGTAAGGCGGGTGATGACTCGGCAGGATCGTTACACTGACCTTAGCCCATATTCCAGTGAGGTAGTTTTTCATCGCAGCGTAAAAAGAGACTTGCATATTGGAAGTAAGTACGACAATTATGCAACTGTACTGCCTCTTCAGCCTTGGATTCCATCTGGTTCGAAGGCAAGTAGAGACTCACCCGGCATCAGCTGTTAAATTGTTTGGCGAACATGCCACCGATCGAAAATGGGGATCGAGTGAACCCAGAGACACAGCACTCCAGTCTGTGAACGCTGAGCAAAGGGGCTGTTCGACGGCTAATGCGAGGAGTTACCTTGGCAGTCGGCGGGCCACTGGTGCAGTCCGGAGTCTTTGTCCCATTCAATCATCGTTCGCAGCCATTGCGTGGATCTGGAAATGCCACTCATGTGCCCTTTCTCAAGCGATTGTTTGATGAGAGTAGGTGATTCAACATTGATTCCTAGCGGTGGCGTCTGGCGTGGAACATATCAAAGGCTGGTTCATTGAGGACGTGAAGGATCACGTACGAGGATATGGATGGCATTCCTAGCTAGTAGAATCGCTTGGCCGTCTCCGGACCACTGCAAACACTTTGGGGAGGGAGTTGTTGTCACGCCTGGCAGAGGAATGGCGGCAAGAACGGATGGATGAGCCATAGTCTCAAGTCTTCCGCAGCTCTACCACCACAAATTGAGGGAGACGCGTCGTGGGTGGAGATATCAAAGTGGCGGGGTAACACCAAGCTAAAAGAGACCTTTCTGGGAAGATGAGCGCAATCTTTTGACCGCAGAAAGTGTTTGAAGTTTGCCGATGACTTGGGGTGCAATTCAAGGGAAGATTGGGAGAAAAGCGGGCTATGTTGTGCAGAGAGATTCCGAGGACATGCCAGCGGAATGGCGTGGTGTGAGGACAGGTGGAAATCACTGCCAATGGTCAACAGGCAGTGGGAGACGCGTGCCACAGACGCGTTGTAACTCCGCCGACTCCGACTCAATCAGTCGCGACGCGCTTCGCTTCCACCGGCCACTGCCAATTTCAACTTCGTGGTTGCGACGCGCTTCCCGACTCCGTCGAATTTCTTGCCAAACATGACGGTATGGACATACAAGCCCGCCGCCAGGACATTCCAAGCTGATATTGGCCATGGGCCCCGTAGGATCTCACGTTCTGCTACATCCACATGACGCAGCAAGACCTCGACATACTCGACACAATAGGCACGTCGGACTACATCACCGGCGATCTCTCTGATTCTGGTAAGGCCTGCGAGCGGCTTCCGTTTCAAACGAGATACCGACGCGTTCTCAGATGTCGACGTGCCCTCCCACATGAAGCCTCCAAACCCAGATGATTCGGACGGTAAGTGTGTGAACTGCCCGAAGGCCAAGTCATAGCCAATCTATTTTCTTCGGACAGTTCTGCCTTCACAAGTCCATCCGTCATATCCTTACGGAAACCCGGCCAGCATCAAACACCCTGCTGCCAGGCCTCGCAGACCGTACGACCCTTCGTCACGCGCCCTCTTCGAGGACATGGGGTACGCTGGTGGCGGCGTTAATGGTGCCCTTCGATGGAAGGAGCTGGCGCTGGATCAGCTCCTTCCGGTCGACGAAGAGAAAGAGGAGGCGGCGAAAGCGGCCTTAGCCCGGAAGTTGGCCAATGGGTCTGCGAATCAACCGCCCCCAATCCCTCAGCAGCCGCCCGGAATGATGGCTCCAGGGAATAACGGAGAGGACGAAGACGACGAGAATGACGAGAACGATGAGGACGATGATGAGGACGACAACGACGAGACTTCCTCTGACGAAGAAGATTATGAAGAACCCGAAGATCAATAGTGTACGCGCACGAGCTAGCAAACCTTGTTCTATAATGCTCAATCACACAGCCTCCGAGCATTCGTGATACGTTTTATTGTCTCTGCGCGCTGATAGCGGTCACTAGTGCCTCTCCTATTTCCGGTTGCAACAGGTCCTTTATATCGCTCTCCTGCTCTATCACCCACTCGTATGCGTCCAGCAACACCGTGTCCGTGAGTGGCACAAAGTGCGCAGCGAGTACACGAATGATGTTGCTCACACGAGACACCGCGGCGCGGGTGGCATCGTCTATGTCCTGGGAGGCATGTTTCATGAGAAGCGCAGCTCGGGCTGAGAAGGAAGATGGGCGACTCACGTCGTTCTTGTTGGAGTAAACCGCTTCAGCGTCGAATCCTTCTTCGCCCTCTTGTTCGCTTGCTTTCGTGAGTTTGCTGACCCAGATATACCCATTCAGCCCGAGAATAAGGTCTACACCGCAAGGAAGCGAGACGAAGTGCGACTTCAATCGGCGTATAAGCACAGGTGGAACGGTCACAAGTTGGCCATTGCGGAGCTGAGTCAGGCCGAACCACAATTTTCAGCTTCGAACGATAGTACGGGGATATCCCTGCCCTTACCTTGCCGTACTTCAACGAACGCGTGTGCAGGGATAGCGCTCCGTCAGCGAAGAAAGCTTGCACCTCTGCTACCAGTAAGTCGCCCTCTTCGAAGAACGTCCGCATCTGCAGTTCGTCGCTTTCGACTTTGCGGCGCTTATTATGTCGTCAGCGACCTCTAATCGCGCCGATAGCTGAGGGTCCTCACCTGCACACCACCTGGAAGATTTACGGACGACAGCATCAAGACGGCATCTTGGCGAGAATTCGCATCCACTTTCCACCGACGCGGCTGGACCTAAAGGTGGCGCACAATTCAGCCAAAGGGTTGCGAAGCCAAGTATAAGGTGCGATGGACACCTCTGTGATCCGACCGACGACAAGATCTCCGACTTCTGCATTGTACCTGGTCAAAAATGAGGGAGTCAGATGAAGGCACGCCTCCACTTTTGAAAAAACTGAAACGCTCACCTGGTCCGGATGGCCCGAACTGAAATCAACTTGTTCACTCTTTCAATCACACCTGTTACGGAGGCGATCACTTCCTCATTGTCCACAAACGTTCCATGTCCACTGTCTTATGGAGCATGAGAAGGTCGTATTACACCAAAGGACGCGAACGACGGAGAAGCACAAACGCACCGCATGAATGCCTGAGAGGATGTCAAAACCTCGCCAGGGCTCGTGAGTTTTCTACCGGATGCTCCCATATCATCGTCATCGAAATCAACTTCCATGCCATCTTCACCGTCTGGGTAGCGGCGAGCCCCATCGTAGCCGTCGTGTGCTGGAGCAGCCGGGAACGACGCGAAAGTGATCATGGCCGTACCAAACGAGTAACGAGTTGGTACCGTGGGAGTCTGCCCGCCGAACTTTGTAACCTACCTCACCTGCCGCTTTTGGAAGGCAGCGATCGCCGATGACCACGTACGGCTTCAAGACGTACTTACTACTGGCAGTCCGCAACGTCGATTGCCAACTATTGCCAATGGGCTTGATGATGCCGATGAAGGTGATGGTTGTCCTCAGAGCGCCGGCGGCAGTCGGGGCAGGAGGCTGTACGACTGCTGTACGCATCGAACCTGACAGCTAGGCGCAGAACGGTAGGCCAACCGAAGAAATCCCACGCACAGTCGCTTCGACAAGTCCGCTACGCGCACGTCGCCCGACCCTCTTGCCGGCGGACCGAAGAGCGCACCTTTCCCATACCAGGCAAGCTGGCGGCTTCGCCGTCGAAGCCGACCAGATTTCCGGTGTCGGCGCATGACCGCGTAAATTACCCGTATGTGTCTGTTTTTCTTTGATGGCCTACCGTTCTGCGCCTAGCTGGAATGTATCGTCAGGGATTTGAGGGTCAGGGAGCGGCGGCGCTGCTATCATCGATCAGTCAAGCGACCTGACTGTAGAAAGTGGAGCGAACGTTGAGTTCGTTGTTCGGAGCGTATATGCGGAGGCGTGGGCGGACAACGGCACATGTTTGAGGAAAGAGATGCGCACACGACTGTAACTGGCGTGCTTCTGGAAACCGGAAAGTAACTTTCAGGCACTCGGAGACAAAGGCTCGCGGGAAGGTGTCCATCTGTGATTCTCCACCCAGACAAGGAGAATAGCAACACCAAGTGACTCAGTGGAAGGTGATGCCAAAGTCCATATAATAATATGATCGTCTATAGATGAATACTACATTGGAATGTCCGAGCATAAATACAGAATGAGCGACGGACAAAGCAAAATTACAGAGACCAGAGTGAATGAGAGTAGAGGAACTCCAATGAGTGGGTATTTCCGTATGATGTGCAACGCAGGCTGTGATCGCTGTGATCCTCAAGAAAACGGGTCTTGACCCTGTTACGCGCTAAGAGCTAATGAGTCGATGATAGTTGTGATGAGGCAAAATCTAGGGCCGACCCACCTTAGGTACTTTTTACTTGTATGCGAGGAAGTATGCAGACAACGCAGGGAGATCGTTTGAGCCTGCGTCAGAATAGCCTTGTCTCCGGGAACCGTTGAACTTGAGTACGATGACAGGGCCACACCATTGCTTTGCCGCAGCGCCAGAGGTAATCCGGTATATCGCGCGATTCACGGGCGCGGCTCGCTGGAGGGCTGTCGGGCAGTACCAGATATGGAGAGGGAAACGCAGAGGTTCCCCGTTCAGTCCCTGTGTCAGGATGATTGTGTTTGGCACGCTCTCGGGAAAGTAGTCTTGAAGGAGAGGGAAGGGACAGATGCCCTGAGATGCCGCCCCTTGAGGGCGACACTGCACGGTAATGATCCGAGAACGCTCTGCGGCCGGTGTGGTCAGCTACGCATTGCGGTTAGGCGACATGAAAGCTGGAACTCTTACCTTCCTCTGGTGTGAAGAAAATGGCGGATACAGATACCATCTGTTGTTGAATGGGCGGTGGCGAGTTCGTCAGCGCGTACTGAGCACCAGCGTTCGCCTGAACGCATTCTTTACGGTGGCGTTGCCAGTCCTGCGTCGGGGAAACAATGAGCATTTGGGTCATACGATCAAAAATGCGTCGGCACTTACTCCTTGTAGATGTGCTGGCGAGCAATACCACGCGTTTTGGCACCGACTGCACCATAATGACGTCGGTTTGCAGCAGACCGTGCATGGATGGCTGATGAGGGGTCCCGCGTTCATAGTTGTTTCTGAAGCTTGAAGAGGAGAGGCTTGAAGCCGTCCGAAAGAGTGGCGGACTTTTGAATTAAACGGAGGGAGAGAAACTAGTGCGAATCCTACGGAATAGCAGGCCAAGGGCAGACCCTTATATAGAGTCCCTTAGATCTAGCCGCCCTGAGCTCGAGGCCTTTCTCCATGCGTAACAACCAAGCCCCAAGGCCACCCGTGTGGAAGGAAACCAACGCACACGGAAAAGGCAGAAAGCTTAACGAGCGACGTGGCGATCTACGGAAGACAATGGAGCGAGCGAAACGTAAGGGCTTTCAGGCACGACCTGAATCACAATTTTTCTTGATGAAGCTTGTGGAAAGGTCCTGTTGCGGCTGCCAGGAGGTGGGACAGGGAGACACGAGAGACGGAGATGGCACCGCATCAGCCTATGAATCGCCGGTAGCGAAAATGTTCGCTGACACGGGTGGCAGAGGAGTCCGAGAGGTCTTGCGTGGCCATTCCGTTGGATTTGGGCGGCGCAGATATTGAGAATTTTTGATTGTTGGGTAGAAACCAAGATAGCTCGTATAAGCAGTGCTGTGAAACAAATTGACAATCGAAGATCTTTAACCGAGGCCACTCGTCACCTCCTGCCAAATAAGACCATCTCTTGGAAAGGCTCCGCGCCAAAGAAAGACAGACGGCTGAGATGCTGAGAACCACCATGTCTACCGGAGGGGTTAATCGTCCTTTGACGGAATGGAATAAACTTCATGGAATTGTGACGACGGATGAGCGTAAGCCAGTGACGAATGCGGCAGATTGGTTGTCCCGACGCGTCGAGCGAGCTCGGCAAAAGGACGATGTGATCTGAAGGTGGACGTGCAGGTGTGGTGTCAAGAAACCGAGCAGCTGATTCCGTGGCAACTCGAGAGACCCATGGACAAACCTCTACCAAACCAGAAGTCCGAGCTTCCGTGTCGAAGGCCTCTCTGAACGGCAGCGGCGAGCCTGCGCGGCGGCATCAGAACGGCCGCGGACGGTGCCGGGATCGTCTCCGGGATCTCCGGCGCTTCTTCAGTTTCCCACGGCGCGAGCAGCATCGAAGCAGACGCGATCACCACTCGTCGCAGCGTACTCACCTTCTCCTCGCCGTCCGCACACGACCCAGACATACGCAGCAACCATGTCCGACGACGAGATGAACATTGACGATGGTGCGTGTCTACTCGTTCCGTATGCTGCATGTTTCGCCACACTGACTATCTCCACGACGCAGGCGGTGTGGTGCGAAGGAAGGGCAGAGGTTTCCAAAGCGCCTCAGGTGAGCCCATTCCGACCCGTCTCTGACAGTCCGACGGATCGCTCATATGCTTCGGCGTATAACTAGGTGGGAACGAGAGTGGTATCACTTCTGAGCAGACATACGACCGGGTAGAGTCGTCTCATGGGTCCGAAACGAGAGCAGCGCGATGTGAGCACCGCCCCAATTTGCAACGCAGCAACCGTCGCACTGACCAAGAGCAATCCACCGCAGCTGTCGAAGGCTGGATTGTTCTCGTCACCAACGTACACGAGGAGGCGAACGAGGAAGATGTTCAAGACAAATTTGCAGAGTTCGGAGAAATTAAAAACCTGCATCTGAACCTTGACCGTAGGACGGGTTATGTCAAGGTACGTTCGATGCTCGGCTACTCTTGTCGTAACCGCGACTGACGCAATATCCGTAGGGCTATGCCTTGGTCGAATACGAGACCATGGCAGAGGCGCAGGCGGCGATAGATGGTGCATCTGGGACGACGCTCTTGGAACAAACTCTGCAGTGCGATTACGCATTTGTCAGACCGCCACCGGCGGGCCCTAAGAAAGGCCGAGGAGGGCGCGAGGGTCGCGGTCGCAGCGCGAGTCCTTCACGTCGACGAGGAGGTGATTAATGTTTGTTTGACCCGTGATCGGGAATCGTGTCTTCCGTATCGTCTTGCTGCTCTCACTGAATGTCTTCTTACTGTGTATTCACTTCAAACGAACCCGATGTTTTCCGAGAACCCGCGCGACTGTTCTGCATGAACCCGTCGAGCACTGTCCGATTCGAGTGTCCTTTTCCTCACGATGAGACCTCAGCTGAAGAGCAAAGACTGCGTTTCTGGCTGATGTCTTCGCCATTCTGCCACTGGCCGGCTGGAGTGTGGGCGGCTCCTGTCAAAGAGACGCCGGACAGCAGCGCAAGGCCAATTCCCACAGCGTCGTTCACGCGTTCAACAGCACTCTTGCACTTCATCCCTATTCCTCCCCGAAGGGTCTCACCGCGAGTACACGCTCTTCTGACAAATCAATCTCGTGTACAATGGCTCGCCGAACGGATAGCGACGAAGAAATGGCCCCACCCGAGACCGTGGCAGAGGAGAACGTGGATGACGACGCAGACGAGGAGGAGTACGAGATCGAAGTGATCCTTGAGGCGAAACACGGTATGTTCGGGAATGTAAGTGTAAAACACGCTCTCGTTCCACTGTAATCGCGTCATGCTGAACCATGGACGCGTACATAGAGCAACATAGGCTATCTGGTGAAGTGGAAGGGGTATGGCCCGGAGGACAATAGCTGGGTCAATGAAGAGGACGCTCAGTACGTGCACGACGCCCATCTTCCGCAGCATTGGTGCTTAACGCGATGAACGACAGAGGCGCGAAAGACCTTATTGACGAATATTGGAGGAATAACAAAAAGAATACCCAGCGCAAGTCCAGTGGTCCTGGACCTCGCAAGTCCTTGCCAAGCGCCAGCCGGGCGCGCGACGAGTCTCCTGAAATCGACGCCCCATCGACCCAGAAACGCGGCAGACAGTCGTCTGCGAAGGCTATTTCTGTATCCGACGATGATGGTGACGAGGAAGAACGGCCACAGCCCAAGAAATCCAAAGCTGACACGACCAGCGCGTCTGCGAGAAAATCTGTGGCGAAATCCGCGTCCACCACCAAATCCGCATCGCAGAAGAGTAAGAAATCGGCACAGCGTACGCCGGAAGTGGAAGAATCCGAGGAAGAAGAGTTCACCGATATGCGCAAGTGGAAGACTGCGGATACTTGGGAACATATCGTAGAGCGTGTCGAGACTGTGGAACGCACAGACGATGGAAAGCTGTTCGTTTACTTCACGCTGTGAGTGGCTTCCTTCGGATGACAGATGCCACATGATTGAGCCAGTGTACTTCGCAGGAATTCCAAGGGTCTGGCGAAAACAGACAACAAAAGATGTCGTGAGGAATCTAAACTGTGCAGACTCAAGTTCCCACAAGCGGTACGTCTTCATTTACGCGTCTGTGGCGCGTCTTTCTGACCTTGGGCCAAAAGCTCCTGGAATTCTACGAACGCAACTTGCGCTGGAGGAAGATTGACGGAGACGACGAAGACGACTGAGCCTGTTTGCTGTTCTGGACCCGATTCCTGCCTGTTCCTTGCTGGTGTACGTCTATAATTTTCTTGTGGTGGCGAGCCCTGTTTCGCCACTTTGCTTGTAACTTAACGTGCCGCTTAAGCCTTTTCCATGCCGTTCGGAGATGCTGGATTAAGCGTCGCGGTTTGACTTGTCATTAGAGTCGCTCAAGTTGCCCCTCGAACTCTGCCTCGCTCGTAATGCGTAATGCTCAGTCCGCAGTGCATCGACGTCGCGGGCGTCGCTATGCGCTCGCTGTCGCACATGTAACTTCCCTCACTATATCAAATCCACATTATGATGACCTTTCGCGCGCTGTGATCAACAAGGGGAAAGCCAAGAGCTATCAACACCGTTTAAGCAGCTTTGCCTGTCTATCGACAATTCGTCCAACTCCGCTGCGAGCGTTTGGAGGCTTGGAGCGGCTGTGTCGCATACCTGTCTGGGTCTGAGAAGGAGGTCCGACTTGTCTCATTGGGATCCTGGTACAGAGTGTTCATGATTCAGGCCAGGTCCACAGTTCCATCGCGTCAGCTTGGTATCAAAGATACCCCTGGACCGGTACAACCGCAAGCCCTGGGTCGGTACTTCAACCACCGAGGAAACTTGAATGCTCAGAGGGTGAAACTTCTTCTACTGGACTAGGCTAGGGATACTCAACTTGAGTTACGACCGATGTCAGCCCGATCCTGAGCATTCTTACACCTTAAATAATGAACCATCTATGACGACTGCATAACCGAGGCTTCTCATCAATGTGGATCCTCAGCCGCGTCAAGGGTCCTGCGCCGTCCTGAGTCAAGGAACTGCCTTTGTCGTGATCATCCTTCGCACGAATGTACGCTACGTACCCATCTTGGCTGCATACCTGTACACTTGTCAACATGTCAAGAAACCTTAGTATGCTACAGGAGTCATCAGCCTTCGCGACGTTCGGCATCGTCGCATCGACGCCACGTCCCTGCCAATCCTATTCACCCAAGCCGACCAAGCGAAAGACTTCGATCGCTGAAATGCTGTCGAATACACACGACGTCGAAGCACGGCGCCCTTGCATCAAAGGGTTGGACTGCCGTACGCGTATAAACTCACTGACATTGCCACTGTCATCTAATAGCACTGCCCAGTGCGCGCCGGCAGCTGTTCTACACCTCTGTACTGGCAACTAGCTCGCCCACAGTTCATAATGTCGATTATGCCAGACAGTTAGAGCTTCTTGGTCCCGAACAATCACAAGCCTACAGGACAAGGAAGGAGATGTACAAGGAAGTCATGCCGCCATGGGCTCCAGCGTCCCACTGCATCCTCTTCTCAAAGCTCGTTCCAGCCTCCGGCGGAGCGCGCAAACTCAATCATCCATGATGCAGGGGGCGACTACAGACCATGTTCGAAGTATGTGTTGCATCATCTCCGGAGTGGGATGTCGGTTCCGAGCTCGAGGGATGAGATGTTTTGCCAAACATACATGGGATTGCTTCCGATAGTACGCGGGGGAACAAACAAGAAAGTAAGGAATAGGGTAAAAAAGCCAAAGCACATGTATACGGGTACTGGACTTGAATTCGTCATGCATCCATAACTTACTAACTCCATCGACACAGGAACAACGAATAGGCACTAGTCGGCACAAGACAATGAGCAAAGATAGATGAACGACATGCCCGCGGAGTATCACTCACTAGGTCATAACATAGCGGTAAAAATGTCATCGGGTGAAGTATCACAGCTCCTCATGTTGAGTCACGAAGGCCGCAGCCTCCTTCTCGACCTCGGAAGCCAGTGATTCTACAACCGCTTCGGGATCATTGGCTTTCTGGTCCGGGACGGAAGTCGCACTAGGGTCGACTTCAGCAGCACGATTGAGGGCGGCTACGACTTCCTCCTTGCTCCGGCCAATGACGACTTGAGGGATGTCCGGGGGAGATTGACCGGACGCTGGGTCTTTCTTCTCATCTTGCTCGATAGGGAGAATTGACACGGTCTCATCTGCAGGCGCGTCCGTCTCCTCGTCGTCCAGGTTTTCATTAGAGCCATCCTCCGCACCAAACGCGCGGTCGCCGTTCCGCTTCACGCGTCGTAAACGGGTTTCAAAGCCAACAACCACGTCCTGTACTTCGGCTTGAAGATCAGCCAGCGCTGGCAGAACGGGATTGATAGGAGGCGAAGAATGCGATCCATCCTGAATGGTCATGGCGAGCTCCAGGAATTTATCGGCAGCTGTGTATTCAAGTAGAGATACAGTCAAAAATATTGCTAGGCAAATTTGTGAATTGGATGGACTGATGGACTTACATCGGACAAGATCGTGGTACCGCTGCCAATCCTGGTAAGTGACGTCGTCGAGCCACGCGTAGTCCAATCCGAGATCAGTTTGCGCACGGTCCGCGATTTCCCTGACCTGTTGAGAGACTTTCCGCACCTAGCAAAGAGGCAGAACAAGTCAGCCGAAGAACGCTAAAATACGAATGGAATCACCAGTGTGGTGCCTTACCTCCTCTAATTCCACATTCAGTACCACATTGTACCAGCCGTTGATGACAGCCTCGGTCTGCATCAATCGCTCTCCGAACTTGGCGTCGACTTTTTCGACAACACGTTCCCACATCGTTCTCTTTTCGTCCGGACGCCTGGCCTCACGTTTCAAGTTTGTCAGATATTTTTCCGCGCCTTTCAGAAACTTTTCGGCCTCTTCAACAAGGGATTCCACCTCCTTGCGGATCTCCTTTGACTCCTTGAGCTCGACCACAGCGGCCTTACGCGACGCGACGAGCTGTTTGCGCAGCACCTTGCGTCCGTCCGCCGCGGCCTCTTCGATCTCCTGCTCCCACTTCGTGTGCCGTCCCGTAATGTCGGCGCGCTTCTTCGCGGTTTCGATCTGACGGAGTCGCTCTTTTTCTGCCTTCTCCTCTTCCGTCTCGGTCTCTTCGGGTGGCGGCACAAAGTTGTCTTGGGAGGGAAGAGGTTCATCCTCGCTGTTTAGGCCGAGTTCAGCGTAGAACGCGTCCATGTCGATATCGTCATCGCCCGGAGAGGCCGATGTTGTAGGCTTGACAGCACTACGGACGGATTCCGAGGCAGAAGAAGCGAGCGAAGTGGCAGAGGAATAAGCTTGATCTGTCAGAGAGGACACGGTGGCAGCGGCCTCAGCGACGGTTTCTACGGCGGATGCAGAGGCGCTTGAAAGGGACGCAGAGACGGTCTCAGCCAAAGAAGCAGCGGACAGAACGGCTTCGGAGGTGGCTGATTTGAGAGAGCCATGTGCATTTTCTTCAACGAGAGCCGTTGCAGATGGTACAGCGGAGTCCGTGAGGGCTGAAATCACGGCGGAGGCGCTTGATGATGCGGCGGCACTTGCAACATCGACAGAGGAGAAAATCTTCGATGATGCGGTGGACGCAGCGGGAGGCACGGCGCCCGAGCTGGTAGTGACAGAAACTGCGAAGTCGCTCGCCAGCTGACTAGGATGAACGTCAGAGCCTGCTGTGACCGCGACCGGCTGTGTGTCTGATGGGGCGGGTGCACCTCGGAGGACGGGCGAGGACGACGCGCTGACGATAGAATCGGATAGTGGTGGCAACGCAGATGAAGAGGGGGAGATGGCGGACGAGGCACTAGACGACGCCACGGAGGAGACAGCATGTGCAACCTTGGTCTGAGAGGCGGCGGGCGTTCTTGTAATCGGTTTATGCACGTTGCTGACGGGTGTAGCTGGCTTGCCACCACTCAACTCGACCACGCCTTCCCAGATGCGCACCAGATGGGGGTCCACGAACTGACGTCGCTGAGCAATCAGGAACTGGACAAGTTCGGCGAATAAAATCTTCATCCTTTGCAAAAGAGGGATTGCATAAGGCTTGGCCTTTTGATAGCCAGAATAAGTCCTTTGGGCCGCCAAAACCACATACGGCTGCGCCTGAACCCGCCATTTCTGGAGATTGTAGAAGGCAAGCTGCACATGGGGGGCAATCTTCTGTTCATATTCCGTGGTAAGGGTCCGAATGTACGGGTTCAGCTGCTGCTCGACGCGCTGAATCTGAGGTACGGCGTATGAGTTCCACACGGGGACGGCGTGTTTGTTCCATTGAGGTACTATGCGCTTGTTCCATTGTGGGACGACCCGCGCATTCCATTCGTGCTGTGTCCGGAGCGCGATGGGTTTCGCAGTAGCAACAAACCGCTCGGCGTAAGGTTTCGCCCGGTCAATATATGGAGCAACTGACGGGTGAGCCAGTGCTTGTTGGAATGGTGGTAGGAGATACGGTTCCAGGATAAGCCGACGGTATTCGTGTAGTCCACGGCATACGGGGGATTTCAAATGTTCATCTGTCGGACAGACAGATAGAGTGTAGATTGTGAAGAAAAGAAGGAACGCCCGCGTTAGCAGCTCCAGAAAGCCTCCAGAGCCGTTCCGTGAGGACTGTACGCATAATTCAGTGATGCTGAAACTTAGACAGTCATAGATTACGCACTTTCTTCTTTTGTTTTCCTCTGCCCTTCGACTTTCCCTTCTTCGTTAAATCAGCCTATACAGAACAATTAGCAACTGCAGTCGGGCCAAGCTTCGGGCTAAGTAGCCATCTGCACATGGCTGAAAGCAGGGCAATGGCACAGCTCGGTGCACTCTCGCGTCCCCTCTGTCACTGCTGACATCCAGTCGCGTGACCGGCGACACTCAGCGATGAATGCATACACAACCACCAGTATGCAGGTAAAGCTGATGACTACGCATTGCAACCACAGTGAAAGTAGTTTCAGGGCGCCGCGTGCCGGTGTTCAGACATAATGAAGATTGGACACTCACTGCTTTGGGGGACTGGCCGCGAGCCGTGTCCGCCACACCATTCAAGTCCTCCGCAGTAGCACTGTTGACCAGCGGGCTGGACGCAGTGCCATCGGTTGGAAGTTTGCTCTTTATTCGAGGAATGGGCTGTGACGAGTTTGTGCGGGAAGTGGGAGTTGGAGGGGCGGGCGCCCTCCTGGTGACGACCATGTTTGGCGAGAAGTAGAAGCTGTATACTAGGAGGAGAGAGCGACTTAGGCCAGCTAGTACGACAGGTCGGGTGTCGTCGTCGATATGGAGGTTGTCGTCGTCGTCGTGGACGGTGAGGAAGAAGGGAGAGTGGCGAGAGAACTGTGGACACTGGCAGATAGCTGATGCGCCAAAATGACGTGGATCATGTGTTTGCCCTTGTTGGGACGGTAACGTGATCGCGACCAGGCGCGTCGCGACGCGCTCTGTCCGGAGACTGCCACGTCAGCACTACCGTTCTACAGATGTACGTGTTCTTATTCGTCCAGAATACAAAGTCCATGTATATTCTACGCTCACAATGCAGAAAGACGGCTCGGAAACGCGACGTTGCCAGGGATGTGCGTGGTAGCGAACGTGATCGGGATTTGCCGACTAAAAGAGCGCCGGTGTGCGCAGCGACCTTCGCTTGACTCGGAGTCGCCTTTGCTCGTCGTCTCGCACGTCGTCCTCGCATCCAACAACGTCTTCCACGACTATGCTATTGCAATCAGCGCAACGACCCGTCAAAACGTACTCCCATCGTCGCTCTAGAGCTCACGCGAATGTCGCACGAGCTTCTGAACCTCAAGCCCTCTCATCGCCGCAGATCACGCAGCATCCGCATAATGACGACGACCTCACCCTCGCAGAATTCTCCAGGACGATGAAGAAACGCTCTGAATTACGCTCATTGCATGCTGCAGATAAAATCAGCCCTGGAGACTCGCAAAACCTGATGGACGAAGATCACGACTCGCTCGAAATGCCTCGCAATTGCGCCCTTGAACCCTTCCACTCTAACACAAACCCTGATTCCGATGACCCTTGCTACGAAACACCCTACGTCTCTCTGCCTCAAGATCCCTCGCACGTAGCATCTACTTTGCACGCAACGTCCCCGGATAGAATGTCTCCGGTCCCTGCATCTCGTCGGATCCTCTCTCGAATAGGCTCTCGCAACCTGAAGGAGAACCTCTCGCGAAACGACCAGCGTGGCTTGGCTTCCCCATTCCATAGCCGTCCTGGATCTCGCGCTGCATCCCCAGACTTCGTGTCTCAGGGCCCTGCAAAGCGTCCTCGCCTCCACACCAAGTCCCGTACTCTCTCCTCCGATATGTTGTCTCGTAATCAGGCTCCTGTTTTAGCCGTAGCTCCTGCTGTTTTGCAGAACAAACCGCAAGTGGCCAATCACAATCGGACAGCATCAATACCGACTATACCCTCTGCTTCTCTTGACGACTTTGATCCTCAGAGCTGGCTGGTCCCTCCTCAAGCTTTGTCTCGCTCTCCCTCTAGTATCCTTGCTCAGCTAGATGACCCCCAACACGAACACCCATCTTTCTATTTCGATGCTCCTGCTGCTGTGTCTACTCCTGCTCGCAAAACTCGCGCAACTACTAGCATATATACGGACGACAGCCTCGGTTTAGGCGAAGAACCCTCTCTGGCGCAATTGATACCTCTGATCGCACCCAAACAACCTGGAAGACGACGTCGCAGAACCATCATGCAAGCTCCCGATGACAGCCTCTTCTCCTCAATGCTAGATTTCTCAGCATACATCACGGACGAAGAATCTCCAAACCATATTCGGCGCTCGCAGGGACCATCGTCTGTTGCCCAAGACTTGCCTCATGTATCTGTCCGTTCGACAAAGTCTCAATCCTTCTCTACTCCCGGTCTCGGGTCCGCTTTCTCTCCGTCATCTGAAGCAGTTCCTATGGACGAAGAGGTGTTACCACCCTCTTCACCGCTCAATCTTTTCGGTTATGCATCCAGTCCGCAAAGGAAGGAGCTTTCTTCCCTCTTGACTTCCATGGATATCACTGGTGCGCTCCTCCGCCTCTCATTTCGCACATACTGTCACTGACGGCGCTGTTGGCTGTGTACTTAGATGTATACGTTGCACCTGATGAAGAAGTAGCTCCATTGGATGCGGATGCTGTTTACCAGCAGGAGCTCGCATCTTCGTCAAATTTGAAACCAGGACATCGTAGGAAACGCGGCGATACCATCCGTGCATCCGATTTCACTCGTCCTTCTGCGCTCGGTAGTGCTTCATCGGTCGATATCCTCCCCAGTGCCAGCTCCGATAACATTCAGATCGCCGCTGAATCAAGCAATCCCAAACCTGGTCCTCGTAATCCGCAAAGAAGGGTACGCTCTGGTACCATCACGCTCGCGAACCTTCATGAAAACACTGCCCCGAGTCCTCCATCGTCGCCCGGGATAATCGAGAGAATTGTACCTCGTATCAAACCTGAACCTTCGAGGCACCGGCGGCGCCGTGACGGACCGCCACAGTTCAAGAGAACCATTCATGACAAGCCGATCACGCCTCAGAAGAGCGATAGCTCGGATGATGAGCTGTTGTTGACGAGGCATACGATTTGGAAGGACCCTCAAGCCGAAAGGACGCGTGGAGGCTGATCCGTGTCGTTATATGTGTCTGGTGCATTCTAGTGCGTTGGAGAATCGTACTTGCTGCTTGATCCGTGTTCCTTGTGAGCTGACGTGCGTCCATAGATGATTCGTCCTCAACGTTCTGCCGTATTGCTATTCGAACATACCGATATCCTCACTGAAGCTTTTGAATTGTATGAATATGTATTGTCCTGTGTTCATTGACCGCGGTGCGTCGGAAATGACGATTTCTTTACGCCTGTTTCCTGACTTCTCTATCGGCTGACGACCATTCATAGATACTACCGAACGTGGCTAGATCTGCGCCCCTTCTGATCCTCGTTTACTTCCATTCGATCTCTCTCCGGGATTGCACTCTTCGCAATCCGTTAAGGACTTGTTCATTGTTGTTGCTATCGAACTTCGTCGTCCCTTCTGGCTGTCTCTCCTCATGCAATGGACCTCGGACTTCTGTTTTCGCCGTCGTATTAGCTGAACTCTCTCCTGCTATCGTTTATACCGTATCATCAGATTCCCTGCAACTATGTACTGCATAGTTCTATATCACATCCTTGTAGCGCGAGCATCGTTCGTATTCCAGCTCGTCATGCCCGACGCTGTACACGGCGGCGGCGGAAGTGCCTCAACGAATCCCCAGCCGCCCGGAGAAATCATTTGTAGACGCGCGCGGGGTTGTAGCTTGTACAGTTACCACCATCTTCACTCTGCGCCTTCCCTTCCGTGGTCAACCCAAAGCTTGCTTGCTTGCTCGTTCCATGGCGGCCAACTCGGAACTGAGCGCAGGTACCTCTACGCCATCATTAGCCAGTCCAGAACAAAAACCCCGCACGGGCTGTGTGCACACGCAGCTGCTGCATGCGTTCCTCGAGGCGGCGGAGGTCGTCGCGCCCGATGAAGACGTGATCGACGATTTGTTGGCGGACTTGCATGAGGCTGCAGTCGTTCTGCAGGACGATGACGCTAATGCGTTGGAAGTCGTCGTGCCAGAGCAAGAAGCCGGGGACGGTGATGCAGAATTGGAGTTTGAGTCGGAGCACGATCCGTTGCAGCCGTACTTACTGGAAGGTTCGTGCACGCGTTGTGTTTATCTCATGTGGCTGTGAGCTGATGTCGCTTTTGGGTTCATCATCATCAGCGGAACAGGCATGGACAGACGAAGAGGTGAAAGATGTACTCACGTACCTCAAGGAATACGGTAAGCTCGCGTTGCATTGCAACTTGGCTTTTCACGTAATTTCGTAAGCGCGTCGTGACATTGCCCTCTTTCGCAGGTAGAGCGCAGTTCCTCAAGGAGTATGTTGTAACAAGATCTATTCCTATACCCACACTACTATACGCGTTCGATATCGTTCTTGTGAGTCCGCGACGCGTCAGGGCGCCGTTTGAGTACGCCACAATTAACTTCAAATTTCGTGCTTCTCAGTGTAAAGCATTACGCTCTAAGCGCCCGAAAACACTGTTGTATTTTCTCGACATTGGTATCACCCGAGAGTAAGTCAGGTATAGGTTGTCATGATTAGATGCGCCATGCTGATCTG
Source organism: Steccherinum ochraceum (assembly GCA_004332605.1). Taxonomy (NCBI): domain Eukaryota; kingdom Fungi; phylum Basidiomycota; class Agaricomycetes; order Polyporales; family Steccherinaceae; genus Steccherinum; species Steccherinum ochraceum. The sequence goes on along the minus strand of RWJN01000002.1, from coordinate 65,286 downwards.
GTCATCCTTTTTCTTCAAGATTGGAGCGTCGGGAGAAGTTACCCATGTACAACACTGTAGATGATGCTGTAGCACTCATCAAGAACGCGCAACGCATAATCATTCTGACTGGTGCTGGCATCAGTGAGTTTCCTCCCTCCGGTCAAGTCTCACTGCACTTATTAATGTCCACTGCGTCAGGTGTATCCTGTGGCATTCCAGACTTCAGATCCCGCGACGGATTGTATGCCTCGTTGGCTCATTCTGGAGAGTATCTGCTGAATGATCCGCAAGAGATGTAAGTACACAACAACCTGGAATTGGACGAGCTCCTGAACTGCTGCAGGTTTGATATCCATTATTTCAAAGAGAACCCTGCTGGTATGTCTGTCTCACACTGCCTAATTTTCGTCGGCTTACCGGTCTATACAGTATTCTAGTGAGTCGTCGCTCCTCATGCATGGCCGTGCCTAAAGTTAATCTATCGATGGCGATGGAAGTTCATTTGCTAGGTGGGTACTCCAACGGGTCTCTCACCATCTGCCTATTCTCACTTCCACCATAGTAAAATATACCCCTCCAACTTTACCCCGTCACCTTGTCATCGGTTCATCAAGCTCATAGAGAATAAAGGCAAAGTGCGTTCACCTTCCCTGCTACCCTGTAGTACTACTTTCTGACTCCATTTTCATAGCTTTTGCGTGTGAGTCCCGGTGCACGCATCTTGTAGGACATGATCTGTCGTGGTGCTGATGACAGTTCAGAATTATACACAGAATATTGATACCCTAGAGACTCGCGCAGGAGTCCAGAAAGTCCTGCAGTGTCATGGATCCTTCGCCACCGCGTCTTGTATCAACTGTCGCGCTCAGTTCCCCGGAAACTACATCGAGACAGAGATTATGAGTCACGAAGTCCCCGTCTGCAAGTCATGCCCTCCCATCCTACCACCAGCGAAGAGCGTCAAGTCCAAGAAAAAGAAAAAGAAGAACGCGTCGCCGTGGGAGAACGACAGCGAAGAAGAGCCCGACGTTCCTGCTTACCCTCCGGGCATTATCAAGGTGACCTTGCTCTCTCATGATGCCCCTCTTTCTCTTACACGAGGCTGATCCGCGAACCACACAGCCCGACATCACCTTCTTTGGAGAAAAGCTATCAGACAAGTTCGACGAGGCATTGGCTGATGATAGGCCTCGTGTCGATCTCCTTCTCGTGATCGGGACATCATTGAAGGTGTCGCCTGTCTCTGAGATTCTCAGTACGTCGATCAGATACACAGGAGCCCACAAAGGGTCTTCTTATTTCATATCGCCTAACCATTAGGTTTCGTTCACAGCGCACCTCCGCCATTCCATCCCACAGGTGCGTTCGCGGACTGGTATGACTCTTCTGATGTTTGTAATGACCGTCTCTCTTGAAGATACTCATCAACAAGACTCCTGTAAGGCACGTCAATCCCGATGTAGTGCTTCTGGGAAACGCAGACGAGGTCGTGCAGCACTTGTGTCGCAAGCTTGGATGGGACCTTCCTGAACTACCGAGCGCGAATGGCGCCTCGAACCTCGAAGCAGTCCACCCAAGACCGCGAAAGCGTCTCTCGGAAGAAGTCGACGTTCGAGAACCCAAGCGTGTGGGGAATAGGTGAGCTTCTCTTCCGACTCTTCCGTTGGAATAGTGTGTTTATACTTTGTGTGTGCTTGCGTAGCCACGTATGGCTGTTCGAGGGAGCGGAAGGAGGGAAATGGGTTGAAGATCTCGAACGAAAGTCCTTGGCGGACTCTCTCGAAACTTCGGACGAACAGGAAGCCTTGCTGTCTGCTGGTACTTCTCAGCCATCCAAGAAGGCTCGCACCGGCTGAACAATCCTGCAACTACTCTATACACCGTGGACCGCAAGACCCATCTTACTCACATATACGTCATATACGCACCTGACTCTGGGATCTACGTCGTCATTGTATCTTACTTGGACTCTTAATTGCTCTTATAGATGCTTTCACTTGCTTTCGCCATGACTCTCCTCCGCAGGCACCTTGAATATGTTCTCGTACGCTGTGAGAAGGATCTGTTATTCCTTGCCAGAGTGTAATTTGATCTGCATGGCTGTTGGCTGATAGTTTGACCACTGGATGGCGAATCTTCAGGCTGAAAACGTGCAAACTCGGGGATCAGAGGCGTAAGACAGAGACATACGTTTAGTACACAACAAGATTTACCTTCACTGGAGTGACCGAGGCTCGTAGCTGGACGGCGGGGCTAGCTGTGGGAGCGGGTTGCTCGGTCCGGACCGAGACTATCCCGGCCCGGCCGCCTGGGTTGCCATTCCTGGCACATAACTTGAACAAACACAACCAAACGAAAGGAAGTCCTTCTCCAAACGCAGGTTATCTCGCTTTCCGACGTCATATGAATGAAAATCTGCAACTTTACACCGAACCACTATCATTTGCCATAATCTCTGCCCAGCGATCATGCATCCACATCCCGTCAACAATTCGTCGATGACCACACACACACTCGCGCATTCTGCCCAATTTCGGTCCGCTGTTGTCAAAGTCATCGAAGACCGAGAGATTACTACCCATTCGCTCTCTCACGATGCTTACTCTCTTGTCGACGCATATGCCCTCCAGGGTATCCCTCCCTGCCAATTCGCCGGTATCGCGAAGCCCATCGATGTGATGAAGGTGCTGCGTGCCATGCTCGAAGCATCGAAGATTTGCGGGAGCACTCGCTATGTGGCTGCTGCCATTATCTTGATGTGTAGGGGGAAGAACGGGACCAACGAGAATACTCAGGATGGTGAGGACGAAGCTCGCATCAAGAAGAATTTGACCGCTCTCGCTCGAATCTGGGCGGTCTCCCTCCTTTGGCCGTGTGTGTATACCCCTATCATACAACCATGGCGGCCATGCTGACATCTTGCTATCCTTTACAGTTTACATCAATGGATATCTCTACAGTAGCCTTGAATCAAGCAGCGGCGAGTCTAGTCCCATGCTTGGTGGCATTGAAGACGGCAAATCGAATAGTCTGCGTGACGAGGTAGATGATATCACCGCAACGAATGATACCTCCGACTCATACCCGTCTAGGTCCTCGCCAGGCATGGTTTCAGGTGCATCGTCACAGGCTTCCGAGACTACGGTGCGGTCAACAAGTTGGACGGTGGATGTGGCAAGCCGGACAAATACTCGGATCTAGCCGCCGTCCACATCCTCCATAGGAGTGTCTTGCACGCGGAAGATGTTCCTGTACGTCTCTCGTATTGCATATTCTCTCAGTGGTGATGCCGTGCTGATGGCTAACTGATGTTCTCAAAGACGGCGATTCCCCCAGTGGCTGCCGACGTCTTCGAATATTTTGCCCACCTTCCTACAGAGTCCGTAGACGAGCTCCTGGCCACCATAGACACTGCAGAGAATGTGTTCATGGTGCATCCGGAGTGGTATACTCGTTTCCACCGACTTGATTGGTGTTTCGTACCTATCGGCATGGTAAATAGATTCACCGCATCAGCCTTATCACGAGACTGACGTTTGGCTTATCAGGACTTCGACAATCTTGACGATGTTGCGGAGCACGACTCGAGACCGCAACGTTACAAAGTGGAGTGGCTCAGCAAGCATTTTCATCGACCGGGCGCCGAAGCTCAGGCTGTCAGCGACGAAGTCGCATTTGAAGACCACGATTCTTCTGCATCGACTCCGGAGGTTCCGAGCCCCAAGTAGCTGGCTATACACGCTGCGTCCGCACACGCGGTGCACTTGAGTGGTATAGAGCCGGTGTTCAGGGCTCTCGCAGAACAATCCACAACGGGTATACGCGGAATATAGTCACACGACCAAAGGACGAACATTACCCAATCCACGGCGAGAGCTATGAGCTCATCACCGTAGTCTTCATCCTCCACACCTCCTAGATATTCTTCTCGCTGCACCAGTCTACTCCTCCCCCAGCTATGATGATGGCAGCAGCACCATAGCGAGTTTCATCGCAGATCTTCAACGCTTTGAGCATAGCATCCTACACCTTGATCACGTCTACTGGAGGTGTGGACCGGTATCCGAGGTGATACCAGCTACCGTGGCAGCTGTACTCGGAGAACATGAGGGGAATGGCGTTGAGCTTAGCTTGGAGGGAGAATAGTGAGCGGGGAGGTGCATCGTTTTGTCTAGGACCTGGGGAAGACATAGAGGACCAAAGTCTTCGAGAATCGTAGGTGCATGGCAAGAACCAGTGGCGACTGAAAAGTTAGACATGACACCATCATGTTGTGCGGATCGCGTACGGAGGATTAGAACTGTAATGATGTAGATCCAGTGTTTGGACCGAAGTACCACAAGTTGAAAGCTGTTCTTTATAGCGCGATCTTGAAAATTCTTGCGTGACGAGCAAACTAAGTTCACCTGAATGTGCTAGACTGGAGTTTAGAAACGACCGAGGAGGAGGAGTGAATGCCTGTGAATGCTCTGAGCGTTGAGCGCCCGATGTCCACGTGGCGGTGTGGCTGCGACGTGTCGAGCGTGACGGACGAGTTGCTCATTGTCCTCCTCACTGCCAGCACCGCTCTCCTCGTCGTCCTCTTCGTCCCCCGACTGCTGTCCTCCACGTCCCCGTCATGGCGCAACAGATGCACAGTCATGGCCCCGGCCAACCCTCCCACTCGCACGGCCCCGCCCCGCAACAACAGCAGCAGCAGCAGGTCATGCGTCCCCCGGACCCCGTCATGCAACAGGTCATCGAAGAGAGCTTCCGACCCGTCGACGTCGTCCTCGGTGCACCAGACAACACAGTCGTTCTATGTGCCGCACATTCGTTGGAGAAATGCACACCCTGCGACGCGGACTACACTGCCCTGAACCGGATTTCGAGGACGCTGCAGATGAACCCGAATCTGAGGTGTCCCCCACCTCCGAATATCGTGTCGCAGAAGCTGTCACAGGCAGTGGTAGCTGCGAAAGATGAGGGAAACGTATGTCTGCAAACCTCGTCTGCTTTCCGTGACTGAACTCGTACCCCTCGTCATAGGCCCTCTTCAAATCCGGCCAGCGGGATAAGGCGATCCAACGTTACACAATAGCTGCCAGCATCGCCACTCAACGACCTCCATGGGAGGCCTCACAACTCATGCGCGAGGAAGTGGCTACCGTCATCTCGAACCGGTCTGCAGCCTACCTGGAAGAAGGGGACGTCATCGCTGCGCTGGTGGACGCGGAGACGGTCATTTCGCTGAAGCGACCATGGAGTAAAGGACATTTCAGGAAGACGAGAGCGTTGATTCAGATGGGTCGGCTAGAGGAGGCGAAGGAAACTGTTCAGTTGGGTCTGAGCTTCGAGCCGGTCAATACGGTGCGTCGTATACTTTCGTTGTGGTCTGAGCTGTCATCTGACGTGGACGTTATGCTCTTTAGGAAATGACCCACATGCTCGATGAAATTCAAGACGCTATCCGCCAGCTGGAAGAGCGCAGTGTGTCTCGAAGAGAAAAGAGGGACGCTCTCCCTGTCAGTCAGTGATGCAGCCTGCGAGCAGACTTTTCCGCTGCGACGGCCGCGTCCCCTTCTCCCTTCTCTAGCATTACACATTCGTCCTGTATATCATCTCTTCATTATTCTTCTCTCGGGTCTATTTATCTTTTCTGTTATCCAGTCAAGTCACTTGTGTTCGCTGATTCGGCACGTTGGGACGGACAAAGGAACCATCACTCATGGTCACGCGTTCAACAAGCAGAAAAACAGATATATTGTACTAGAAGCTTGCCATTGGTGGTATGTACAATTGTTGTTGTGTCTGCAGGTCAAGAACGCGACTAACCCTAACACCAGTAGCTGACGTGGCACCCCAGTCCATATTGAAACCGAACATGCACGTGGACTCTTGTGGTCGAACTTTGGTCGTACAGCTCCGTACGTTGAGCAGAACACAACGCGCACTAAAACGATCCTCCCAGCCTCTTCTCAGCATCCACAATTTTGACGGCGTACTGGTGTTAAATCTTGCTCACCTTCTAGATACCTCGAGGAACCGATGACCATCCACGGGCTCAAGAATGTTTCGACCTCGGGTTGCGAAGCTCGGGGAGCGAAGAAGGGCAACCGCAAAGCAACGACCATGGCGACTTATTCTCAGTACTCGGAGTTTTGGCGAAATACTGATGATAAATGTTGCTCACCTTCGTGACTAGCAGCGAGGCCAACCACCGAAGTCAAGGTATCACTGTGGGCTCGGACCACCGACGACAGCAAACCGACATCGTTACCATTGTCTCAGCACTCGGGATCTTGGCGACGAAATGGTGTCTTGCTCACCTTAGTTTTATAGACGTCAAGTGACTTGCAGATGTCGGGCGCCGGTGTCAGCCTCTCGACCGCGACGACCAACGATGGACATCTGCGACAGCGGGCCATGCCACCATTAGCGACGCGATGAAGAGGCAACGGTGAAGACGCGTACCGAGGGTGGTCACGGAGGTTCAGGGCGACGACGAGGAAGGACCGCAAAGCAACGACAGTCGGGACGTATTCTCAGCAAGGTACTTTGGCATGCTGGCGAAGGGAGAGAGGATGGATGTACCTTGGAGTATGCTTGAGGGTTGCGAGGGAGGAGGCAGGGAGGGGGAGGAGAGAAGAGAAAGCGGAGAGGAGATGGTGGTAGGAGGTCGAGAGAGAGATGGGGCGAACAGGACGAGAGGAGAGTCTCTTATACCCTTGGGCCATGCGGCTGACTGTGGCGTTGGCTGGTTGGTCCAAATCGCAATGGTTCTCGCCCCCGCTTGTCAGCATCGCCTCAAAGCTGCAGCTTCACGTTGCTGCATGGGTTGGAGACATCGATGATAGGCAGTGTAGTGACTCGTGGGACAACTGAACCGCGATTGAAGCCACGAGAAAAGCGACGGACGCGATGTATTTTGTGGTCGGTCGCCATCGCGTGGTACGTTTTGTTTCTTAGCTCTTCAGGTCTCCCACCGTTCACGCCCGTTGTAACCCTTGACTAAAACACTCACTTTTCTTCTCAGAAGTCGCGTCGACATAGGCCATGCGAACAGTACAAGCTACTTCACTGGGGAGGATCGCTGTCGACTGCGTCGGCAACCACAGACGATGTGGACAGGGCTGACAGTCAGTGGCGGATGCGAAGGCTCTAGTTCTGTCGCCGACTCGTTCGGTCACTACAGCACTGCTTGAGGCGAACATACCGCGCGTGCAGATAAACAGAGGGACCAGATATATTGGCAAGACGTGATGGAATATATACATGTGAGCCGAGGTTTCTACAAGGATACTATTACCATATTCTGCCGATGCTAACGCGCGGTATCTCCTCCAGTCCAGATCGAAACCGAACTTGCACGTGTCTTGCGCTCGGGCCAGGCAACGAGATGGAGGGCAACAACAAAACGACCATGGTGACTTATTCTCAGTATTCGGGATTTTGGCGACAATACTAGTGTTACTTCTTGCTCACCTTTCATGGACCACTGGGAACTCTTGACGGGGTTGATACCTACTTGAAGTTGTCGTCACCGCAGACCAGTGACGGCGAGAAATACCAACGGCAACGCAGCACCATAAATATTGTCTCAGCACTCGGGATGTTGGCGACAATGCTGGCGGCTTGCTCACCTTGGGTCCCGTTCCTCCAGGTCCAAGTGGTGGGCCTGTGTCAGCCTCTTGACGACGGCGACGGCGAAGGAAGATCAAAGCAACGACGATCGGGACGTATTCTCAGCATGCTGTTGTTGCTATGCTGGCGAAGTAGTGGAGATGGACGTACCTTGGATCGCGTCTTGAGAACCGTGGGTACGAAAGAGAAAGTACAGGAGGAGAGGAGATGGTAGATGAAGGTCAAGAAGGAGTTGAGGCTAACAAGACGGTAGGAAAGCTTCTTATACCCTTGGGCCACGCGGCTGACTGTGGCGTTCAAGTCGGCTGCTTGGCTTCTTGTGCGAGGGGCTCTCGTCACTGCTTATCTGCACCGCCTCTTTTCGTGAAATCAAAGCTTTAGCTTTGTTGATCCCAATGACGATGATACTTAGGCGACAGAGCAGCAGAGCGAGGGGCGTGGGCGCAGAGTCTTTGCGAGACTGCCTCACCAGCTGCATTTTCGAACCTCGGCTTCCATCGGCAACGGAAGACGCCGAGTCAATGGCTCCTCTAGCCTTGCTCGTACTAGTAGAGCAAGGATTACCCCTCTTTGATGCCAACCACGAACAACCGTCTTCGAACACAGTTTGCCGCTACTCTCAGCCCAGATGAACACTTCTTCACCGGATATTGGACAAGACATGTTGAAGCAAATTATCCAGGGCTTAATGGAAGAAGCAGAGAGCATGTGCGTGCGACATCAACTCCAGTCGTCTCCCGGATCCTCAGATCTTCACAGCACGACGTTGGATGGTCTTGAAAGGTGTTTCTCAATGTGATCACCACCTGTGATGACCAATCTGACTTCTGACATGTCTTCGCAGGACACTGAGACTCGCACTTACCGAGGTGAACAATGCTCGGTATGGGGACGAGTGCCAAGTATCAGACATAACCAGCATTGCTACACCGGCAAAAAAGTACGCTATTCACCCGACTCGGTTCAAAGTGATCTTCATGCACATATGACAGATTGACGGCAGTTCAGGAGATGTGGGATAGATGGAGCGACGGACTACGCATCAAGCATACCCGAGCACTTCCAAGTTCAAGCTCCAGGAAACACCCCGACACAATGTACAAGAAAAAGGACGTTCGGGTCCCTCTGGAAGTGCGTTCGATGATCGAGAGCATCTACGTGAGTGGATCTATGCTGTCTTGTTTGCGTTGCCCCAATGATGAGGTTTTCCACTCTTATCCTTTAGGCGAACAGTGACAAGCTACGCGACATTTACCTGAAGGACACTTACATGCAGGACCTCATAGAGTGGACTTCTGCAGATCCATCGATGTTTGAGCCCGGGATGAAGAGTCATGGCGACGAAGTTCACTTCTTACTGACAGTATGGTCTATGTGGCGGTCTCAGAGCGATTCGCCACTGAAGCTGAACGAGGCTACGGAGCGCGTAGTCATCGATGATCTTCTCCGACATGCTTTCAGCGGGCTTCCAATAAGATGACTATCTCGTGCGTCATGACGGCTTATGCTTGCCCGATAGAAATTTGACCTTTCAGCAACAGACTGGACGAGGCCATCGCACTACCGCTGCCACACGACGAGCTCGATTTCAACAGTCCCGTATCTACCACGGTGGACGCCTTGGTAGCTGGCTTCATGCCAGCTTCTGATGTACAGCATGATGACCAGTTTGATCCAACGCCCCTCTACCTTGCAGAAAATCCTAGAAGAGGCCTTTACATCAATCAGGGTGAAGTGATGTACGTGGGGTTGTTGGCGGTGGAGGACAAGTGTGCAGATGAAGTCCAACTCGGTCGCCAGATCTGCATGGATCTAGCTGCCATTCTGTATCATCGACAAGCACTTGATCTTCCTGATCGTCTCGTCTACGGTCTTTCTTACACGAGCTCCAGGACTGAAGTCCAGTTGTTTGTAGGGTTTTGGGAGGGCGGCAATGTGGTGAGTGAGCAAGGGTGGCTCTGGCTCGTCACGACTGACCTTGATTTGTACACTAGACTGTCCATACTGTGCTTGAGGAAGCATGGGATATCTCGTCCCCACGCCAATATGTCCACTTTTACTTCTTTCTGCGGGGCCTGAAGAAACACCTGGCGGAGCAGTTTGACGACGATGTCTCTCACTTTGACGGCAGCAGGCTTGATTCTAGGGGAGTTCCGAAGCCCATTCATTCGTGGAGACAACCGTACTCTCAACGGGAAGACGACAGCTTCTCCATGGACTCAAACGGATGGGACGAAGGAGTGCCAGAGCTCTCATCCACTTCATTCGCGTCAAGGCTGCCGCAACTGGTGAAGGATTCAGACAAAGACGGTCAAGTGGCTGGTTGGTTGAAAAATGTCACTTTCCGAGGCACTTCATGAGGTTGGAGTGGGCTTGTTTTTGTACTGTTGTACTAGGACGGCGGGACCGCCACCCTTGGGCAGCCCTGGGCAGCCATGTCGAAGTCGCAGGAGCGGTCATCGAAGCCCAAACGGCGACGCAAGGAAGCAAGCTGTGGGCTCTTGATGCTCTCCTTCGATGTGTCCTGCACCGCCGCGCTGAATCTCGTCGGGCTGCATCTTGGACGACCTGTCAGCGTTGGTGGTGGCCCGCCGCCCTGTGCAATTCTGGGTCAAGAGAATCCGCCATAGGTCGAGATCGGTTTGTTTCGATAGCGGAGTCTCCTTCTCCCCCTTGACGTCGTGATTCAGCTACGTAGTAGCCTCTTACCGATTTTCATATGTACTACTGCTCGCAAGAGTGCTCGCGATAGTGGCAGTGAATCCTTCTTTGTTTTCTGCACTTGAATATATTCCGAATCCGTACGCGTTGATTTGCGTGAGGTCCTCTCACAAGCAAAGGTCGTCGCGGTACGCGACCTTTCGATTACAAATAGCATGGACGAACGGCAAAGCACAAAAAGATAGCTGGTATCACCACGGCGCACGTCTAACCTTGATCCTCCCCTCCTGTCTCCAAACCCAAGCCGTCGTCCTCAACATCTCCGGCTCATCTCCAGGATTGTCTTCAACAAAGTACGAGCTCCAGCTAATAGTCTTGAGCGTAGGCAGAAAGCGGGCCACGTACGCACTTGCATACAGCTCGGTGGCGCGTACGTCGGCGGCGAAGAGGGATCGGCAGGCGTCGCATGCGTCCGGACCGCCGAGGACGGAGGTTCCCATGACGGCGGGTCCGAGGATCGTCTGGAAGGTGACGGTGCGGCAGTTGTAGAGGTGGTAGTAGAAGATGTCCAGTTCGGAGAGGTAGATCCCGAGGTGGAGGTGTTCGAGTTGGGTGAGCGGCGTTAGAGCAGTAGCATAGGCGAGCTAGACAGGAAGATTGTTGAAGCCGGTGAGTATATGCGAGTTGAGCGGAGGAACGAATCAAGTGCACTCACAGAGAGGTCTTCAACGTCTGCATACACATCAGGGATGGGCGAGTGAATGGTACACGTCGACGCGTCTTCACAGCAATCCCAGCAGCAGTCGTCGACGAGCCGTTCAGTACAGTTAAGTTCCAGCGTCTTCAGTTTACAGAGCTTCGCAGAGATAGTAGACAGCAGCACAGAGTCGATACGAGGCAGATACGAGAGCTTCAGATGCAGCAAGCGAGACGGCAGATTCTTGACGAGGTACTTGACGAAGGTGCGCTGGGTACTCAAACCTTCTGAAGACATGTTCACTTCGACGGAGCACAGATTCTTGAACTTGAAGAGGTTATCCAGTTGCGAGAATATGGTCGGAGAGTATGTTTTGATTTCCCTGGGCGGATAACACGCGCATATAGTCACCTCTCGGATGCATGAGATGTACTATTGTACTCACCGAACCCAAGTATAGACACCGTGAATCCTACAAGCGTTTTCCCAGGAAAGACTTGACGTAGTCACGAAGCATTTGAAGTAAGATCTGAGTGCGACCTGGCGAAACTGATAGGAAGCGAGGGAGAAGTTGGCGACGGAGGCGAAAGCATGTTCTTGAGAGAGCACGGCTAGTGCAATTTCTTCCAAGACTTCCACCGAGAATATGCACTACACAGCAGAAATTAGAGCTGATTTCGTTTGAGAGACATGATTGGAAGCGCATTGCCTACCTTTCTTGAGGTCGTAGGACTTCTTGGATGCGTTTCGCCAGTGGCAGAACTGACTGCTTGTATGCGCGTCTTGATCGCTCTGTAATGCGGCGAGAGCACATCGTCAACAAAGCGCGACGGCATAGAGTCAGCAGTTGTCAAATAGCGACTGGTTGCTTCGAGTTCGATAAGAGAGGATATGTGGTGGTAAGAGAAAGAGACTAAGAGACTGGCCCAAGCAGCCAGTGGATGGAGGCTCTTCGGTCTCCGATTCAAACGACGCGTTGCAATCGATCACGTGTGAGCTGCCAGTGTTCGCGAAAAGTCCATGTCCCCAGGAAAGAGTCCAGACGAATAGTTCTTCTGCAAACCAGTGTAGGTTGAACGGCACGACCAAGTACAGCACAATCAAAATACAAGTACACTGTCATGAGCTCAACTTTTACTGTACCAAAGCAGTCCTCATAACATGATTGATTCTGTCTTCTTCTCGAGGTCTCCTACCGCGTCCGAGTCGTCTCGTTGCAGCACGATGTCCCCATTCCGCTTCACGACTTTACTGAAGAAGTCGGGTGCCAAGAACCCGCGTTCGTCTCCCTCGGTGAGCACGACGCCGTTGGCTGACAAGCTGAACGCGAGGCCGGAGGCGATGGCTTTGTCGACGTCGACGTAGATGTAGATTTCCGAGAGTTTCCGCATGCCTGTGCGATAGAGAGTCAACATGAGTACGAGACTAGAAAGAGACGGTGCTCACCGCTGATGACTCCGCTCCCAGGGACACCTTGTGCGAGATGAATGTGATTCCGCTTCATCTTCGACAGACCCTGGTTTTCTACACATCGCAATTTACACGATGAGCGAGATAGAGCGGTCCCACAACGGAGACTACGCACGAATAGATTCCCAAGCGACGAGCGTCGTACCGTGCACGGCAATCCCTGTGGGTATGTCCGCAGCGCACGACACGAGCGTCGTCTCCAGCTGTACGACTTTCTTCAGAGAATGCCCTTGGTTCGCGCGGATCCACCATACGGGCGAGGTGGGAGATGCGGAGGCGGGGTCGGGTTCGCTGAGGAGGCCAAAGCGGGATTTGGAGTCGGTGGCGACGATGCGTTCGATGAGAGGCATGTCGAAGGCTTTGAAGCGGGGTCTTGCGAGCTACTTTTCTTCATGAGTACGCAAAGATGCTCGAAATTCGAGAGAGGTGGGTGTGCTCACGATGTCTTGGACGCGTACGTATCCGTCTGGTCGCATTGTCAGTCCTTCGGACTCTGAGCCATGGCGTAAGATCCAAGTGAGCGTCTTGGACATCCTCGTCTCCTCCGAGTCCGTCGGTAGACCGCGCATCTTGGGGGCATTTTGCTGCTGCTGCTTCTCCTTGCCGTTACTCTGCTTTTGCTGTGGTTTTGGCTGCTTCCCTGTCCTCTTACCCGCGCGTTTGCCACCTTCCGAAGTCCCTGCGCCCTGATCTGCGGTTGCGATAGTATGGGGTTCCGAGACGGCCTGTTTGGGCTCGGACGCAGCTCCGTTCCCTACAGACGTGACTCTGTCCTGATCAGGAGGATTTTCCATGATCAGCCTAGAAGCGGTGGCGATTGAACCCGCGATTGTCCTTCTTGCCCAGTGTGGCGATGGCGACACGAGTGTCAATTGTCGATGCAGCGTTCCGCGCCTACGACCACAATGCAATTTCGTCAATGTGTATCGCATTGCAGTTGTGAAGTTGTTATGAACTTACGACAATCTTACGATGTCTGCTTGTTTCTTGGCTACTGTTGCTGCGAGTCGAAACAAACAAGCAGCCAGGATGAGAGATGGAGGACGAGACGAAGAGCCGAGGTGATCGAGGACAGAGAGACGAGCGTCATCTCAGCCATATATCTCTCAATCAACCTCCACTATCGTCCCGCCCTGTTTGAGTTTCTTTCCTTCTCGATCCATGTTGGCCTCCTTCTCGCTTTTTCATATTTCATCCATTCACTCGCCGGAGTATCACGAATATCTCGCTCACGCCAATCCCGGAAGTATCGGCATTCAACGCCGCGCTAGGACCCCCCTCCGCCCGCTCCCGCCAGCGAATTCCGCATCGTAAACGAACAACTGTGACAGGGTCTACGTCTTCATGTATGTTCCTTCTGCCCTTAATTACTCTATTACCTCGACGCTGACACCGCACCCAACTGCCTACTCGCAGTTTCTCCTCTACCGCCCGCTCCACATTCAACTATATCTTATCCTGTTATCGCGACCTCCTTAGAACCAACTGTAGCCATTAGAATTTGGATTTGGTGAGTCCTCTACCCTCAGTCTCTTCAACCAACAGTTTACTGACGTCAGGAACTCTTGGTCAGATTACCATTACACACTGTATACGTCCCCCATCGTACATGAACCCCTGCAATGCCTGAAGAGATGTCCTGGCGGTCTCTGGCGAGTGCAGCTGGTCGGTCTATCAAAGGATACGTCGCCCAGCGGGATCCCAGGAAAGTCGTTGTCGTCGCAACGGAACAAGCCCCCCAGAACGGATCTCTTACTACTACAACGTACTTGAAGCAGTCGTGGGGGCAGTGGGCGGGGCAGAAGATCCGGGACATTAGGCAGCCGAATGACGAAGCTTTGGCTAATACCGTGGAGAAGTTGTCGTTGTTCCCCGGGTGGGCGGCGAGGAGGTATAGAAAGCCGAGTCAACAGGATGTCGAGAGTGCGTGCCCCTTGAAATCCTTCTTGCGTCTCGAGCGAGCTGACTTCTGGGTTCAGACGAAGAATTCAACATCGAGGTGTTTGTGTCAGGGTTTGCCTCGAAGTTCAGCGGGCCAGGGTTTGGGACAAGGGGAGGCAAAGCCTTTCTTCGAATAGCGAAAAGTGAGTGATTCTCGGAACCGTTGAAACGCCGTATTGAGACCCTGCCGGTGAAGCCTACGCTGCATTGCCAAAACTCGTGAACGGGCTGGCTGTTGCAAGCGAACCGAACAGCGACGTCGATGATCGCCTCACTCAAACGGCAGACGAACTGATCGCCACAAAACACCATCTCCCTCCTCGACCAGACGAAATGACTGAAGACGCTGAGATCAAAGCGCTCGAAGAGAAGCTGCAACAGCTCGAAGACGAGTCCGAAAGCGAGCCCGCCGAGTCGTCTGGTGCCTCCGCGTCCTCTGAATCATCCCATCACTCAAGTGGTGATTCCTCTCAAACCCATTCCGCACAATCAGACAGCCCGCCGTCGGTATCCGGTACGAATCTCCTTCAGAAATGGCACGCCAATCTCGAACAACGTCTGTACCCCTTCTGGGCCACCGCACTCTCCAACCGCACACTTCGCATCGCAATATACTCCTCCGACCCTTCCCTGTACGACTCCGTCACAAGCCCACCGCTGCACGCCCCCAATGACGACGAGCACGCACTCCACAGACGCCCCATCGCTACGAAAGAGGTCACGACGAATCCGGACGGCTCTTTCCAAGCTCGATTCGTCCTCGACTGGGAAACGATCTGTCAACACCCTGGTGCACTCCACATTGCCTTCGGAGACTCCGGCCTCGAACACGAGCTGTTCGTTTCCACCCAACTTATGCCCGCGCCCTCACGTCCCTCCACTCCTACGTCCGCTGGTTCCGGTGGACCCGGTGCTGGTTCTTCACAATATTTCACCAGACCGCCACGGATCCCGAGACCTACAGTGACAGCGACGCTGTCCGTGCCGTTGACGCACACGACCGTGCGGGTCATTTCGGACATCGACGATACAGTGAAGTTGTCGGGCGTGGTGCAAGGTGCGCGGACGGCGTTCCGGAACGTGTTCGTGAAGGATCTGGGGGAGAGTATCATTCCAGGGATGGCGGATTGGTATTTGGCGATGTGGAGAAGAGGGGTGAGGTTTCATTATGTGGTGCGTCCCAAATATGCTCGTATATGTCCACGTGCTAAGGGTAATTCTAGTCAAACGGACCCTTTGAGCTACTGCCGATTGTGAACGAGTTTATTCAGCTGTCACGTCTGCCCCCAGGCTCTGTCAAGCTCAAATCTTACGCCGGTCGCTCCCTCTTCAATGGCATCCTCGCCGCTCCTGCCGAACGCAAACGCGCCGGGATCATCGACGTCCTCGACTCCTTCCCCGACTCGCGGTTCATCCTCGTCGGCGACTCCGGCGAACAAGACATGGAGCTTTACGCGCAAATGGCCCGGGAACGACCCACGCAGATCATAGCAATCTTCATCCGAGACGCG
Organism: Steccherinum ochraceum; assembly: GCA_004332605.1. Classification (NCBI taxonomy): domain Eukaryota; kingdom Fungi; phylum Basidiomycota; class Agaricomycetes; order Polyporales; family Steccherinaceae; genus Steccherinum; species Steccherinum ochraceum. Next base: position 49,401 of record RWJN01000002.1, on the reverse strand, counting down.
AACAACGTCGACATCGTCCCGCCCCTGGACGATCCCACTGGAGAACAGGTTTTGAGGTGTTCGGCGGACGAGGTGCCGATTATTGGCGGGTCGGGCAGTGGGCGGAGCCCGTTGTCGGTTATTATACCGAGCAAACCGGGGAGTGCTGCACCGACGCCGTCGAGTAGTCCAAGGTTGGCGGATGCGAATTTCATGACGCCGAGACCGAAACAGAGTAGCAGGAGTATTTCCGAGCTGAACACCCCAAAGGCGGGGACAGGGACGGGTGGGACGGTCACGCCGAGGTCGATGCGGAAACCTATGAGGTCAAAATCGGAGCAAATCCCGGACGCAGCGACAGTGGTGCGCACGAACGGGAGCAGTGATTCCAGTCCTGGGTCGTCTGCCAGTACGGCTGTGTCTAGACGTAGCTCGCCCTCCCCTCCCAAACTGCTTCCTCCGAGGCTGAATCTCAGCCAAGATTCCCGCCTCTCCGCATCCTCCTCCAGCACCCTCGCCGACTCCCCCATCTCCGAAGAACCCGGGATGATCTTCACCCCAACGCCCTCTCGTCCCGTCCCCGTCCCCATTCCTTCTCCAGCGCGGCCCTCATCGTACTTCACCCGCACGCCCTCGCGCTCGTCGACTATCAGCTCCATGATGGGTGTAGGCGGCGGGTTGCCCGCGATGAGCGAAGCGGAGAAGAAGCAGTTCGATTTGCAGACGAGGGTGTATCGTGCGCGGGTGGAGGCGCCGAAGCATGTGCCATTGAGGGTGTTCAGGAGCCCGGAGGAGTGTGTGGAGGCAGCGGAGGCGTTGGATAGGTTGCATTTGGGTGCTGGGTCTTCTTCATGATTGCGTTGGCCGGTTGATTAGCTGCACGCATTATATTCTTTTATTGCATGGCGTGGTGTCGGGTTTCTCAGCACGCATTCCCCCACTCGACTTCATTCATTCTCACTTCATTCAACACATGGCTACTAGGACGGACACGCAACGCAAAGCATGTATGTTGATTATTGTACGAGTATTCCTATTTAGTAGCTAGTAATCATCTCATACACTCACTCCATCGGGCTCAGCGTGTATACAAACAAACAACGTCTGTGGTCCAGCTTGGAGCTGGAAGGCATTGCTGAGAGTATGAAGACGGTGCTTGCTGTGGTATCATGTCGCCCGTGGTATATGAACGGGACCTCGACTACTATCATCGAATCTACTGTATCGCGGTCAAAGACTGTCCGAAGATTAAATTCCAACGACCACAGGCCGGGAACGTACTTGTAAGCATAGTATCCTCTGTCTACGTGTCTTGCTAATGAGGGTAAGGATGAGAAGGTAGAGAAAGGGTAGAAGTGAATAATGTGATGGTCCGTAAAACAAGCCAACAGTCATAACTTATGGTAAGCAAAAATGGGTATATGTCGAAAGGAGAAAGGAATGGGGATCAGCCACTCTTCGTAGCTGCTGCCGCGTCGTCGCAAGCTTCGTCTTCATCTTCGTCGTCCGACTCGCGGGAGTCGCTCACAGTAGAGGAGGTGACCGCCCTAAACGTCAAAACCACCGTCAGTTGCCAATCTCAAACATCCAAAAAAAAAACCAGCACTGCTCACCGATACCCGATACGCAGCATCAAGCTGAACCAAGCTATCTGCAGACACTGCAGGAGGAGCAACGACGTGAACATCAGGTACTTGCCCCACCCGGGTGCCCAGACCCCGTCGAGAGGAGAGAAGCGTCTGGCAAATTCTGGGATCAGGCCGTACTGTGTCCATAGGGACCACATCATGACGAGGTTGAGGTAGTGGCGGAAATAGCTGATGAATGGGGTGGGGTGTCAGTTTGCGGTGAATGAAAGATAAATTGGATGGGGAAGGAACTCACGCCCAGACAAAGAGCAGGGTGACGAAGACGACGACTTTTGCACGGTCTGCTTTGATGTAGTTCAATAGCAGACTTGCCTGTGGGGTACTTATTAGCGAATCTGAGAGTGTCGGCAAAACTTCTACGAACCGCCAGAAAAACATCCGGGATGTCCATGCTTACGAACACGGCGTTACCAATGTAGGTCATGTTGACTACGTAACTCCCACTATGACGCAAGTAGGTAGAAGCTGTCAGACGGCAGAACACAGTCAAAAGAGCAGCGATTAGAGACTCACGCAACGAGCCAGATAGTAACCATGTGGTGGGCTACGAGTTCAGCGTAGTCTTTGCGCGGTTTCTCAAGTCCGAGAACCAGAACCAAGATCTGCTGAAGCCAGTATGCCATCTGCATGAGGTAGTACGCTTTCAATTCCGGCGGGATAGTCCATTGAGGGTAACCTGTGTATGGTTTAAGAATCAGCTATTGAGTTTTGAAGAATCAGGAAATATGCGTACTGTTCCAGTACACTTCCGTGCGGTACCACCAAGTAGGAAGTTGTCCCATGATTCTCTGCGACATCGGGAATGTCAGAAAGAAGTCAAATACGAAGCGAAGACATAATTACTCACAACACCCCATGCACCCATGACAGCGAAGTACAGCATCGCATAGCCCTGTTCACCGAACCTCTCTACCCTCGCCTCCCGCACACGGAAATGTTTCGCGACCGGAAGGAAGACGTGTAAGATGAGAGTCTGCCGGATGCAAGACCAGAAGATGATGTAGTACGCGACGAAGAGCAGGTCGAACCAGCCCTTCCGGTACTGCGGATCATCTTGTGAAGAGTCGGGCATAAGGTGGGAGATGAAGAGGAAGGGCGTGAAAGGATTCCAGCTGTCAGTTGCGACGTAGGGCACCATGGCTTCCCAGGCTGACCAGAGGATGAGAGGTATCATGAGGAGCTTGACCGAAGAACCTGCGGTCGTCGTCAGAGGCCTCTATGTGAGCAGAAGCAATGCGACGTACTAGGTACCACTGCCCATCGCATCGTCACTATATCATCCCACAACACATGCACTTCTTTACTCCAATGGTCTGCATCCCGTGGTTGTGGCTTCAAGAGCAACGTTGCTGTACTTGTTTTCGATTCTGACAGCGACTTCGGTGGACTGCAATAGCATTTCAGATGCATGGCGAGGATGAATACTGGAACTACACACCATGGCTGCACGAAATATTCTGTTGTAAGCGAATTCGGTTGTGTCCTACGTTGTGAGGGCATCAGTCCATGAGGTGAAGCCAGCGAGGAAGTGCAACGTACTGGATCTGTCCGACAGTGCCTGCGCTCGACCATGGCTCTCTTCTGGTTGGCGTGGTGGACATGAACTCGGGCCAAATGCGCACAGAGGGAAGAGGGTTGGGGTTACACGGGGATGGGGAACTGGGGAGGTCGTGCAGCAGCAACCTGTGAGCAGACGCTTTGTATCGAATGATATTCGAATACTCACTCTGGTATTTCATCTGGCATATGGCCGCCTTAACTCTACGCGGTCGGCACTGCCTTTCCAAACGGGATCAGGCACCATTGAGCACGCCTGGCTTGCCACTCGAACTCCTGCGAAAATGACCTATGCGATGACCTCACATGGACCATCAATGAACTGCATGTCTTCCATCGTCGCGGGGCCATTGCCAAGGAATCCATGTATTTGCGGACGTTGTTACCGATGCATAGCATCAGTGGATCAGCTCCCGATGGCAGGTTTCAAGAACATGTCGCACGGATGGAGGTATCTGCTGTGGGATCACAACCCAATCCAAGGGTCACGGTCAACAGAATTTATGTATGCTCATTCATAAGTTATACTTACGGGAAGAAGAGAGAGGACGATTGGGACATCTTCGAAGAACGAGAACGTTACAAGTAGAAAGGAAAGAGGCAACTGCTACTGCCGCCCGCGCGCCTTTATAGTAAAACCCTAACCCCACATACGCAGATATCATGAGTACCTCAGTCGACTACATCCTCTTCATTCGTTTCTGAATCGCATCAAGTCTTCAGAGCTCATGCATGTCTTTTCATGGCGAAGAAGATGCCTCCGTCTCCGACCACGATGACCCCGACACGTACCCTCTCCTCCCGCTGCACTCACCCGCCCGCCCGGCTTCTGCGCATCGGCGACCACCCCTCCTAGTCGCCCTCACAGGCCACCGTCTCCTTTGCATGTCTGTCATCACCGCATTCGGGACCGCAAAAGCTGTTCTCTCGTATAGAGGAGAGTCGGCTGTGCCAACGACGTTTGACTGGCTCCTGGGGGTTGTGTTCACAGTCGGGTTGTTTGCACCCGCTTTAGATCGTGTGCTGCCAGCTTACTTGAGTGTTTCGTTGCAGGTTCTACTGGCTCGGGTTATACGAAGCTGTACGGCCACCCATTCTACCGTGGCTGTTCCACAAAGACTATGCCCCCGTAGTGATTCTTGCTTGCCGTCGATCTTTTAGAACTAGTACGTTTGCCCGTTGCAATGACCTGTTCGTTAACGGCTGATACGATTCTTTCTACATCCAGCTCTCACGATAGCCAGCTTCATCTTCTTCACGTCGTCTGGGATCATCTATCTTGCTTTCCCGTGTAATACCACCTGTGCCGTCGTTCTCATCGTCACTACAACGCTGTCGGGCTTGTGTTTCGCGTGGTCTTCTGGATGTATCAAGCGGCCGCGTTCGTCCTAGGCGATGTGTTCGTACACAATGTCTCGAATCTCATCTATGAATGAGTGCAGTCTTACTGATAGCATGGACGAACTTATCATTTGGTCAGCCTGGAGCTCTCGACAGGAAATTACATGCATGAATCTACATGCTACATGATATGACGCCAGACGGATCGCTACTGTGACTTTGATGCGTTCGCCATCTGTTCCATGAAGCCTGCAACGAACTTGGAATCTACGAACTCCTTGGCCGCGGTGAGCTTGTGCGACCCATCTGCTTGCTCGGCGAGGCTGAAAATGATGATGTATTCGTTGGCGTAGGGGACGTTGACTTTCGTCGTTGCGTTGGCGGACGCCTAGTACGTAGGATTCACTTAGTAATGAAGTTCACCCGAGAGCGAAGGGGGCGAGACATACGTGAACGAGAACGCGGCCAGGGCTTTCGATGACTTCGCTTATAGCCACCTACATCATGCACACCTTTTCAGCATCACGCGAAGGCAGATCTGGTAGAATAAGTACACACGTCAAACGCCGTGAAGATAGGCAGGACACCTCTATAATGTTGAATGTACTGTTCCTTACTGCCGAGCTCAGGAATGTTGAGACTGGTAGGGAGGGTGATGTGGACGTAGTCATCGGCCAGAACCGAGTCCAGGAGGTCAAAGTTGGCTGTGCTCATTCCCTCCACCCACTGCAATACAGCTTGCAGCTGTGAAGAAGGGTTTGCAGTGACATCTGCGGGAGTATGGATGGCCATAAGGATGGGATTGACGAAGCTGCGTTCGAAACTTTGAGCAAGAATATTGTAAAGTATCGAGCTCGATCGCGTTGTGCGCTACGTACCAGATGATATTGCTTGAGAAGAGAAGAGGAAGATAGCTGTGATGAGCTGTGAATCAACCTCGCTCGCCCTTCATATACCTACGCCTCAGAGACATCTGGTTCAAACGATGTTTGGGATCGGCCAGCAGGACCGACCCAAGGAGTAGAGAAGCGTCCATCGTAGACCATGTCTCGCGCTGGCAATTTCCCGACAACTCGGCCGGAAACCGGAGGAGAAGACGGTTAGAAGTACGGTCGCACACCACTGCAGCATAAAGAGAAGACGACAAAGACCAGACTTGGTTGCCTGAGCAGTACAGTGCATTCCCGAGTCCGTCGGAATACGCAAATGAAGAGTCGATATGCAAGATCTTAGACACAGTGGCACATGGAACGAGTCGAGGGGCCATCGAGCATAGTCCGCTCGCAGATACCGACGACGGGGTTTCCAGCTTGATGTCCTGGAAAACGGTTCGCGCAACGTTTGTTACGTCCAGAGAGAGAACAGGTTTGATGCCCCCGAAGGGCAACTTCACATATCCCGCTGAGAACCGTTCACTGGTGTTTCTAAAGAATACACTGTCAATGGCCTACATTGAATTGCATCAGCTGAGTCCATTCGTTAGAGAAGTGAGACTTGACTTACCAAACATATACACCGCACCATGGTCTCTTACAGCCCAACCAGTACATGAGATAAGTAAGAAAATAGAAGAGCACTTCTTGATATAAATACGTCGAGAACAATCAAATGACAGCAACGTCTTGGGTCAGTCTGCGCGTGATCCACATTTGCATGTCGTCTACAAGAAGCCATTGTCAGACCGAGACGAACCCTGATTCGATTCAAAAGGAAAGCTCACCATCAATTGGGAACTCGCATACAACGCCCTTCTTCGCACACAAATCCCTCAGCTCAACCAGGGTAGGCATCCATATCAACTCTCCAGGAGGGAAGAACAACACCAGGCGCAAAAGGCGCAGTGAAGCAGGGAGCTTTCCCTTCTTAACGACCCGTACCAGGCAGAAAAGCAAATCCATCAGGACAGGCGTGTCCATGAACACCGTCACCGTCTCCAGGCCCTCCGGAAGAAACCAATCCGAGAACACTGCATCCTTACGGGCTACGATGTGCATCGCAAGGTGGCGGATCGTGTTTGCGTGTGGGGAGACGACTTCTTTCATGATCGTCGCAGCAGAGGGTGAATGTGTCGAGTGATAGTGCTCCAGCTGCCTAAGCAGCGGTTCATCTGGCCTGAAATCGATGAGGTTGTGGTACGTCTCGAGGGTATGGAGGGATGGGAAGCACGCCGCGGTGATCTCGCCTCGGGGAAGACCGTGTAAAGTGATGAATTGAGTAGTGGCCTCGAGCACATTGTTCTCGACGAGTTGGAGGGTATGCAAGTGAGGGAGGAAAGGCCAGGTATAATCCAAGGGGATATACACGGAACGAAGGCATAGCACTCGCAGGTTTGGGAGGATGGTCGAGGCAGGAAGGAATGGGTGGAAGTGAGGGTTTCGCGGGAACATGGATCCATATAGAACAAGGCTCTGAAGGCTGTTCTTGGCAAGGGATGTCTCGAGGAAGAAGTTGTCGATAGGATAAACGGAGGTATAGTTTTCGAACTCGTTGGTGATGATGAGAGACCGAAGGTTAGGACACTGCCGGAGGGCACGAATGAGGTAGGTGCGGGAAGCGCGAGCCGTCAATGCGATATTCGCCAGATCGTTTGGGTTGGAAGCGAAGGGAGCTTGCGTCTCGCGTTCGAGAGGGGGTTGACCTGATTGCTCCATAAACGCTACCTCTTTGACGAAGCGTCCGAGATCCGGGTACTGTTCGAGGATGAGGGAGAAAAGTCGGAGGCGACGCTGGCTGGTGAGGTAAGGCCGGGCATAGAGAAAGGGAGTGCCGATGTCGCGCCAGACGCGGCAGACTTGAATGGCAGCTACCAGAGCTTGCTCTCCGTCATCCGATTGCTCTATGCTATTGTGAAAGCCGAAAGGGGTCCAGCCAGCTCTGAAGGCGAGGGCGTGCGAGTACAGCGAGGTGACTAGGAAACCTAGGACGGAGTAAATAAGTTCGTTGGGGAGTCTGGGAGACATGGTGGGATATAATGGGAGGAACATATGGAGCTTTGAATGCACCTTTTATATCGCTGGTATTGGATGTGGTGATCCTTACAAGATGATCATCGTGAATGTCTTTCAAGGAGCGGCAAGAGTGGCTCAAAGGTCACTGCCGAGTTCCATATGAGCAGACCACGTTCCCCGTTCAATGACATTCAACGTGAACGACAATAAAGGTTGTCATGCTGATAGCCTTCGATCGCGTTTGAAAGAAAGGGCGGGCACTCCCAAGCCTTGCAGATACACAAAAGCCCACAATGGGCGGTGGTAGTTGAGCAAGACGGTACTAGTTTCACTCAGCGCTGGTCACCATCACCATCATTTCGGGCTAAGTTCGCCACGTGGGGTCGCGTGACGAGCACGTGATCATGACGCGTCCTCTTTGGAAACCACCAGCCGAGACTTCACTCAGACTGCGCCCTCCTACAGATCGAAACTGATGGTCGAGACTCGAGAGCCAAGAATGTATAGAAATAGTGTAAGAGATATATGGTATCTACAACTGCGGCTATACATCTGTATTATATGTACAACGGAGTGTATCGGTTAGGTGAATGTAAGTGAGTAGTCGTAGTAGAGTGTCGAGCAAGAAAAGCGAATCGAATCGTAGGAATATACAGTGCTATAAACAAAGTTCAGTCGGTCCATATCGCGTTAGTATCGCTGCTTCAGCCTCCAAGTGGTCGTGTTCCTGGTTTCTCGAGTCTGGATTTGACGAGATCCATTTGACTCCAGCAGCAGTGAACTAGAGTATCTCGTCGTCTTCTGAGAGGACTTCAATGGTAGGTTGAAACCAGTCGCTACCAGCTCCTTTCTTGCGAACACCTTTCTCGATGATGAATCCACTGTACGTCGATCAGCCTCACCATCTCAGCTACATTCAAGGGAAGAAGCGTACCCAACAGCCTTCTTCTTCCCGTTATCAGAAACAGACCCACTCCCAGAGGCTCCATTGACCAAGGCCGTCGTAGACGACGTTGAGCTCGTCCTACTAAACGTCCTCTTCTTCCTCGGGGTAGCGTCCACATCGGACAGCGGGGCAACGCTGCTCGATCTCTCGCGGATATGATGCTTCCCCTCCATATCCCACGTCACCTCGCGCATCGCAGGCAAACTAGAATTCGGTGGCGCCTCAATCTCGTCCAAATCGATATCGGTGTCGCTCCCCCGGTGAACGTTCTCCTTCTCGCTAGAGGAGGTCACGTCATGCGGTTGTGAGAGCTGGTGCTCGATAGCTTGAATGTCGGAGTAGTCGGACGTCTGACAGAGGTCTATGGCGGTATCGACTTCCCGAGGGATGTTCAAGTCAGAAGCGGAAGGAGAACGAGGTTTGGGTTTCCTGGTAGGTTTGGGTCGCGCTTTGGGTTTGGCGGAATCCGCACTATCGCTGACCATGATTACATCGGGTGTCGCAGTAGGTGTCGCAGTAAGGGGCTTTGGCTTCCGAGTGGGCTTGATAGATCCGCTGGCCTTCGGTTGACTTGATCCCTGACAGGAAGGTTTACGCTTGAGCCCCATCGTAGTCTCCCATCCTTCGCCCTCGCTGGACTCAACAGCAAGCTGCTTCGGCTGTTTTGGTGGGCGGCCCCTCCTCTTTCCCTTGGCTTTGGACGAACGCGCATCAGACGCTGCAGATTCCGACGCCCTGTCGTCCTCTGGCTCTGCATCGTCACCGATCTCCTTGCGACGATTCTTGGCCCGCTGTTCTACAATGGTATCTCCGACGTGGGCCCCACCTTCGTCAGGAAACATTGCCACACCGTAGGCGGTACTATCTCTGAGGGTTCTGATGGACGCGCTACGGCTTTGAGACATGTCTTCCATGATGAGAGCGAGGGCTGCTTCGGGTATGAGAACGAGCTGAATGAACTCAGTGGGAATGAGGGGAAGTGTAGAATCGGGATCGAAGGAGCTCGGAGGGAAGAGATCGTAAATGATCTGGTTCAGGATCATGTAGCCAAGCTCTCCGTAGCTAAGTGTCGATGCATTAGTGAACATGAACAACGTCCTCGCGATGGAATGGGAGCTCACTAGCCAGGTTGCGTCTTCTCAAAGTTCGAGAACTGACCACGTACACCAGATGCTTGCCTTGACCCCTCCTTCTTAACATTTTGCACCACATCGCGCCAGAACACGCTCCCTTTCCGAGGTCTCACCAGTTGAAGTTCTTCGTCCTCTTCGTTCTCGCCCAACTCGGTCTCTTCAGTTATCGTTTCCATATCCTCGGCCTTCTGCCTCTTGGGATCAAACTCCTCATCTACATCCTCAATGATCGCCTGCAGCTGATCTCGAAGCTTCCCTACCCGGTCTCGCAGCTCAGACCACTGGATACTCGTCGGCCAACCATTCTTCTCCGCCTCTGGGATGTGTTCGGCCTCAAAAGCGTGACGTGCACAAACGTGAGCGTAGACGCTTGGGTTGGCCCATAGGCCTAGCGGGTTCGTTGGACGTTTCTCGAGTCGGGATTTCTGGCGCACTTTGGCGATAAGGGCAACGAGATGTGGCGAGGGTGTCGGTGGTAGTGGATCGTCACACCAAGGGCAGAGCGTTGACGGATCGAGATTTGGATCGAAGAAGTCTGAGAGACCGTATCAGTACTAGTCGTTCGCCTTTGAATGGAGTGGACGCACGGATTTCACTATTAAAGCTGACGCGTTGCTCGCCAGGCGAGCTGGAAGGTGCTTCGGATAGACTGAGAGTGGCATTGAGACGCGACGATATGATATAGTGAACGAATAGAGAACGCACCGATCTTCAGAACTCCTTCTCCGTCGTTTCCGCGAGTTCCTCGCAGCATCTTCAGGCCCACTATCCTCCGAGGCTCTCTTCCCCGGCGACGGAGAGTTACCAATACCTCTCAACACTTGAGTGCTCATAGGGAAAGCACGCAGAGCCCGTTTCTTCGGCTGCTCATCCTCCGAGCTTTCGGCTTGTTCTGAAGCCGACGAGTACACCACACGAGCCTTGGATCTCTGAGGACGCTTAGATACCGGCTTGCTCTCCTTCTCCATATCGTTTGAAGATCCGAAGTCCATAGGGAACGGTTTGATCTTGGTCGCCACCTTAGCTTTGTGAGACTCGGCCTCAGACTCTGAGTCAACGTCGATGGGCATAGCGGCAATCCGTTTCGGCTTAGGTTGAGGACGAGGACGTGGGGTCGGTTCTCCAAGAGGTGTCTCCTGAGATTTCTTCAGCAGAGGGGCCATAGGAAAGGGAGCAGGAGGTCTTTCTTCGCGAGGCTTTGGAGGTTGAGGACGAGGAGTTTTCTCGTTCGCCCTGTCCTCGTCGCTGAAACTTATGGTGAGAGGGAACGCGCGAATAGGACGAGGTGAGGGCGGGCGAGACTTCAGGTCGTTTGTCTTGCGCTCCGAGAAAAGTTTCGACTTGTTGAAGGTGTCAGCGATAGGAAAATTCGAGGTCTTAGATGAGGATGCAGTGGAGTTCGAGGAACCAGCAGAAGACGACGGTTGGGCAGGAGATGGCACCTTGAAGGGTTTCGTCAAGACCTCTTGTCGAGTTGCGGCGGTCTTGGTACCAAAAGTCCGTGGTGGCGGAGGATGCTGCTTTGGGACTGGTGCAGGAGCGGAGCGCTCTGGGGGAGGAGGAAAATGGTATGTCGTTCCATCAACTACTTGACAGTCAGAGGTGTCCTGGGAATGATCTGCCGCGAGGATGGGGTCTGGAGCGGGTCTGTTCTTCTTCTTGAAATCCGGAAACTTGTTCTTTCGTGGAAGAAAACTGGGGTTGTAAGCATGCACTTGACCTTTAATGACCACTGCATCCTCTTTCTCCTGTGCGCGGGCAGACTTGAGCCTGTTCGACGCACTCGCCCAAGTTCCCTTGACCGGAGAGATCACATCCAGCTCGTCCCGACTGGTGTCCACGTCCCAATCGTACGCAAACGAATCATCCTCGAGATTGATCGGACTGTCCGCCCTTCCCTTTCCCTTCAGACTCCCTGCCTGGACCCCGCGCACAGCTCCACTGCCTCCCTGCGCCCTAGGCCCGAAGTCAGACCCCAAGTCCTCCACTAGCTGGCCCTTGATTGGTTGTGTACGTGGCTTGGACTGAGTAGGGCGCGGATCGACACGCATTCCGGAGGATCTGTCCGTGTAAATCGTGGTTCCTTCGCGGTACTGTCTCTGGCGGATAGCCTCCATAAAGACCAGTGGGGATGCAGAAGATTTGCGGCGGCCCTCTTGACGCCACGCGATCTCTCGGTATGTCAAACAGCTCAGGGCGAGCTTTCGACGAAATGAGGGGGCGAGAGGGCGTTGAGTAGAGTGTGTCGGAAAGGGAAGACAAAGCGCATAGACCCCTGGTCGTGACGGTCGCGAAGAAAGACGCGACTCCGTCTCAGTCACGTTGCCGTGTCTCGGCGCTTACATAAATTGAGCCCCTGAGACGCGTCGGTGGCTGCCCGCAGCCCGACGCGTCGCGATGCGCAACTCTCGCTTTCATCCTAGCAACGTTGACGGAAACACACGAGGAGTATGACTTCGACATCTTAGGATCATTCGGGCTATAGAAGCTTGCATGCGTACTCAAGTCTCGTCTATTGTACGCGTGCTTGGGCTCTGAGTTGGACCATTTGGCAGACCTTCGAGGAAGGACGCTGAAGACAACTGCTGTTTACAATGCATGCGGTATATTATTGCCTTAGAATTACGATAAGTACGACAGCTAGAAGGCTACACAAAATGAGATAAATAGCTCGATAGCATCGCGCCAGAGAATGTCCAGCTGCTACTGTTCCTCCGCATTCGTGAGCGGGACTACGAAGAGGATGGATGGGCTGTGGCACATATAAAATCTTGACGTGCCTCAGTCTTCGTCCGCATCTTGGTCAGCTTCTACGTCTACGTCCACATCTCCCAACGGCGAAGCGCTCTTCTCTCTTTCTTTATCACGTCTTTCTTTCTCTTTCTCCGCCTCTTGCTCGAGGTTCTGCAAGCGCATCTCGACCAGGAATTCCTTGTCACGGACACTCTGCGACCAAGAGCCGACCAGACTGGAGAGGGCAGAGATACCATGTACGCAACCGGCAGCGGTGAATATTGAAGGGTAGACGTGGTAGACTAAGGAGTATATATGTGAGTCGGGTGCTGCAGAGATGATTAAGGCACACGTACATAGGAAGTTGGCATCAAGGTGAACCGGGACGAAACGACGAGCAATCCAAAGGGCGATTGGAGGGACCAGCACCATACCGAGGAGCCCAGCAGTGACAGGTGCGATGACTTCCTTTGTCGCCCTGAATGGATCGGGGTGTGTCCAGCCCATGCGGCGAATCTACGACAAAAGTTATCAGTTTCCAGATACCTTAACGAAAGAAGTAGACGACTTACATGCTCAATACCCCGGGAAAATCTTCCACGCGCCTGCGGTCTGTGCGCCCTCAAAGCGATCTTGACATACAACATCCCCAACGCCCACATATCCACAATCCTGATTCTCGGCTCCACATCCGCGTTCATGGACATACGCGCAGGTAGGATGATATACAACTCTATCACCAACGCGACCAGCGTCGGGATCACGAACCCAAGGAAGAACAGCAGATACAATATCTGCGCGATCCAGAGCAGACTACGCTTTGCGACGTACAGCGGGAACTGAGCGCGCGGTTCGTCCCCGCCGCGGCGCTGGCGACGTTTGTCCATGCGCTCGATAGAGACCGCAGTGAGCCAGCATGCCCAAAGAAGGTAGAATCCGGTGAGGAAGGAGTACCCGTCGTGGACTTGGCGGGAGAGGAAGAGCCTGAAGAAGCCACGGCCCAGGAGGATAGGTCCTGCGAGCGCCAATGCGAGACAGGTCGAGCCCACTACCCACATGCTGAAAATGAAGGCAGCGACACGGTAGCGGAAATGCGGTGGGAGGTATACGACGATGTAGTCTTCCTTCACGCTCCTCTTCATCTTCTCGGCTTCAGCATCTTGTAGCTGCATGAGTTGACGACCTTCCGCTGTCGTAGGCACACCCTCCGGATCGACTTCGATAGTGGCCGCCTCGTGCTTAACCAGAGCCACGTTGTCGTTGTTGGGGACGCGCCGGAAAGCACCGTCATGGACAGCTTCCGAGTCGTCCATCTCGATCTCCGACTGTATGAAGATTTGCCTCCATGTCCAGTTCTTGGGTGTGTACTCCTCGGACGCATTGCGTTCACCGAACATGTACGAAGTCAGGCGGAATTGATGGGCGAAAGATCGCCAGAGCCTCTTCCCAAGCCTGTTGATGAACTTCTTTGGCCTGAAGTAGTGGAGGGTATATGGCAGAGCAGTGTGCAGGAATAAAAGATCGATGGGGATCTCTGACAGGGGTTCCCTGCGAGTAAAATGAGCGTTGGATTTATGGGTCATGTAATACGGTCTTACCTAACTCTCCAACGGAACGGCATGATCGTCCTACTGAAGATACGGAGAAGACCAGACACGGTAGCGACACCACAGAGAACGACCATGCCGTACATCAGGGCACTGAGCAACAACTTGCGGATCTGCACGAATGTCGGACGTTCGAGGATGTCTCGAATTGGATGGAAGTTCTGGTCTTGAGGATCCTTGATGAACCACATGGCGCCAGAGCGCATGATCGACCGACATCCAGCGAGCAGGACTGCGAATTGATACCTATATTACTGTCAGAATTATTCGCGCGAACGAGCTTTGGAGTGGGACACTCACATGAACATTGTACCCAGTACCCAGTGGTAGAATGCCGAGGTCAACGGTGCAAACATCAGGAAAGCAGCTCTTGACCGGAAACTGCCCTGAGGGAACAGCCACACAGTGCAGATGTCAAGCATGACACCGCAGCCCAGTGGGAATACCACTAGTTCGATGATGATAAAGCCAGCAACCTGTATCAAAGTAAATAGGTGTTTATCATGAACAAATGCAGGTTACTGACCTTGACCACTAGAAGCTGCTGACGTACAGCGTTGCGCACCGCCTTGCCTGCACTCTTCACGCTACCAACAGTAAGCACGTTCAAGTAGAGTGCCAGGAGGATCGCGTCAACAGTGTATCCCAGCATGATCGCAAAGAGCCTGGAACTCGTTCCGCTGCCGACCGCAAGCTGGACCCACATATCCTGGGCCTCTGCTGATTGAGTACGGACGGCATGACCGACGGGTGCGAAGTATGGTTCAGCCAAACGAAAGAAGAGAGAATCTTCCGACGCAAGTCGCTCGAGTAGGGAGGGTCCAGCTTCAACAGTGGCGTCGGGCGCCGACAGGATGTGTGGAGAGACATATTCCCAAGTTGCGTTTGCCGCTTGGATTCCACGGGATGACTATCATGCTGAGCATTAGAACACAGAGTCTTCAGTGAAGCGAAGGTGGATGAGCTCACCATTTCCATACCAATATCTACGATCTTTGCTGCGATACGCTCGCCGACGAAAGCGGTCAGGGACTGGAACGCCACAGTGGCCACAGATTCGCCTAATCGGACTAACGGAGGCACCAACGTTCGTGCGACGAGATACAACACGAGGTCCACAACAGGGTCCGTCACAAATCGAATAGCGCGCAGTGGAAAATGGACAAGTTGCACTGATCGTCGAGGGTTGAGCTACGAGGTTGAACGTCAGTACGATTTCTTCCGCCGAGACGAAGATACTCACGGCTAGGAGTGCGAGCGATTTACCCATGGTGAAAGGAAACCAGACAAGGATAGCGATGGTTATGTCCAGTACGAAGATCATCAATCCAGCCTATTCTCCACTGGTTAGCATAAGCTCAATCGTACTTACTCAAACTGTTACTTACATTCTGCAGTACTCCATGGATCGGTCCCCTCAGCCCGATAGCTACAAAGCCGTCAACACTTACACATGCACGATACGTGAGACAACTCACCTTCCAGAGCCCCATCCATATCATCTTCCATAGCAGCGTCCATCTCCTCCTGATCTAGAGCATCCTGCTCCGCACGACCAGGCAACGGATCCTCCCGTCTTGCCGCCGGCGCGACCTCCACCACCGGCGCCGCTCTCGCCCTCTCAAACAGATCTTCCTCCTCTTCAACGAGCGCGCCAAACGGCATCATCGCATCCTCCTCGTCCTCTTCTTCTTCAACATCGTCATCCGGGTCACTCCACGGTACGCGTTCCAGTGGAGGCATTTCTGGTGAATCCGCTTCGTCAGATACAGGCGGCAGAGGTCGTGTATCGAAGGTAGTGAAATCGTGGTAACGGGCAAAGGGAGGCGTATCGTCCGGTGCCTGCGGTGCATGTTGCCATGTACCACCTTGTACTGGAGCAGAAATATCAGTTCGATTGAGCTCCTGGAGCTGCTCTCGGAAATAATGATGGTGCTCGGCCTGAACTTCGTCGATGAGAGTCTCATCTGAGTCCGCGGAGGTATCAGGCTGCGAGGAGTCCGAATGGAAATATCCATTCAAGTTTGAGGGCCCAGCTTCAAACTCTTCCGGTGCCTGGTAGGTCGCTAGACCGGGTGACGCTAATGGTGTATGCGCCCTGGTCCTGATCCCGCTGCCAGAAGGTGTCGGTGAAGACGGAAGTGTGAAGACAGGGAGTGGTGGTCGACGCAATGGGCTACTGGGAGAAGGCAAGCGTTCCTGCCCTGCTCCGTTCAATTCGTGGTGATCCTGATCTTGAGAAGGAACAGGCACAGTGAATGTGAACTGGGCTTGTTCTGCATCGAGAGAGAGTCCAGAGCTCGACGCTACGGGCGAGGAGCGTGAAGAAGGCGGGCCATCCCACGAATGCCGCCGTTTGGCGAGTGCAGTGGTAGGACTCGGGTGTGTGGGCTCCTTCTCTTTTCCTTTTCGCGTCTCGTGTGTGTTATGACTACTTGGGAGATGTCTGCCATTTAACTCTTGCTGAAGAGGCCTGCGGTCAATGCGGCGCATCTTCCGCCTCTCACCCCGTCTGATTTCGACCGGCTCTGGTCTATTCTCAACATTAACATTCGGCGGGGGATGAAGTCTAGGTGGTGCATCCAGAAGCAACGGAGGCGCAAGAACTGGTGCGAGAGGGAGCGGAGGTGCCGGCGGAGGTGGGTCGGCTGCAGGCAGAGGAGGAGGCGCGTCGCCTTCTGGAGGTGCTTCGGCATCATCAAAGACGCCGGGTCTCGCGTTCTGGGATATCCACTCGCGAAGTAGGAAGACTGCGACAAATCCCAGTACAATGACTGAGGCGATGATTTGACCACTCAGTATATCTGCGGATAGGTTGCGAATGGTAGGATGGGTGACGAGAAAATGTACGAATGCGGCGGTGGTCTCGTTGTAGGAAGTAGTGATATTGCTGAAATGAGTCGAGGTATTGTTCGAGGGAACGAGTACATGTCGTTGCGTTTGAGACCCTTCTGGACGAGGATAGCTGCTTATCCACCAAGCCCTGCAAATGGTCTGGGTATGCGATGTGAAGGAAACGAAAGCTAGACTCACGTGGACTCTCCCATTGCAAAATACATCCTCCATGTCATGATGGTCGCCCATGGGAGAAACGCCAACCAGATGATGCCCACCAGAATAGCCCTAATTACAAACACAACGGCCAGGAAAGCCTGCTGTGCTAGTCTCCGGATAAGCAGCAGCACCGGGAGCCGCGAAGGCATATCCTTCGAATACACTGCTGAGGCATGAGCTCAAATCCTGTATGACCGGATCAAGTCGCGTACCCTTTGTGAAAGAGTAGGGATATTTGCACACATCGCATGTCTTCTTCTTGCTATGTGCCAACCATGTTGTCAGACTAGTACGATCAACGTCAGCTAGGGTAACAGAAGTAGACCATGATGGAAGTTATGTGGCGTACCAGTCTTGGTGGATATACCGAATGGTCCCAGAGCATTTACAGGGATAAAAGAGAGGCTGATCAGGCTCGGCGGGTGCGCTGCATATCCGACATGTGTCTGAGAGTATATGGCCTTGTGAGCACGCGCTCGGCCATCCCAATCGACGGACTCGACGCACCTTGCTCCTCTTGCATGGACATGAAACGGCAATCCAAATAAAAGAAAGAGAGCGATAAAGACAAGGCGAGGTCGCCGTCGGTCGTCGTCGCGGTCGTGAAGAAGACGAAGGTGGTGGTGGTCGGGGTAAGGAATGCCTGGAGGTCGCCACCACCGACGTCGGCGACTCCGAGGCACGTCCTAAGCCGATCACGTAAGCGTGACCACTCGGCTACCCCACGCTCTTTTGGCGCCCATAAAGAGCATCATGCATCTTGCGCTCTCCCGCGTCCGCTGTGCAGGAAGGTAGTTCAGCATCGTCGAGGTTTGAATACGAAAAAGTACTAAACACGTTCCTACTATTAGATCATTCCATTTGAATCGCATGCCAACATCCGCAAGAATGATCGCAACCGAGGCTGCCGCAAAGCAAGCAGTGCAGAAGAGAGTCTTCCCTCCGCTCTATAAATCATCTGGAGATGTATCTCAGGACAGGCTGGCGTTTTTTCACATTTTGGAAAGATTGAAGGTGCCATGATAATGTAATCGTTCTAAAAATGCGTGCTAACGGCAGCCGTTAGACTCAAAAACGTACAGGATGGGTGAACCATAACGTTCGTGCAGTACCCCGAACACCAAACGTCTTCTAACCGCGCCCTGTCTGACCTCTGAATGTCAGTAGGTTCCAGGACCAGAAAGGTATTTAGCCAATCTGGGCCCTAGCTTTTGATTTTCTACTCACTCACCCAACTACCAAGCATCTCCGATCATATGTACAGAATGGCCATGTTAGCCATGTGCACTTCAGACGAGCATCTGGACGTGTCGAAGTATGCATTCTCTTACTATGTCTTCGCTTCAATGCTGAACGTTTTTCAGATGCATTATGATGTCTGTGGTTCACGATCTTGCTGGTATGTCGCGACCTATTGTCAAGCTCAGCTCTGACACCTGTCTTTAGAAGCACAAGGTATCTTTCAGGGCCTTCCGTGCCATGCAGCTGACGCGATATTTCTCCATTAGTCGGCGACATTACACCCAGCGAAGGTATACCCAAAGCCGAGAAACGACGACTCGAAGCAGAGGCTATGCACAACTTCGTGCACGAGATGCTGCACGATAGCCCCGCTGCGCAACGGATCGTGTCGTTGTGGCAGGTTAGTGGCTCACGCATCGCTCCTTTTCTCCAACGACTTGCTTATTGGTCGCCAGGAATACGAAGATGGCGCAACAGCGGAGGCACGTTTCGTCAAAGGCAAGCCAGTGGACTCGATCTCACGCGTCTTCGTCCATGTATTGAAGTCGTCTTATAGATCTGGATAGATTCGAGATGGCATCTCAAGGTCAGGGAACGACTCGCTATGAATACAGAACGCAGCTTTATAATAGTTTGTCCAGCTCTCGAGTACGAGCGAAACCACGGAATTCAAACACTGCAGCCTTTCTTCGACTCCAGTCTCCCGTCGCTGAGGCATCCGGAGGTCAAGCAATGGGGTGAAGATCTAGCAGCCGAGCGAGAACGCTTCAAGCAATCACAACAGCAAGGTTCCAAAAAGTAGTCCATGCGTCCATGTATTTAGTGGAGGAGCTGGTGCGAAAAGGAAGAGTTGAATCTGCGATTGATGTGATAGTAGTGCATTTATAGGAAGTACAAAACAACAGAGTTACAGAAAATACATGTAGAAAACCTCCAAGCCGTGAAAAAATGAGGTATCGATAGAGGAAGATACAAAGCTCGAATAACATCCACGAGACAATTCTTATAAGAGTCCGAACACGAGAGTCCATCCGTTATGTACCGTGTCATTGGAAGCGCCGTAGCGTACCGTTTGTCGTTGTCGGAGAGGGGAGACGGGCCACTGAGAAAGTCACTAGATCAATCTAGCTCATCCTCACCACCCTGGCCATCGAACCACACCTCCGAATCCGTCGTGTCGTACTCCTGGTCTTCATCCTCCCTGATTAACTTCCACGCACTCCACGACCCATCGTCGCTATCGTCCCTGTCCCACCTCTCTGGCCTCTCGTGTATATCTCGCGTCACCCAATCCATGTACTCCTCCCCACTGACATCATGATCGAGGAGATGCACGTTCCATCCGAGGTAGACGATGTTATTCCCGTCGACAAGAGCTTGCAACCCAGAGTCGTGGTGATAGCGCATCTGGAAGAGGTTGATCATCTGGAGAGAGCATCCACGACGGATCATGGAGAGTTCTTCGCCTTCGACGTCGCCGAGGTAAGCGTAATCTTGAGGGGAGACTTCGCCACTCGGGGGTTCCCAGTGAGGATGGACCCATGCGCCTTGGTAGTCGTCGTCTTCCTCCGAGTCGTCGTACCCAGTGCCGTACCCATCCCCATACCCTTCTCCGTCTGAAGACTCCCATTCGTCATACCCATCCTCCTCTTCATCTACGTCTCCATCCTCGTCTTCTAGATCTTCCTCCGCAGAGGGATCCAAGAAGATACCGGCCCAAGGATCCGCCTCGGGAGGTGGCGATGCACGCCGAGCAACGGCACCAGACGATCCAGCCTTGTGTTTCTCAAGCGAGCTTGCGATAGACTTGACAACAAAGAGAGGGATGGGTCGGCTGTGTACCACGGTGCGGCATACCGGGCAGGTCTTCTTACGGTACACGAGGGAATCGGGCATGTCGTCATCGTCCATATCGTCTTCGCTGGGCGCAGCTGTGCGGAACCACTCTTGCAGACAACCCATGCAGAGGACATGTCCGCAGGGCGATAAGCTGACAAGTATCAAGGTGAGGATAGCGTTCAGCGAGACTGCAGGCTACGCACCCATATGGCCGTGCCAAAATGTCCATGCATATATGGCAGTTCATGTGGTTTTCAATGGTAGTGATGAGCTAGGACAAGCGTCGGCATCGTCAAACAAAAGCACACGACCATTGCCACTCACCTCATCCGCCTTCTTAGATTGTGATTTCAGTTTCGTGATCTGTAACGACTGCTCGGAAGACGTCTACGGGTACATTAGGCTACTATGCATTGAGGCACGGTGCGTGAAGCATACCTTCTGTGAATTGGAAAGTTCTTTGCGAAGCTTCTCCAGTTCCTGGATTCGGAGTCGTCATAGGTCAGAACGGCATTAGCATACAAACGGCTGTGGACTCACTTTATCCTGTTTGCGTGTTCTTTTCTCGGTCTGATACATGGACTGGATCATCTGATGGTGAGTGCATTGGCCAAATGATAGAACTGAAGTACGCACCCTCTTGAGCTCATCCAGCTCTCTCTTCATACGAGCGTACTCTCCAGGGGTATGCATGATAGTATCAACGTCGTCTGCCTCGTCTCCAGAAGCATCGGTCCTCGGCGTAGCGCGGCGTGATGTCTCACGCGATCTCGAGCTCTCCCTCCGCCTGAGCTTATTCACCGAACGACTCTCCCCTGCATGATGAACTTCCAGGTCCTCGGAGACTTGAGACTGGGGTCTGTGTTGACGTTTGGGCTTTCCTACTTGGACTTCATCCGAAGCCACAGAGTCGCGAAGGGGGCGGGCATTGGAGGAATGCTGGGACAATGCGGTGCTGGACTTCTTCTTCCTACGCAACGCCCCTCCATCTCCTGACCTCGAAACTCCCATCTCATCGACCATCCTTGCATCTGGAGAGCGGGACCTTCGCCTGCGAGAGGGCCCGGATGCTGATGGTTGGGGACCATTCTCCCTATGCTTGCTTGAAGCGGTGGGACGCCGGTGAGATGAAGAGGCCTGAGTGGCCACTGGATGCGGCGGCATGATTTCTGCGATTCCTGGACCTGTCAACGAGCAAAGTCATTCCAAAACAGATCTCTCAACATCAAGAGGGTATACGCACACTTCGA
Source organism: Steccherinum ochraceum (assembly GCA_004332605.1). Lineage (NCBI taxonomy): Eukaryota > Fungi > Basidiomycota > Agaricomycetes > Polyporales > Steccherinaceae > Steccherinum > Steccherinum ochraceum. Next base: position 28,123 of record RWJN01000002.1, on the reverse strand, counting down.
GATGGAAACACAAGGAGGGGATGGTGGAGGTTCAGGACAAAGGGTAGCCGACGACCATGTCGCAATAGAGCGAAGGCGCTTATTCCGTGATAATGGCCACGGCAAATGCCGGACCTCGCAGAAGCCACGTGGAGTCCCTTTCGAGCGATCAAAAACTTAAAGCCGCAGTCCGAGTCACTTTGACCAAGGTCTTTCTCGTCTCCCCCTCTTACCACTACCTCCTCATCATGTCTGCAGTCAAAGGACGTGTTCTTCTTGCATACTCCGGAGGTCTTGGTAAGCCACACGCTGCTTTGATCACCTTATACCGCGTCCTGACTTTTAGATCTCTTTAGATACCTCATGCATCTTGGCATGGCTGATCGAGGAAGGCTATGAGGTCTATGCTTTCATGGCCGACATTGGTCAAGAAGAGGTAGCCAATGCTTGAGCAACCCTCACTACAGTGATGCTCAACGCGCTCCGATTATCAGGATTTCGAAGCTGCTCGCCAGAAGGCTCTCGCTGTCGGTGCTAAGAAGTTCTTCCTTGGAGTGCGTCTATTCTGGTACCGTGCACGCGACCATTCATTGATTAGGACATCACAAACAGGATCTGAAGCGCGAGTTCGTGACTGAGCTTATTTACCCCGCCGTACAAGCCAATGCCATCTACGAAGTGAGTCCAGAGTCGCCCTTATAGAGCGAAGCTAACGAGAGTTCCAGAATGTTTATCTCCTTGGTACCTCGCTGGCGCGACCAGTCACTGCTCGTGGCATGATATCGATAGCAGATCAGGAGGGCTGCGAGTGAGTGCCATCGTTCGATCCGGACGAAGTCTCTCTCTGATTCTCCGAAAAGTTACGTCGCCCATGGATGTACCGGAAAAGGAAATGACCAAGTTCGTTTCGAGCTTGCATTCTACGGCCTGAGGCCAGATATCAAGGTCATCGCTCCATGGCGTATTCCTGGTACGTACTGTTTTTGATCGCATCTACACATCTCTTGTTCAAGCCTGATTGACAGAGTTCTACAACCGCTTCGCCGGCCGCCAAGCTCTGCTCGCATACGCTGCTGAAAAGCAGATTCCTGTGCGACACACTGCTGCTAAGCCCTGGTCAACAGACGAGAACCTCTTCCACACCTCATATGAAGCCGGAATTCTGGAAGACCCGGACACAACCCCTCCTGTCGATATGTGGAAGCTCACAGTCGCCCCCGAAGACGCTCCCACCACACCTGAACGCATTACCATCGAGTTCAAGGCTGGTATCCCAGTCAAAGTCACCAACGTAGAAACAGGCTCAGAGGTCACTGATGCTGTTGATGTCTTCATGACATTGAACGCCCTTGCCAGGAAACACGGTATCGGCCGCCTCGACATCGTCGAGAACAGATTCATCGGCGTCAAGTCTCGAGGATGCTACGAGTCTCCCGCAGCGACTATTCTTCGTGTGGCCCATGTGGACCTGGAGGGCTTGACCTTGGACAGGAACGTCCGCGCACTCCGTGACCAATTTATCACCATTGAACTGGGTCGTATACTGTACAACGGCCACTGGTTCTCCCCCGAGCGAGAGTTTGTTACCAGTTCAATCCCTGCCTCTCAGAGGACCGTCAACGGTCTAGTCAGGCTCAAACTCTACAAGGGTAACGTCATCGTCGAGGGCCGCTCTTCTAACGAGGTACGTGTCGGCTGAACCTTATGCAAGTTATGGCAGTGACATTGATCGTCATTCTCCGCAGGGTCTCTACGACGAGAAGTTCTCTTCTATGGACGAGCTCGGAGGCTTCGAGCCAACGGACACAACCGGCTTCATCCAAATCCAGTCAATTCGTATCAAGAAGTGCGTTGATCGCTTGGCCTTCTTTCCTTCTGAACTGATCACGTTTGCAGGTGGGCACAAGCCAACATCCGGAAGGGTCAAGCAGGCGTTGAGCCCAAAGATGTGTACGGCTCTCGTGTATGAAAATGCGGCTACGCAGCCGGTGCAGCGATGCGATTTGATGTAACCGTTTCACTAAAACCTTTGCTCTCGTTCACCATGCTACTCAGTTGTACTGTATACTTTCCAATAGACCGTGACCTGCCATGACGGGCATATCGACCTCGCTTGAAAGATGCAAAAGTGACCACATCATAAATAGTTGTGTGGAAAGGGCCCTCCAATCACATTCATAGATTTCTATCTCTATCTATTCACCGGGACTTTTCACTTGTCTACAACTCGACTTTGGCTCGACGTACAACACAGAAAGCGTCAAAGCTAGACGTCGCGCGTGTCGCTTCGTTTTGGCGCTGATATCGAGCGTCGTATCAGCTGCAGGTCCTCTCTCGGTTTCGCAACCTCATGCAACATTTCATACTCGAAAGGTCGCGTACCGCGACGGTCCTTGCTCGTGAGAAGACCTCAAGCACATCAACGCGTACGGACCCGGAATATATTCAAGAGCAGAAAACAAATAAGGATTTACTGCCACTATCGCGAGCACTATTGCGAGCAGTAAGATATATGAAAATCGGTAAGAAGTTACTACATAGCTGGATCACGACGCCAAGGGGGAGAAGGAAATTCCGCTGTCGAAACAAACCGTTCTCGACCTATGGCGGATTCTCCTGACCCAGGGTTGCACAAGGCGGCGGGCCAGCACCAACGCTGACAGGTCGTCGAAGATGCAGCCCGACGAGATTCAGCCTCGAAAAAGCTCGAAAGCCCACAGCTTGCTTTCTTGCGTCGCCGTTTGGGCGCCAAAAACACTTTTGCACTGCAAAAGTGTTTTCTAGATGGCAAGCTTCGATGACATTGTCATTGACTGCTCCTGCGACTTCGACATGGCAGCCCAAGGGTGGCGGTCCCGCCGTCCGGGTGGTCGTTCTCAATGGAATAACTGAGGGAGAAGCACGAGCTGACGGCGAAGACTCGTCATGGGCCACCGCGAGAAGCAAAGCGGCGGGTCGGCGACGACGCCACACCACACCATGCTCCCACCGCCCATGTTTCTGGCTCTCGAGAAGCAACGGGTCACCATCGCTCGAGCGCGGAAAAGGTCGACAGCTCAAGCGCTCAAGGCTCAAGCCACTTTCCTGCCCCTCAAGAAGCATCGGCCAGTGCGCAAGTAGGCGAACTCGACCGAATTGCCCTTCCAGAAGAGGCCGCTTCACCCAAGTCTCCCCCTCGAGATCACTTTGCCAATTTCGCTTCGGACAAGGCACGAACACTGGTAGAAACTCCTCTCTATCCTGTTCCAGGACTACTGGAACACGTCTGTGCGCACGATTTCCCTACTGTCAGCCCCAAAAATCTTGTAACAGTTGGCACAAGGGGTGCACCATTCGATAGGCCTACTCCAGAAAAGTATCCCTCCAGTCGTTGCGCCAGCCGACGTGTTCCAAGACTCTTGGAACACTCCAGCGCTGTTTTCACTCAACGGTGTGCGGCTGTTCCAGGACTCTTGGAACAAGCCAGTCCTCCCTTCTCTACCTGTCGCTCCTAGCCTTCCAGAATGCTTCGACATCCGTCAGAAGGCCTCTCCAGTTGGCAGTGTGTTCCAAGACTCTTGGAACAGTCATCACAGAAGCACATTCTTTGGCGGATTGGCTGTCGAGAAAGTCATGGAACACACCCGCCTTATCACAGAAGCCGCCGCTGCTTCTGAACGGACAGGAAACTTGACAGGAAAGGACCAGAGGCTCACGAGAAGCGATGGCCTGAGTGAGGTTCGACGACGTGACGTCATCGATTCATCGCCCATGTTGTTGTCGACTCACGTGTGCCAGGAGTCTTGGAACACACCCATCGCATTAGTCTGCGTGGCTGACCTTGATACTACATCACAGCAGTTCGCAGAAATAATGGCAGTGACGCCGCGAGGAAGAGAAGAGAGAAAATGAAGGACTTCAAGTTGGTGAAAACAGGCCCCCTCTAGGCTCAGACTAAGCCCCCTTCGAGTAACTTGCGCGACGATCCAAATCCTTGGAGGGACTCTTGGTTTTTGTTGGCCCTCAGCAAACAGGGAATTGCCCTCTCGTGCCCTATTCACGTTCTGTTAGGGCAAATAGGGCACGATAGGCGAAGTTGTTATGTACGTCGAACGCTCGAATGACACTCCGCTTCTCTTAAATAAACTGAAAACGTTCCTGCAGGTTCTGGAGGCACGCGTCAATTGTCCGCTCTCCCCAAGCCTCTCTCTCTATCTCAGAGTTACTAGGAATCGACCAGATCTGCTCTATGACGGCTTCTCGACCTCTGCGCTGGAAGGATCGTCGTGATGATCTTCAAGAACATCAAGAATATCGTACATTCTCCCGCGAGGCCGCGCAGGTCAATCGCGCTTGGGTACTTCGAGAGCCTTTCTCCTTCCTCTCCGAACAACTTTTACCGAACTTCTTTGCGGCTCTAAGCCAAATCTAAGCCTCTAAATCCGAGCCCTTCCCGTACGTAGTCATACATCAGAATATATGATGAGCTCCACTGACTTCGAATCGCAGCAGATACGCCTTCAATTCTGTCATGGGGCAGACACAAGCGCAAGCGCATGACTCGTAAACGCTGATCGGCCGATACGTGCCGATCCTTACCTCTTTTATACAGGTAACTGTGCCAATAGCTCAATCGTGTCTCAGCTGCCATTTTTCAGATCACACACAAGATGCGTATCGCCAGACTTGCCACGATACCCTTTCGTCGAGATGTGGTTGCAGGCACCAACGAACCTGGGCTTTCATCGATTTCATCCCCTCCCGCGACCAGAAGGCCCGGCTTTCCCTCAGCGAGCCGCACTGGAATTGCGTCTCCAAGGGGTAACAACTCCGAATCATACGCCCACGCCCACGCAGAGGAGGGTCTCGCAGACTGTACCAAGGAAGTAGTGGTGCAGGAAGTGACAACGAAGGAGAAAAGTGACGTTATATACGTACGTGGGTACCTATTCACCTCGAATCTTTTGACTATCTTCTGACCTTGTATGATAGGTTGCATTCGAGAAAGACGACCCCCGCGACCCCTTCAACTTCCCGGCCGTGCAGAAATGGCTCATCTTCATATGCGTCAGTGTTTTTACTGCCCTATCTGGTACGCCGATTGCTGTGTCTACAGTGTTGTGCCGTCGTCGATAGCTCATGCCCATCTTCAGCTGCTGGCTCAGCGTCATATGCTCTCGGTTGGCCATCTATGACACGCGACCTTGAAACCACAAATTTCAGGGCAACGATCGGGATATCCACATACACCATGGGATATGCAATCGTGCCCCTCATAATCTCCTCCCTGAGTGAAGAGGTTGGTCGGCAACCAATATACGTGATGAGTGCAGCTGGGTTCGCCCTCTCGCATGTCCTGATCGCCAAGTGAGTACCATGAGATTCCACCGTAGACAGGACTAACAGTAGGCAGAGCGCCGACTATTCAGGTGGTGCTTGTCGGACGCTTTCTGGCTGGAGTGTTTGGATCCGGATCGACCTTGGTCGGTCCCGTTCAACTTCTCTGTGTGGAATGATTGACCCACCGTTTCATTCGCAGGCTGCTGGTAGCATCGCCGACATTTGGCTACCTGAGGAGCGAGTACTGCCTCTTCGAACGATGTACACCGGCTGAATCTTTACCTCCTCTCGTAGCCGTGGTCTCCCTATGTCACTCTTCTCCATCTGTGCCGTAGGTGCTACAGGATTGGGTCCAGCTTTTGCTGGATACGTCGAAATGAACCCCAATTTGGAATGGCGTTGGATTCAGTGGATACATCTGATGTAGGAAGCTCATTGGTGTGTTCGTTTATATATTACTTAGTCAAGGGTATACAGTATGTCAGGATCCCTCGCTGTTTTCACCTTCTTCTTCATGAAGGAGACCCGCTCCGGGATCCTGCTTGCCCGGATGGCGAAGAAGATGAGAAAAGAGACAGGAAATGAACGATACCGCGCGCGAGCTGAGGAGGAATTACCAAGCTTCAAGACACTGCTCATCATATCCTTGACGAGACCTATTTGTGAGTCATGCTCGTTAGACATGCACCTTGACTCATACAATTTCATCTCCAGATTTCATGCTGACTGAGCCCGTAGTCGCAAGCTTCAGTGTGGGTACAATTTCGACCTCTTGCTGCGCGTTGCACCTATGCCAAAACCGCCATCCTCAGGTTTGGATCGGGTTTTCGTGGGGAATCCTATACGTTCTAGTAGAGTGAGTGCTTCGCTGTCGAGTGTGTCAGGCAATCTCTTAGTTTCGGACAGATCAATATCACCGGTCTTTCGTACACTCCACAGCTTCAATACTGGCTCAACGGGACTTGTGTTCTTAACATTCTTGTAAGTGTCTTCTGTATCATGTCAGTCACATATCACTGTACGTTTTGCAGTATTGGAAGTCTTCTAGGGATCGCTTCAGATCAAATTCAAACCAGAATCTATCGGTATGGCTATCCCCCAATATATGGTACGACCGAGGCGATTCAAGCTGACTGTTTCTATGATTTCAGCGCAAAGGTCTCTCAACGTGGACCAGAAGCACGGCTATACCACGCAATGTTCGCTGGAGTCCTGTTTCCCACTTCGATGTTTATATATGCTTGGTGTACATTTCCTGATGTCCCGTGGATTGCTCTGGCAATCGCTATCACCGTGAAGCCTCTTGCTCCATACATAATGATGTCGATCTCTGAATGGGCAATCCATAGCTGTTCATGTGGTCTACCTTCATCATATACCTCTGTGTATTCAACTACCTCGCGGATTGGTACGTTTCTGCCTGCTTTACGCGTAATTCAGTGCATTGAACATCTGGTGTTGTCAGTTATGGCCCATTTGCATCGTCAGCTTTGGCCGGACAAGCTCTTTGTCGTAAGTTATACTGATCTGACTATTTTGGAGGTCAACACAATCTCCAATTGTTCCTCTATCTAGGTAACATCGGCGCATCCACCTTCCCTCTTTTCACCCAGCAGATGTACTCTGCATTGACTTACAAATGGGCTAACACGATCTTTGGTTGCATCGCTACAGTCATGATTCCTATCCCATATGTGCGCATTTCGCCGTACAATTCCCCGACTCCGGCTAATCTTAATGTGACATTCAGGTACTGTTCTTTCATGGACCTCGGATTCGTGAGAAAAGCAAGTTCGCATCGGTGATCATAAACCAGAAACGACAACCATGATGACCACGTTGAGGCCTTCCGACTTGATGATACGCCAATCAGCCTGGATCTTGCGTAGACCACTCATACCGCATTACCGACTTGTCACTGCCATTGGCCTTTCTAATTCTAGCTCAGTCATTCCAAAAGATAGTCTACAGAACTTTTCGCACTTCTCCGATTCAAGATCCCTCGCCCCTAATGTGTTAGTGGTGGAACAACCTCAGGTTAGTGTGAGCAAATACGATGCCATGTTCATCTGCCGCCTTAATACACTCCGCGTCCATGACACTGCCACTCGGTGCAGCAAGGTACCTCACACCGCTTCTCCTCGCCCGGTGGACATTGTCAGGGAAAGGGAAGAACGCGTCACTCGAGCATGCAACACCATCCAACTTCTTTGCGTGCGAAGCGCGCTCTTCAGAAGTAAGTGCCTCTGGCACCATCTCAAAGAGACTCTCCCACTGGGTACGCTCGCCGCCCTCGAGGATCTCGCCTCCAACGAACAGGTCGATAGCGTTCGCCTTGTCGGCGCGCTTGACACCTTTCTTGAAGGGAAGTTCCAGCACGCGAGGGTGGTGACGAAGCCACCACAAGTCCGCCTTGGTCCCAGCGAGACGAGTGCAGTGGATGCGAGACTGTTGGCCTGCGCCGATCCCGACGATGGCGCCACGGTAGGCGTAGGCGACACTGTTGGATTGGGTGTATTTGAGAGCAAGGGTGGCCACGATCAGGTCGGTCAATGCTTGAGATGGAAGCTGAGAAAGATGACGTGCTGTGTCAATGCATGCGGTCTGCGTTTGGCGCGAAGACGCACCTCTTTGTTCTTCGTGACGATGGTTGCAAACAGTCTAGCATCGATCTTCGCATCATTGCGCCTCTGCTGCATGTGGATACCATACACTTGACGCGTCTCAACTTCCGCTGGCACGTAGTTGGGGTCGATCTGAAGGACGCAGTATTTGCCACCCTTTTTCTTACCCAAAACCTCCAGGGCTTCCGGAGAGTATCCAGGAGCAATGATACCATCAGATACCTCCCTAGAGATAATACGGGCGGTGGCGAGATCGCAAGGCGCAGAAAGTGCAATGAAATCACCGAATGATGACATGCGATCGGCACCTAGTGACGTTCTGGTATCAGAGTTGTCCGATGAAGGAGCGACAACGCAGCCTACCTCGAGCACGCGCATACGCAGCCGCGAGTGGAGTGAGAGGCTCCTTCAAGTCCTCTACTCCATAGACTTTCTTCTCGGTCTCATTCAGCTCCACGCCAACAGCGGCTCCTGCGGGAGATACGTGCTTGAAAGAAGCCGCAGCTGGCAGATTGAGAGCTTCCTGCAGCTCCTTGACCAGGGCCCACGAGTTCAACGCGTCGAGTAAGTTGATGTAACCTGGAGAGCCACTGAGAGCTGGAAAGGCGATAAGCACGTCAAACACGACCTCTGACATTTGGTCAGTCACCTTTGAATGGCAATTCGCCAGCCGTAACGAATGCCTGGGCGGGCTTTTGGTGGGGGTTGGCGCCGTAGCGTAAAGGCATCCTCTGAACGGGACCGGCTAGCTTCTCAGACGGAAGGTCAGAGGAGACGTACTGCTCCCTGAAATATCCACTGATAGCGTTGTCGTATTCGGCGGTCATCTCAAATGCCTTCAATGCCAGCTTGCTGCGAAGAGCCTGGTCGACGACGCCGTTACCAGTCTTCATAGACTCCAGAAATTGCGTGTAATCGGCGGGATCAGAAAGCACAGAAACGCGTTCGTGGTTCTTGGCAGCTGCACGAAGGAGCGTGACACCGCCAATGTCGATCTCTTCCACCGCATCGGCGAGGGTACAGTTAGGTTTGGCAATAGTGGACGTGAAGGGGTATAGGTTGCAGACGACGATGGAGATGGGAGAGATCGACTGGGCTTTGAGATCTGCCTCATCGGAAGGTATGGACCTTGCGAGAATACCTAGAATAGGTCTGCCTCAGACGCGCACATCATGCTTGTGACTGCTCACATACCACCGTGGACAGCAGGATGAAGCGTTTTCACTCTGCCTCCCAGCATCTCGGGGGCCTTAGTGATGTCAGAGACATCTCTAATGAAAGGATCAGTCAACCTCATAGACTGAAGAAATACACAGCACACACTCAATAGGAATCCCTGCCTCTCTGATCTTTTTGGCTGTACCTCCCGAACCCAATAAGCGAACCCCAGCGGAATGGAGCCCTGTCGCGAACTCGACAAGACCGGTCTTATCATACACTGAGAGCAGCGCTGAATAAATGAAGCATTAGGTGATTCTCGTGCACATTTATTGGAGGACTGCTCACCAATGGCAGTCATGGTTGGAGGTAAGGAAGAGGAAGATCCAATTTGAGATTCTGATCACTCAAATCTACAGCCGAGAGAAATGCCATCTTATCAGCCTCGTTATCTATAGCGCCCTAATAGGGATCTTCCGAGATCTATGGGCGCTCTATGCGACGCAACTTGGGCGTACACAGCGGCAAGGTGATCAACGACGAGCTCAACGCCGACATTCCTCAAGACGTGAGTGGTTTTCTGTTTCTCAAGAGTTCCAGCTTTGACGACTGTACACGGAGTACGGTCTGACGAAGTTTGGAGACCAAGGATGGAGGCCAGCACGATGGATGGGTCGTCGACTCTTTGGATGACGATCGGCTCGGGTCGTCTCCCAAACAGCATCGACAGTCTTCTTGAACCTTTGAACTGACTCTTTCATTCATAGTAAAACCCCCCTCCCCTACAACAACAATGGCTGACGCTGGAGGACGCGGACGTGGTGGATTTGGACGTGGACGCGGTGACAGAGGAAGGGGACGCCGCGGACCCCGCCGTGGAGGCCGCAAGGACGAGGAGAAGGAATGGTGCGTCTCATAACATTCATTCGGATAATGACTCGTTCACTCATTGCGATGATTTATCTTGCAGGGTTCCCGTCACCAAGCTCGGCCGTCTCGTAAAGGATGGCAAGATCAAATCCATGGAGGAGATCTACCTCTTCTCTCTCCCCGTCAAGGAGTACCAGATCGTCGACTTCTTCCTGCCTAAGCTCAAGGATGAAGTCATGAAGATCATGCCCGTCCAGAAGCAGACTCGCGCCGGTCAGCGTACCCGTTTCAAGGCGTTCGTTGCCATCGGCGACTTCGACGGCCACGTCGGTCTCGGTGTCAAGTGCGCGAAGGAAGTCGCCACTGCCATCCGTGGCGCCATCATCCTCGCCAAACTCTCCGTCATTCCCGTCCGAAGAGGCTACTGGGGTGCCAACCTCGGTGAGCCACACACAGTGCCATCGAAGGTCAGCGGAAAGGTCGGCTCCGTCATGTGTCGTCTTATCCCTGCGCCCCGTGGTACTGGTCTCGTTGCTGCCCCTGCATGCAAGCGGTTGCTGCAGCTGGCTGGTGTTGAGGACTGCTACACTCAATCCAAGGGTTCGACTGCGACCATGGGTAACTTCTTGAAGGCGACATTCGCTGCCGTAAGTCCCCCTTTGCTTCAGAAACTGTTAAACAGGGCTAACCTCACGCCTAGATCACAAAAACATACGCCTTCCTCACCCCCGACCTTTGGCGAGAAATCCCGGTGTCGAAGGTTCCTTACGACGAGCACAGTGCCCATCTCCAGCTTGCTGCTGGCAAGAAGGCGTACTAGATTTTTGTCTCCGATGTTGTTGCACTATGATTTCTATACTTGTATTCTGATGCAAAATGTTATGGACACCATGCCCTATGTCCTACTCACGCATACTCACTATGATATCTACGCTTCTCCACGGAGGAGAGGATGGAATGACTGAATTCGGAGCGATGAGATGTGCATGTAAATGTGCATAGCACTGAACTAGACTGAACTAGAAACTCTATCGACTGCCATCACTCCTGCACAAGTATGTGTAGAGAGACCAACTACTGACGAGGGACACTTCAGACTCGGAGATCCTGCCAATTTTAACGTCACGTCTTCCGATGGTGCAGCATGACCAGAAAATCTTCCTAGTACCGAAGCTCTATATTCGGCAACTTTTGCAGGTCGGTCTGAGAGTAATTCGCCTTCGAAGGGACCAATGGTCATATGGTCGGGAGCTCAGTGGTACGAGCGCGACCAAGGATCGAAGGAGCGGTGCTGCGCGCCGCGTTGGAGAAGGAATCGGTTCGAGGACTCGACTCGGAGGCTGTTTGAGTGGGACAATGCATTAGCTCTGTGTCCTGACCAGAAGGCAGGAAACGCACCGAATTAAACCCCTGCTATACGGCTGCCCTTTACGTCATGTTTGTTCAGCGTGCTCGAGGACTACTTCCATCTCGTTGATGTCGTCCGTCCCGGGCCGAGCAGAAGACGAGAAAACTTCTGCTCCAGAGGCCAAAGAGTCGATGAGCAACGCTACTCGAGAAGGATTCATATTAGGCTCCTAAATGAATGCAGAACATGTCAGAAGAGTACGAATTGAGCGGTTGGACTGGACTATGTGCTTACCTTTCTCAGCTCGTTCAGGTCATCCGAAAAAGCATCCACAATCGTGGTCATCCAGAACTTTCTGAACTTTTCCTTCAACTCCTGCTCCTTTCGAGTGTCATCTTCAGGATTGCCGCTATCCGGAAGGAACGGTGGTATTGGAATGGACCCGGGTCGCGGAGGTTCGGGAGAAGGAGATCGCATGCGTGCATCCTTTGGAACAGACGGGCCTGCCGCAGGTGCAGACTGCTTGGCTGCTGCTCCTGTATCATCTTCGGGGTCGGAGGAATCTTCGGAAGACGACGAATACGATGATGAGCTCTCTTCGTCCGCGTCTGAACCGCTCTTTTCGATTGCAGGACTGCTTGGGGCTTGGGGCTTTCTCGCCGCGACTTGCGAAGGGCCAGAGGATGAATCGGAGTCAGAGTCAGAAGAAGACGACGACTCTGAAGACGATGCGACGCGTCGCTTGCGTTTTCTGTTGCGTTTCCGTGCTGCTGGCGGTTTTGCTGGAGGCGGGGCCATCGCAGTAGGGAGAGAGGAAGCAAGCTTCACGATCTCAGATCCGTGCGCAATTAATATTATGGGCGCCTTTCGACGCACCTCTGTAAGAAATTTCGACTGACTCCGATCTATCCGAATCCTCTTTTACTTCTTCCGTCATTGTCCTCCATTCGCTTGCTGAGCCGGTGTGCGCAAAGGTTCCAGCGGTATGGACAAGACTGTAGGAATCTTAGGTGGGAGTAGGTTATTCACTTTTTCTCCCTTGCACGATCACTAAGTTCATAATTGACCAACAGTCCATTCTCGTGCCAAATTCATGCATGGATCCTGATCTTGTCAATCATAGGCGGTGGTCAGCTCGGCCGTATGCTCGCAGCATCCGCCTCGCTGCTGAACATCGACGTAGTAATTCTCGATGTCGGGAACCACGGTCCCGCTAAGCAGATCGTTGCTCCTCGCCGACCGGAGACCTCCCACATCGACGGCTCTTTCGCTGATGCGACCAAGATCCGTGAACTCGCAGCAAAAGTCGACGTGTTGACGGTGGAGATAGAGCATGTGGATGCTCATGTGCTGGAGGAAGTGGAGTCCTCACTACCTTTGGGCGTGCATCCACGGCCATCGACCATTCGGACTATCCAGGACAAGTATATCCAGAAGAAGCATCTTCAACAGGCCGGCTCACCAGTGTCGGAATTTCTAGCGGTCGAATCTTCTGCAAAATCGATCAGAGAGGCTGCTGCGATGCTCGGTGTACCACTGATGCTTAAGAGCAGGACACTTGCGTACGACGGCAGAGGCAACTTCGTCGTACGAGACCTTGGCCAAGTAGAGGAGGCTTTAACTGTACTCAAAGACAGACCGTTATACGCGGAGAAGTGGGTACCGTTCGTGCAAGAGATTGCTGTAATGGTTGTCCGCTCCGCGAATGGCGCCATCGCGTCATACCCTGCGGTGGAGACCATTCATAAGGACAACCTTTGCCATCTCGTCTTTGCACCTCTCCGGAATCGCGATCCCTCTGTTCAAGAAAGAGCGCGGTCAGTCGCTGAAGCTGCGGTGAAGACATTTCAAGGAGCTGGTGTCTTCGGCGTAGAGATGTTTCTCCTCGAGGACGGTACGTACCGTGGCTAGAAATGCTCATTAATAACTTTACTAATGTTATCCTTGTAGGGACGATTTATCTCAATGAAATTGCGCCGAGACCGCACAACTCAGGTCATTATACCATTGAGGCATGCGAAACCTCTCAATACGAAAATCACCTCCGAGCCATTCTTGGCCTCCCTCTCGGCTCCACTGCTCTCAAAGTTCCCGCCACTGCTATGCTCAACATCATCGGCGCATCTTCTAACCATCAAGAGATCACTTCCTTCGCTCAATCCGCTTTGTCCGCTCCAGGAACCTCTGTTCATCTGTACGGCAAGTCAGAGTGCAGAAAAGGCAGGAAGATGGGCCACATCACCATCGTTGCTCCTTCACATGCCGAGCTGCTTAATCGTCTCCGCCCTCTACTGGAACAGGTTCCTGGAGGCAATCCGACAGAAACCGATCTCTACGCTCCCATCCCTCCTATCGGCCATTCACACAAATTCCCCCTTGTCGGCATCATCATGGGATCCGACTCCGACCTTCCCGTGATGCTTCCTGCCGCACGCATCCTTGACTCATTCCGGATTCCTTACGAGCTTAACATCGTCTCTGCTCATCGGACGCCTGATAGGATGGTCGAGTATGCTAGGAGTGCGGCTTCGAGAGGCCTGAAGGTGATCATCGCCGGCGCTGGGGGTGCGGCGCATTTGCCCGGTATGGTCGCAGCGATGACGGCTCTACCCGTCGTAGGTGTGCCTGTGAAGGGTAGTTCGCTGGATGGAGTCGATTCGCTGCATAGTATTGTGCAAATGCCAGTGAGTACTCTCTATCATCTCGTCGTGTGAGCTTCGTCTGAGCCAAGTTCTTGCAGCGCGGTATTCCGGTCGCCACCGTCGCTATCAACAACGGGGTCAATGCCGGATTGCTTGCTGTACGCATTCTGACTGCAGGATTGCCCGAGCTGGTGGTAAAGATGGAGAATTACATGAAAACGATGGAGAGCGAAGTGTTGGCCAAGGTCGACAAGTTGGACCAAGTAGGCTGGGAGGCGTATGAAGTGAAGCGGTGAGAAAGGCCTGTATTGCAGTCATGAGAAATGTACAGCTATAGAATATGAATGTCTCGACTATGCAACAGATGAGTGCAGCTATAAACACGGTCGGATTACAACAAAAGTTAGAGAACTGCAAGCAAAGCAGATTGAAGGTCGAGCTTATCTCATCAAGATCGATCTCAGATTTGGCGATCTCTGATGCGCTCGATCAAAGTGCGTGTCATGGTCGTTGCCACCGCCTCATTTCAGGTTCCTCAGCCACTTCCACCACTGGGTTCTGCGTTGTTCAGGTGTGTCCAGCACCAATCAGGCCTTAGAATTTCATGTTGAAACGACAATTTCTCAGCACAGATGACGGGACTGCTGTCTATTCCAAGCGAGCTTTGTCTGGCCATTTTTGCCTACGTGGAGATTCATGACATCGTCACACTTCGAAAGGTAAGTTCGGCATCTTCTGTTCGCGATCCACGACATATATAGCCTTCGATATCCATTTGAATACGGGCTTCGAGCCAGGATGACTTACCAAAGCGACTTTCTGTGCCCGTACAACGTCCACGTTTGACGTTTGGAAGCTATATTGTTACGCCCCATGACCATCTGCATCCGACTTCCATTTGTTGTATTCCCCAGCTGACCTGTTTGGTTGTAGACATGTCGATACTTGTGCAACCTGACAAGAGACAAATCTCTCTGGTTCAATCTTCTGAGGAGCCAGCAGCAGTCCCTACCACTGCCTCATTCAGCTCGCAAGCTGGTCGCTTCGCCCATATCGGAGCTTGACCAAGCATGCATAGAGCGGTCAACCATTTCCATCTATCGCACGCACAGAGAATGGCTGCGACCTCGTCAGTCAAGTTGGAATGATCTCCAACGTCTCACCGTTCCTGAAGCATGGTCTACTCAGACTAGTCGGGAGGAATGGGAGCCTAGGGCTATCATCGCATTGGATATCTTCCTGGACCGCTGGCTTGTGGCTGCGCTGCACAGCTCAGTGGAGATATGGGATCTGTTGCCAGACTTAAACGCGACAATCACTCCGGAATACGCCGCAAATTCCACACCAGCTCTGCGAGCTTTATTTCATACCCCTCTCGAGGGTACACCATGGTGTACTTCGTGTCTCAATTCAGACCAGGACGTTATTTATATAGCGGCATCGACGTAAGCAGATCCTTCTTCTCTATTATTCGTTCATTGACCTGTGCCGGCACAGTGACCGCATGACCCGCATTTTCACTTTTCATATACCTACCGACACTTCCCCAGTTTCTCTCGATACACACACCCCTCTACACACCATCCCGAGCATCACTGCCTCCGCACTGAGAGCATACAACCCTGCCTCCAACGTACTCGCATTCTCGCACGCGCAACGAATCTCATTAGTGAACTTATCCACTCAAGTTCGCTGGGACATCGGCGTGGGGCAGGAAGGCGAAGAGTTGGTGCGTGCTCTGGTTTCGGTCTCTTCTCTGGATTCTTATATGGAACCGACGGATCAGTGGAGCGGCGTTATCGGCGTCAAGTTCCTCACCCCACGGCATCTCCTCTGCATCAAGACTCGCTCAGTGGAGGTGTACACATTTTCGGGGTCGTTCAAAGCGCCGTATACGAGCGATCCGCAACATCAGCAGAGAACACATTGGCGGGCGACGGCGGCAGAGATGGACATCCAGCGGCACGATTTCCCCCAGACGACTTTTCGCGGGGTATCGTTCGCTGACTCGAGGATGACCAGCTCTCCTGCCGAAGACGGTGCCACGGTTATATCCTGCGACTTCCTCGCCTACGACGTCCTCCGCGGGCTCTTTCACTACCGCGTTGAACTTCAGTCCTCCTCCAGTTTCTCGTCCCAAGAACCGTTTCTCAAAGATCTCCACTTTCCCTACGTGTCCTCTCCCATCAGCATGGACACGACCCTCGTCGCAGTCCATCACATGGCCCAGGCTATCCCACCGGCTGAGCGGCCTGACACACCTACCCCTCGGAGTGGATTCACTCCCGGTTCACGCGGCTTCGTCTCGTCCTGTTCTCTAGGTCCCCAGGGCACTCGCGGGATCTGGGTAGAGAGACAGCGGAGCAGCGTCAAGCGCGCCGCGTACGGTTTTGACGTGGTGAAGGTCGTGGAGAGAGATGGGCAACAACAAGGCGAAGAAGAGCCGGCTGAAAGGCAAATAGCTGGCAAATGCATCTGCGAATTGAACTCGTTTGATCTACGAGGTATGTTGTTTTCCACCTGGTCTTGCTCTCGCGCCGAGAACTTACACTGGAAAAATATCTGCACAGACGACGTCATGCACTGCGCCTTCTCTGAGGCCACCGGCAAGATCGTCCTCGGTACCCGGAACGGCGAGCTGATCCTCTTATAACGACAACATCACCTCATCGGATTAGGTACTAAAGCTCCGCACATGCAAAGTCCTGGATATGTAGTTACGTGCGAATGGAATAGGCAAAAATCGTCCATGGCGGTTCAGGATCATGAGTTACTGAGGTTATAACGATGCTTGACTTGCGATGCAAATTTACTCCGTGCTCGAATTTGGGGTCCGTAGAAATATAGTACCTGCAGTGACACACGGTGAGTGACCTCGTGCCAGCTGGAGATTTTGTGGGACGTACGAAAGGAATGGGTATCATAAGAGTGGCGATGTTTGCGAACATGGTATTGGCCCAGTGGTAGGTCAACGCGGAATACATCTGTTGCGTGAAGAGAGGGAAGCCAGCTGCTGCGGCGTTTCCTGGTGCAATGAAAGTCGGATTGAATGCAGGTACATGGTGAGCAAGACGTGGACGGCTTACGACATAGTGCTTGGCCACCAAGAGCTGAAGAAGCAAATGGCCCGTAACTGAAAGGCGTGAATCGAGAATACCTCGGAGACTGGATAAGAACTCACCATTCTGCAAGATAGTTGAATACCGTCAGGAACATGATAAAGGTAGCCCATATGAAGAGCTGGCAAAGATGTTAACCGGTCAGTCAGTGTTCTCAATAACTTAGTATGCTAGGAGCGTACCGTGATTCCAATCGCAAGCGCGATCCAAGGCACGTCAGGAAACGTACACCATGCATAGATGTACATCGCAATAGGGAACAAGATAGCGGCGAACATGGCATGGTATAGTCGCGCTTCGGGACCATGTGTCCCAACATGCTTGCTGCAGTGAACGTGAGTCCAGGACGATGAGGCTAAGCGCAAATTGGCATACGCATAGAGTCTCTCTTGTATGATGTTGGTACACATGCCAAACGAGCTTCCAATACTGGAAAGCAACGATAAGTCACGGTCAGCGATCGTCGACTAGCTGCACTCACAAGAATGTGATGAAGACGAGCCCAGTGGACCCCTGGCTGAAATTATGTAGCGTTTTGAAGACCGGCGCGATGGACCTGATAATGATTCGTGTCAACATTTATCAAGAGACCGATCGAAAAAAGACCCACTCAATCAACACAAAGGTAATTCCCCAGGCAAACCCAACCCACAGCTACGTCATTGAGTCAGGACTTGACAAAGTTGTGAGACCCAAGGGCATGACCCACGCTAAAGCTTGCCACAGCCGGCTCGGTGAACATGAAATCTATTGTCCAACATACAAATGAGCTCTCAAAGCTAGAGCGCAGAGATTAAGAGAAACTCACAGAAAGGTCTGGTAACCGAAATGTATATTCTCGTCCGCAAACTCGCCCGTTCATCCTCCACGCGCGCCCGGAACCTCGGGTCACCAGTCTCTTTCCGCAGCTTTCTTGCCAATCGACTCAAGATGACGTCGCTTCGCGTTTCTTTCGAGAAGAGTATCGTTGCTAGCGCTAGAACGCCGCATAATCTGATTATGGTTGTGACTGTAATGTAAGAGAAAGTCACGACGATGAGGAAATAAGGTACGTACATAAGGTGTATCCACTGTATCCAACGCCATTCGAGGTGAGGATTTTGTTCGACGTATCCCGCAAACACGGGGCCCAATCCGGTAAACGCTACGGCGTTGAACGAGAAAATGGCCATCGGAAGGCCACGTCTGCAATTTCCGGTCAGTATGAAGAACTGCTCGGACTCGGGCTTTCTCACTTACTCATGGGGATCCCATAGGTCAGCAATAGTACCGGCCGCCTGAACTCGTGATGAGCCGTTTCCTTCGGTTGAAAGGCTGAAAGCTGACGTACCAAGATCGAACCAGACCCAAACACGCCACCAAAGAAGCGGACTATGAGAACTGTTCGGATATGATCGGCTCTGTCGAACACAAAGTCACCAACATCAGCCGCTAATTCGACTGCAGCAGTCTTTTTGAAGAGCAAACTCACAGTGCGACACCCAGATGCATGAACATGAACCCGATGGTGGTCACAACGTATATCGGATGCCGTCCGAACTCCTCGCTGATTGAGGAGATCAGGAGAGGCACAATGGCGTATCCAGCGGTGAAAGTCGATATGCCCGCGGTGGCTTTGAAGTTCGTGGTGTGTAGATCTCGTGTCATGGATGGCCAACCAAGAGCGTACGATGAAGAGCCCGCGACTATACGATATCAAGATTCAGTACGTGTGCTCTAAGTTCTCCTGCACACATGGAAGACTGCACGTACCTGCGGCGCAAATGAAGGTGGAGGTAGTAATAGTGATCACCCATTTGCGTGTTCGGGAGAAATTTATGGGGTTCCGAGGGTCATTCTCAACAAATTCAACCTGCAGCAAATCCTCACATGAGCGGAAGACAATACGAGAATTCAGAACTGAGACACTCACGTATATTCGCTCGCCGTTGGCAGTCTCGACGATCGTCCCTTCTACGGCCTCCGTAGCAAGTTCTGCATTGACTGTTTCAACCTCTTTGCTACTAGGCACTTCAGTCTCGGAAGGTACACGGATGGCGATGCGAGAGTCTGACGGCGTTGGAGACACCGACGTTGTTGGCGACGGCACTGGTGCGGAAGAGAAGTCAGCGGCTTTTGAGGCGAGCTTTTCGTGGTGAGAGGATAGTGCCATGCTGCGCCATGTTGTTTTTCGCGTCTTACCACGCCCGAGCCCTTTATATGCCGGAGCAGAGACACGGGTCGACTCCAGGAGATCGAAACTTGGTCGAAACACCCCGCGGTGCTTCCAATAAAAGCAACTAAGGTCCTCCGCTGCCGGTATGATAATTGCGATCGGAAGGCTCGCCGGCCTCAGAAACCGAATGGATGCCACAGCGTAAACATGTAGCCAAAAATCTTTCCTAGAAGTCCCGAAGATTGCAGTCCAGAGTAGTTGTTCGCGAAGGCCATTGGAGCCTGGTCGGTCAGCTCGAGAGCAGTGGTTGAGTGGCAACACCTTTCGGCCGACACGCGTAGAGACATTTAGAGCGCCAATCAACGCGTCAGCCAATCAGAGACCCCGAAATGCTTACGTGGCGAGGGATCGGCTGCTCGGGCACCTCACTGTGCCCGGGGTTACTGACATACTAACCATCCTCCTCTTCCATCATAACTCCGATTTTGTTTCTCCGTCGAGCTCGACGTCTTGCCACAGACACGTTCACTGACGTCTCTTCATCGTCTACTTCCCATCAAATATGTTTGGAATTCGAGCATGGCAAAATACTCTCAGAGCAGCATCACGAGCACCACTTCCTCGCGCAAAACCCATCCAGTTTCCTCGATACACATTCACGCCGCGGACAACCAGCATCATCCGCAACCACTCCACCTCTTCCTCATGTTTACATAACCATGACGCGTCATCATCCTCGCCAAACGGACTGGCACTGGGATCCGACGCGTTGCCAGAAAACCAGGTCGTCGGGAAAGTCGAACCGAGACTCATGATTCAATTCACTTGCACCGTTCCGGACTGCGGGACGCGATCGTCTCATGAGTTCAGCAAGCGGAGCTATGAGAAGGGGATTGTCATCGTGCAATGCCCGGGGTGCAAGAATAGGTGAGCACAGTGCTCTCTCTCGTCGACGCAGACATGGGTGCTCACGCGACTTTTGCCGTGAACGCGTAGACACTTGATCGCAGACCATTTGGGCTGGTTTAAAGATACTCGGACAAGCGACGGGAAGTTCAAGACGATCGAACGAATCATGAAGGAGAAGGGCGAGCTGGTAAAGCGGGGGAAGATCACGAATGGGGTCATCTCGTATGATCCAGAACCAGAGACACAATAATGTCGGTGACATGACCTAGCAGGACCTTACTTGCCCAAAGATTGGTCGACTGCACATACCACTTTTCTTTAGATGCTCACTGCACATACCCTACCTAATGCATGTAATTATATCTGAACGCATACTACACACCGGCCTGTACTGCACCGACTACCGGTAGATATCACAGCTCTCGTGGATACTATATTCTCGATCTCACACTGGAAGGCCAATTTTCCGTGACGGACTTGTCAGACGCCCCGACTAGACGATGCAACGAACCACGATCCAACTGGCAATCACCAGGTACTGGGAACTGTTCAGCCGATGCGTGCAGAATGTGAGCGGGGTCATGGCAACTCTATGTCGTATCATTACAGACATAGCCAGTCAAGTGGTCTTCGATACTATGGTAAGTGGTAAAATACATATGTGAGGTGGTAAAGCTTAAGAATGCAACCAAAACAGGCGACCATTCGGTAGTAGTTCCTCTGGTTAATGTCCCAGGTTCGTGTGCATTATAGTTGTTGCAGCACGTTATGCTGCTGCTGACGCTTCCTTGGCATCTGCCTCAACTGGTGGGATGATGCCATGCTTTTCGAGAAGGGTCTCCAACTCGCCAGATTGGTGCACTACGAGTGGAAGTAAACGGTCAGCTCCCCATCAAAACGAAACATATGCGCATGATAACACTCACTTCCCAAGATGATGTCACAACCACCGACAAATTCCCCATTGATATACACTTGTGGAATCGTCGGCCACTCTCTAATGACAACGCACACGACCTCTCATCAGCAATTAACAAGGTTGGAGAGATCAATAACGACGCACGAGAACTCCTTAATAGCCGTCCTCAGCTCTGCATCCTCCAACACGTTGAACGTCCTCAATTTCTCCGCTGGTACACCTTGAATATCGAGAATCTGCACCGTCGCGCGCGAGAACCCGCATTGCGGTGCGTCTGGTGTGCCCTTCATGAACAGTACGACGGGAGTGGAAGATACGGCATCTTGGATCTTGGCTCGAGTGTCTTGCGAGAGAAACCGCCGTGCGAGTGCGAATGAGGAGGGCTGGAGAAGAGGTGTGCGCAGAGCACCGCGCTGCAGTTGCTGTATACCATTGTCAGCACGAGTTTCTTGAAAATACTTCGGATTGTAAATGGGTACTTACAGATGCACGAAAAGCTGTCCGCAACATTTTCGATGTTCCAGGAAACGAATGAACGAGACGGAAAGAGGATGAGAGAGCAGACAGATGAGTGTTTTCCCAAAGGAGGTGTGAAGTTGTCGACGTGTTTTGCTGAGTCATACGTCACCGCCGATCCCCGAGGCTCCGGCAACTCCCGATTATCCTTCTACTCGAGCAAATCAGGAAACGCCCGTTATGATCTTGACCCTCGCGCTGTTCAACGTCTGAATGTACAGACTTCCATAGTGAAGCAAGTTGAACGTGTACAACATGCGCTGACAACATAGATGTGTCTTCAGGTGTGTCTGTCTCACGATTCGAATCACTCTAATTTTTTCTCTCGCTAACACGACTCGTTCTCGTACTACTAGTATTCCAGCAACAGTCAATATTCAATGTCGCTTCGAGCCTGACTACACGAGCAATGTCAAGGCAATGTGATG
This sequence comes from Steccherinum ochraceum, assembly GCA_004332605.1. Classification (NCBI taxonomy): domain Eukaryota; kingdom Fungi; phylum Basidiomycota; class Agaricomycetes; order Polyporales; family Steccherinaceae; genus Steccherinum; species Steccherinum ochraceum. Next base: position 6,137 of record RWJN01000002.1, on the reverse strand, counting down.
CGAAAGTCATTGCTGTGGAAAAGAAGTTCGTCGGCAACCACGATGTGCCCTGCTCGCTCCTGCTCGGCGGGCTTGTTATCTGGGCGCAATTATTGGACTGATTGATGGCTACTCAAATAATAGATCTCAGCATCAAGACACCTGCATGGCCAGACTCATGGAGACAGCAATTTAGAAGACTGAACGTCGAGGTAAAAGAGCGGTGAGCATACGCTGAGTTGCTGTCACAAGTTTTATTGGGAAAACTTACTAGAAGAGGTTGCAGACCCATCGTTATGAGCCAGGCAGGGGGTTCGGAACGATGGTCACGTTTGTGGTTCCGTCGCGTCGCCTCAGGAACGCAAACCGGGGCAAGATGTAGAGCCGGACCTCCGACTTGGCGACTCGGTAGAGAGGGAAAGAGTCAACATCGATGTGTCATCACCTCCAAACCGTGACGGTATAAAGTGATCTGGCCGTCTTCAGTTTCGTGCCATATCAACCCCGACTCGAACGGGGTGTCTCGCGCCAGCAATCCGCTCTCTCCATGTCTTCAGAGACAGACAGGCTGCTCCCTCGCAGCCAGAGCAGTTCTGGTTCCGGACCCTCAGATGAGGGGAAGAAAGTTGATCAAAAGCTTGACAGCCATCTTCAGTATGTTCTTCACCCTATTCTCGTCCACGACGCGTTTTTGATCGTCTCAACTACAGATACGAGTTTGGTGGACCATGGGGTGTTCTCGCGATCATGACGGGTTTTCCTATCCTCATGTACTACTTTTGGATCTGCCTGGTCTTCTATGACGGACAGCTCACATTCCCGAGCTCGGTGGATGACATCGGGCCATTCTTCGGTCGTATGTGGGCACATATCGCGCAGGTGCGTGATTGAAATTCTTCGCGTGGCGAAAGCACTCTGAACACGCGCTGTAGGATGCCAACCCGACCTGGTACGCGTGGAGTATCTATGGTGGACTCATGGTCTTCGAACTCGCTCTCGCTTGGATCGTCCCAGGATACATGCAAGAAGGCCTCCCCGTTCCATCTCTCGGGTATAAGACCCTCATGTACAAGTGCAACGCGCTAGGCTGCATCTACATCACGTGGGCCACGGCTGCTGTCCTCCACTACTTCCACATCTTCCGTCTCACCGAGATCATCGATAATCTTGGCCATCTCATGACAGTCGCCATGATTGTCGGCGTAACCGTCTCATTTGGGATGTATTTCCTCACAATCGCCACTGGAAAGCAGATTAGGATGTCCGGCAACTTCATCTACGACGTGTTCATGGGTGCGATGTTGAACCCCCGTATCGGGCCAATTGATATGAAGATGTGGTTGGAAGTTCGCATTCCATGGGTGTTGGTCTTCTTCATCGCGGTTTCTGGTGCATGCAAGCAGTACGAGCAGTACGGATATGTAACACCAGTGCGTCTCAACTCTCGTACCGTTCTTAATGCACCTCGCTGATACGTTTGCATAACAGAACATGGCTTTCATGTGCTTGGCTACATGGTTGTATCTGAACGCTTGGTGCGCATCTCACATGCTGATATCATCTGCTGTGATTGACTGACTGTTTCGACAGCGGCAAGGCCGAGGAATGCATTCCTCAAACTTGGGACATGTACCACGAGAAGTGGGGATTCCTCGTCATTTTCTGGAACTTCGCTGGTGTTCCCTTCGTACGTGTTCTAACATTCGTCGTTCCTTCTGGTACTAAGTGCAGTATGGACAGTCTTACATCTACTCTGTCATCTACATGGCTACCCACGATCCTTCCAAATACAGGTTCTCTACTCCCGTCTACGTAGCCCTCTTCACAACCCTCCTGGTTGCCTACTACATGTAAGCTGACACTTTAGCTTGAACGCACAAAACTGAACCCTGTGTTAACCTTCACAGCTGGGACTCTTCCATGTCTCAAAAATCTCGCTTCAAGATGCAGATCCAAGGCATCACCACCTTCCGCAACGCCTTCCCCCAACTCCCTCATGGCACCGTGACCAACCCCAAATTCATTCAAACCGCACACGGCAATCGTCTCCTCATCGACGGCTGGTGGGCGTACTCCCGCAAACCGAATTACGTCGCGGACTGGATCATGAGTCTCACATGGGGTCTGTGTATCGGAACGGCGTCGCCGATCCCGTACTTCTATTCGGTGTTCTTCATTGCTGTGTTGGTCCATCGTGTGGGCAGGGACTTTGAGCGGTGTGCGGTGAAGTATGGCAAGGATTGGGAGGAGTATTGCAAGGTTGTGCCTTGGATGTTTATTCCGTATGTTTATTAGGCGGATGGAGTTCTAATTGAACGTCACATATACCCTTTCAAGGTGTAATTATATCTGCTTCAACCAACCCAGTATCACTACCCCTGAAGTGGCTAAGACTGCTTATGTGGAGCAAGACGTTGGTTTTGAACATCATTTTTCATTGCTGGGAAGCTTGTCAAGATATGCATTGCTGAGATATCATTATGGAGGGGGAAAGTCGAGAGTCGTGTCCGAAGGGTGTCTATGAGATCGTGATGGTGGGTAGGAACTTGCTGTGTGAAGGATAGTCTAGGTGCAGATATGTGTATGCCGGAAGAAGGGAGCTGTCAAAGGTCTTTCGTAGAAGGCTACATGAAATAATAACGTCGCATTAGGCGAAGTATTGGGTCGTGAATCGTGGATATGAATTAAAAGGGTGTCGAGTTCGGTATCCGGTATAACGAAACACCTCGGATATGATGATGGACAGAACGCCCGAGCTGGAAAGCAGGAAATGCTCCTTCTGTTTTGGATTTGAATGTGGGTGTTCTCATGGCTGCTTCTGCATCACCTGCGATGCAAACTTGCTCTTTGCACGGATCTTAGGACCCCACTTGAACAGAATCTAGGGTTTGACGCCGCCAGGTCGGATTTAGATACAAACCGTGATGAGCAGAAGAGAAACTCACGAAGGGTATGGGTATCATCAAAGCAGCCAGGAGCGCAAACAAAGTATTCGCCCACTTGTACGTCATCGCGGCATACATCTGGTTCGTGAACAACGGGAACGCCATCCCTGCAAGATTTCCTGTTGGGCGGGGAATAATTTGGGCGGTCAGAGATGAAAATAACAAGGGGGTATCAGAACGTACGGCACAGACTCTGACCGGCCAACGCTGAAGAAGCAAAAGGCCCGTAACTACAGGGTAGAGGCATCAGCTTCGATGAGCTCCGAGCGCAAAGAGTAAATATCGCATACCAGTCCGCCAAGTAAGTGAATACGGTGAGGTATATAGCGAACAACGCCCAAATGAATAGCTAAATCCGGAATCCAATACCGTCAGTCCAGAATAATCGCCCGGAAAGTAAGATGCGACGCGGAATGACGTACGACAATGCCTATGGCGAGGGAAATCCAGTGTACATTGGGGAACGTGCACCAAGCGTAAATGAACATTGCCGCGGGGAACAGAACCCCCGCGAACATCGCGTGATACAGTCTAGCTTCTGGTCCTCTCGTCGCGAAGTTCTTCCTAAACGCACCGTACCACCAATTTTAGTGAGTGCTTACACGAAGAGGGGGGGCGCACGTACTGGTATAGCTTTTCCTGAATCCGATCACTGGCAATGCCGATCAAGCTTCCGATGCTGGAGAAGAGCGTAGGCTTAGTTATCCGCAGAGACACGTTTGAAATTCATCAGAGCACGCACAAAAAGGTGACAAAGATGGTTCCGGTCTCGCCGACGTTGAAATTATGAAGGCCCTTGAATACAGGAGTGATGGACCTGGAACGTGAGAGATGAGCTCAAGAGCGGATATGCAATTTCGGAGCCTCTACTCACTCGATGAGTACGTAGAGGATACCCCATGCGAACCCGACCCAGAGCTGAAGCAAAAGTAACATGATGAGACAATGGTTGAAATGGAAGATGGTGGGGACGTACACTGAAACTAGCAACGACAGGCTCCGTGAAGAGAAGGTCTGAGACAATCACAATGCTTTTAGCGTGTCTGAACAACCTGCGAGGCAACGCATATCACTTACAGATAGGTCGTGTGCAGGAAATGTAGATGAGAGTCTTGAGACTTGCACGTTCATCCTCCACTCGAGCTCGATACCGATGGTCGCCTGTCTTCTTACGCGTCTTCCTTGCTATCCGTGTGAGAAGCACAGCAGCTCGCGTCTCTCTCATGAATATGGGTATAGACAGCGCAAGAAGACCTGTCAAGCTGTTATCCAGGAACCAGTCAGCGAAACATTGGTGCAGAAAAGAGGGCAAGACTTACATCATATGTATCCACTGGATCCAACGCCACTCCAGATGACTGTTCATTTCGATCCATCCGGCAGCGACGGGACCCAAACCCGTGCCCCCGAGAGCGGTGACGGAGAAAACGGCCATAGGAAGACCACGCCTGTAAGTTTCATTAATGAACAGGATACAAAGACGAATGCGTGAAATAAGCCTCACTCATATGGAAGCCAGATGTCACTGATCGTACCACCAACCTGCATGATGTATCAGAGATAGAGACAAAACGGTCTGACAAGCTGTATTCACCATTGTGGACCCCGTAGAACCGAACGAACCTGCAAGGAAACGCGCAATTTGCACAGTCTGAATGTTCTTTGAACTGAACCACAAAATGAGGTGAGCCACGCGCGCCTCAAACGTACATCGTTCCACTCACAGTGCGACCATGAGATGCATCAACGTGAAGCAGAAGACAGAGACCAAGTACAGTGGTTGTCGTCCAAACTCCTCGCTGAACGATGCAGTCACAAGGGGAACCACGGCGAACCCAAGGGCATACGTGGACAGACCAACTGTGGCCTGAAAGCGCGTACAGTTCAGGTCCCTAGTCATGGAATCAAAGCCAAGGCCATATGTTGAGGCGGTGGCAGCTGCAAACGTAAGCGGAGTCGCAGATGAGTTCGAGCGCTATTTGAAGAGAACCGCACAAACACACCAGAGAGAAACGTGAATAGGACAGCAGGGATAGTGATCGCCCACTTGCGCCGGCGGGTGAAATTGAGGGGATTTCTGGGATCACCCTTCTCGAATTCAATCTATATTGCGTTCGTAGTCAGCGTAGAGGTTCGCTGAGGCGAACCAGGGCATGGGAACAGTGAACGCACGTAGAGGACATCTTCTTTTTCTTCGGTACCAGAAGGCGACGCGCCATGTTCTGCCTTGTGAGGATCACGGTGGTGCACATAGTCGCTGAGCTGTCTCGACAACGGCTCATCCAGCTCCTTGGGTGTAGCCTTCTCTGAGGGTTGAATACGCGGGTCTATCGGCTCTGTGACCTCATTGAGGTGGTGTATGGCAAAGTGGCCCTCGGTGGGATCCGCGAGGGTGGCCTCTTCGTCGCGCGAGAGCATGTTCTTGAATTTGCGCTCGGTCGCACGGTAGACAGAGAGCTCGCGGGTACGCGGACTGCTCGCTGTGAAAGGTTGACCGTGGAGGCCTCACCGGGGGGCGTGGTTGAAGAGAAGAGATCTTAGACGTCAACAGAATATCTTTATAGATTGCTGAACGGCATTTACCTAAGCACGGTCGCCTGAGGAGAAGCAGACATCGGCCGCAGGCCAACAGCCGCAGTCGGCTTGCTCTAATGGGATTGGACAGCGGGCGTCCGTAAATTTCCCTCGTCCCATTTTCCGCTTCTGGTCGCTTGCAGAACAATGATCCCCTTGTTGGCGCTTGTGGTAGGCGGTGGCTGTGTTGGTCAGGATCAATCGTCCATTGGTCAGAATTTACCGGAGGGGTGTGCTTCGAGTCATCTCTACACTCCCTCGGCCAGCGGTCACTTCTTTGTCAGTACACGATTGGGTAAAGTAAATACCCACATCAACTCATTGAAAAATTGCCTTTGTATGAACGACTGGATAGCTATCGCTGTCCATGTTCTGGACAACCGTTTGGGATATAAGCCTCCGCCATGCTGGTGGCCACCTGGTGACAGACTAGCGGCCGAAATCGCGAGCGTAGATCCGCAGGACATGTACACTAGTGACCGACATGACATCAGCAGCCCGCGGTGCAATAAAACAAAATGAGCTGAATTTTAACATAATTGATCAAGGCCAGACCCTCTTGATCGAGAGGCGCACTAGCTATTCGTCCATATCTATACTACAAAGGAGAGCAGTCTTGGCGTCGAGACAAAGGAGCGT